>JANRMT010062796.1:23439503-23486174 GCA_026402145.1 Polypterus bichir lapradei
ATATATATATATAGATAGATAGAGAGAGAGAGAGAGCGAGAGCATATATAGTGTGTGTGTGTGTGTGTGTGTATATATACAGTATATAGAGATCCACAAAAGGAGCAAATGAGTCATATCTTAAAATAGTTTTTTTTTATTCCAAAGCTTTTGACAATCTGCCAGATGTCATCATCAGAGAAAAATGATTAGACATTAAGGAATCAAAGGCAATATATAGCTGGTGAGGGGTGTGGATGGAGGGGTAGGTTGTAAAGGGGTTGGGAGTGGATTAGTAAGGTGGGGCTTGGAAGGTGTTGGTCATACAGTCTTTTTATTATTTAGATTTTTTCTTTTTAAGCCTGCATAAAAAGTCCATGTGTCTGTTAATGGCATTTTCATTAGAGAGCCACAATTCAGCCAGCTCTCTAGCACTCTTGATATTGTCTCTGAATTTTACTTTCACTGTGTATCAGTTAAAAATGTGTCCAGTGGAACTTGTATGTGTGTAAATCAAAGACCGGGGTCCATCGTTTTGACAGCATTGAAATGTTTGTGTATATGTGTTACAGGTCTTCTAGATGTTTGTTCCATGTATACCACTGGATATGTATTGCATGGATTGCTACAAACTGCATTTCTTGTCTCTATGGTTGACTTTTTACTTTTAGCATTGAAAAGTACAGTCTGTAAAGTGTTTGCTGACTTGTGCTCTATCTTGATCCTAAATCTGGACAGGACATGTGCTTAACTTTCTGACACACCATAATGATAAGGGATGGTGTGTTACATTTCGTGGAAGACTGAGTTTGGAGTCAACTGTTTGGTGAAGACTGTGCTGTCTCCTATATAGGCATTGAGTTATTAGCAATTTAACAGGCAAATGAAGCATCAGCAGTACATTTGTGTTTGTGTGAAAATTAGTCCTATCTGTGGAAAAGCACGTTTGTAAAATGAATGGTTGGATAACAGTAAGTAAATAATTCCCTCTACATTCTTCTTCTTCCTTTTCATCTTTTCTCACTTCTGTGGGGTCAGTGAGCTTGATCAACCTTCTCCTTTCAGGTCATGTCAGGTTGGGGAGCATGCACTGGTACAGTGCATTGCTTCACCCACCATATGACGAAACAGTTTTGGATCCCAGTTGGCAACCCCCCAGGCAGACAAAGACCATCTATCTGCCACAGCCAGGTGTTATGTTGACGTCCCCTTGGCCGAGTCCAGCCGCTGAGCTCCTCAGCAATGAGGTTCCTTTGAGCAGAATCACTCTTGAGGAATTGTGTCACATGGCTGTAGTGCCGTAACTGACGCACCCTCACAATGCAGGTAATGTGCCTCATTTGGGACTCCATGAGCAACCACACATTCAACACAAAGTCAAACCAATGGTACCCAAGGATTCCCTGAAGAGACACAGTACAGAAAGAGTCCAGTCTTCATCTCAGGTCACTGGATAGCATTACTCTAAAGACCTGGACCTTTGTCCTTTAGCAAAGATATCTTGAGTGCCACACTACCCTTTCCGGCAACCTCATGAGCCCCCATGCTTTCCTAATCTGTCTACTGACTTCATTGTAAGAGTCACCAGGTGGAGGTTGACATTCTCTCCGCAGACAGACACACTGCTGATGGCTGTGCCCAAGAGGTCATTAAAGACCTGGATCTTGGTTTGTATCCAGGACAAATGGAGACATTCAGAATCCTTGCTCAGTCTCACTCCATCAGGCTTAGTAATTAAAATTATGGTGCTATTTTGAATTCCTCATGAAAAACTTCAAATTAGAATTTTAACTTATAGTGTTAATACTCTCAGATATATCAAATACAATTGTAAACCTGCATGCTGTTAAAAAATTAGAATTTTTAATGTTTTTAAACATAGTTTGGCTGTCATAGAATCAGATGCCAATATACCAAATTCTCTAAAATCAACAGGTGCTCATGCGAGGCTATTTGCTATATGTTATACAAAAAATGCAAATAGTCACTGGGAAATCACTAATCATTTAATTATATGTATGAATGTTGTGTAATCTGGTCATTGTGGAAACATTCTGTTTTGGTCATTACTTACAATGTGGTCTAAAGATCATGAAAAACTGTCACGTAATCTTCACTGAGATTGTAACTCCTGTTATGCACTGCAGATAGAGACGCTTTCAACGATATAAGACATGATGGGCAATCATTTAAAAATATACTTACTTGTGGGAATATAATAATTACAGTAACCAGTGTAAAATTAACATTCTTCCTTCTCTTACAGTCAACAAAATATTTGAAAAACTATCTGTTGAGATTCTTTTGTGGTAAAGTGTCTACTTATTTGCCATTTCCTCATTTAACTTTCATCTGCTCTACATGCCCTGCTAAGTGTTCAGTACTTGTGGATGAAGTAAAAGTGCCAAACAGCTTCCGAATTTGAAGAGCAATGCTAATGCGTTACTCCTGCTGTTCAATTCCTCATCCATCAAAATTAATCTGGGAGAGTTTTTATTGATTAATGCTTTAAACATGTGTTTTCCTATAGGCATTAACTAATATTTAATGAAACAGAATACAAAGGTACTGTTAAAGAAAACTTATGCAAATTTTATTTCACTTCTGAAATTACATCAATCCCCTATAAAACAAAACAAAAGTCATTACTACCATACTATATATAGTTTTCTCATACATTGTATATTGTTCTGTCAATTGTTTTTCCATCTGTCCAGAATTGGTGCAATACCTAAAGAAAGTCCAAGGAAATTATGTTGCCTAGCAATAAAGATGAAGTTCAATAAATTTAAAAAACAATATATAAAACATATTGCTAAAAAATTGTTTTTTCTAATATGAAACAGTGTTTATTTAACTGAATCACATCTGGTCAACCATTGGCTTGATCTTAACATTGCTTTAATATAATGTACTGTATTTGACAAGGCATTGTTTACCTTAAATATACCTAACAAATTTATATTTTATGCACTTTTTGACATAGGACATTTTGTGCAGTTTACAGCTTGCATTAACTAGGCATCAGACCATAACACATTTTTTGAATGACAGTACTAATTAGTCCATCAAGTTTAAAATTTTATAAGCGCTCCAGCTTTATGATTTGGTATATTGTTTCAGGTTCTGGCAACTTTTTAATATGGAGGAGTAGTTTTGAATACATTTCCCCTTAAGTTGTACTTTTGTTCACAATTACATATCTTAATATTTAAATGACAAGTTCTGCTAGTTCATTTTTGTCAATATAATTTTGAAGATCTGAATTAGGTCTCTGCGGTGGGCTGGCACCCTGCCCGGGGTTTGTTTTCTGCCTTGCGCCCTGTGTTGGCTGGGATTGGCTCCAGCAGAACCCCGTGACCCTGTGTTAGGATATAGCGGGTTGGATAATGGATGGATGGATGGATGGATGAATTAGGTCTTCACATTGCATTCTTTATTTGAGTAAATAAGTTCAGTTCCCTCACGTCATGCATGAAATGGCAATGTGAAATGGAAGCACCAGACAAGAAAATAATATGCTAAAGCAAGAGAGAGATAATTCAAAAGGACTGAGAAAGAACAGTCAGGACCAGCTGAGGTTGTTTCCAAAATCAGAAATACTGCCAAAAACAGAAGACAAAATTAACCTGAACTGGAGAAAATAATAAATAAATAAATATAAATACACCTCTAAAAATAAACTGCAAAGAAAGCTTTTCCTGCTAAAAAAAGACATCTTTTGTTCAGATTTCAGACCCTGAAGTGCATGTGACTTGGCCTTATGAAGATGACCATCATGATGTCCCATGCATGTAAACACATTCACAAGTGTATATATGATTTCATTTCCATTATAAGTGTCATCAAAAACAAAGTTTTGTGCATTAATCTGTTTGGCCTCTCTTCGCTGCAGAGCTTCTTAGACAAGTATGATTTTTTTTGCCACACTGTGACCAGAATATTTCATAGTACTCCAAATGTTCACTTGTGTAGTGAACTAGTATATTATTGAGTTCAAACACAATGGCTCTTAAATTGTATTCATTCTTTATTAATTGTTTGCTTCTGTATATTGGCCTGATAATGTGCAAAGATTTTGTGGATTTTTTGTGTTTTACTCTGAAGTTGGCCAGCTTTGCAATAATCATTGCTGATTACTTTGATAATTTGGTGTTTCTTTATTGTTTTGTTTTTAATTTCTGGCTGCCATTTTGGTTTACTCAATTGACAGTATTTTGTGGATCAGTGAACATATTTCTGGGATTGTGAAGCTGTTATCATTACATGATGGCTGGAAGGGACACATTGTGATGTTGTCCTCAGGAACTATAAAAACAGATAGCATGCTACCTCTAGGATTCATGATTCTGGAAACCTGAAAATATTATTTGTATTGTCATTATTGTGACTTTGGTTAAGAATAATTTTAGGGTAACACAGCATTCATCTTTAAGAAATAGCATAGGGGGTAGTTAATGTCGGAAACAAGATAAAGATCAAGTAAACAACAAAATGTACACAGGAAATATAAGAATTGGTTTAGGAATAATACTGAGATGGTCAAGTAAATAAAGAACATACCAGAAGAAAGGTTAATGTAATATACAAAATGTACTGAAGGATGACTAAAAGATGACTAAGAAATCAGCAGATGTCCTATAAACTAGAATGGACAGTTGTTATATGCACAGAAATTTCAAGGGTGGTGGCTCATCTCAAAAGGTATAAGAAGAACCAGAATATAATATAATAGACTTTTATTTTATATAAATCATTTGAGTGTAAACCAATGAACCAACCAGAGTAAAATGTATGCATTGATTGACACAGTATGTAAATTGAACAGTTTATAAAATGAAGCTCTATTCTTTTTTATGAGCATTCTGAGCATTCTGGCTATGCTGTAATGGACTGCTTTTGAAGAATGCTCCCTCCAAGGCATTTGCTGAGGAGTAATTAAAAGATACAATGAACAGCCTTTTCTCCTGCTTGATTACTGATTTGTCCTGTTAGAGGATGTTTCTTTCTTTAATAAGATGTTAAATTTGGACAGCAATTTAAAGGCTCCCAACTTTGCTAGCTATTGGACATTGGTTCTCTTGATTCATTGATTTCATGTTTTTTGACCTCAGCTTGTTTTTTTGTGTTTTGATCTCCCAGTTCTTGACCTTATGCCCGTCTTGGCTCTTGGTTCTGCCTTCTTTTACTGGAAGAACACATTGAAAACATCACAAGGATATAAACCACTACATTCTTTTCAGGGTTTACTATTTACAGATAGCACAACCAAGTTTGTATTTGTTATTAATAATCTTTTTGCATCCACATAACATTTGCCTGCATTCAATTGCATTTGAAAAGTATTGCCTTGTTTTCAAGACTGACTGCTTTTAAACTACAAAGAATATTGTCAATTGCAAATTTCACTAGTTTAGTTGTTACAGGTTTTTTTTCAACTACTTCAGTTACCTGACCAAAAAATTCAACCAAATGCCAGCTGTTATTTCTTTCATATAAAAACTGTCCTTGTTTATTCCTCATTAATCTGGTGGATAGGATAGAACAAGGCTAATTAGTTTATAATGTTTGTATTTATTTTATATATCTTCTTTTGGACAAGAATCCTATTTGTAATGCTCCAGTCTTTCATCCCTTCTACATTAATAAGTGTATTACTAGAACAGGTTTGCCAACTGGTGTCTTTTCTGTATTTCAGTAATTTCAGATTAATCCCATCACGTCCAGGGGCTTTGGATTCCTTGTGCTCTGAAATGTTCCGCCTGTACTGTAAATGGTAAAATGCCCACAGATATCCTTTGATAAGTGTGAACTCATGCATGAATAAAAGAAGTCAGTCTAAATTGTACATCTAGCAATCTGACATCTTTACTGTTGGATAAATGAGTTCTCATATTTACACCTTTCTAACTGTGACATTACATATTTAGTATAAAGAAAAATAATGCATAAATAGTATGCACAAATAATGCAGTTATTTACATAAGACATACTTTATAATTAAGAGAAATTGGGTCCTTAAATATAGAATTATCTTCTTTTTTAATATTTAACTCTCTAAATAGCATACCGATGATAAGGTCAGCTGGCCAGGGTGGACAAAAATAAATTAAAAAATTAAAAAACAACTCGAGTAAAGTGTTAGAAAAAACTAAATCTGTAGGGGTTCAAGGCCAAAAGACCGTCCAACCCCCACAAGGCATTCTACCTAACATAACTGTTCTTAAGTTGTTCTTTGTTGTTATTGTTTTTTTGTCTTAGAGCACGGGTGTCAAACTCCTTTCCTGGAGGGCCGCAGTGGCTGCAGGTTTTCATTCTAACCGTCTTCTTCATTTGTGAACATTTTTTGCTGCTAATTAACTTCTTTTGCCTTAATTTTAATTAAGTTGACTTGGACCCCTTTGTTGTTTCTTTTTTCCTTAATTAGCAGCCAAATAATAGTAAGACACAAAACAAGCCGCTACATGACCAGTTGTGCCCATCACACAATATCTGAAAGTAAAGAAAAGTGAAAGTCTCAGTAAGGCTGATCTCTCAGGTCACCAAAATATTTTGACAGTGCTGTGGCAGAATGAGAGCAGCAACAAGCCATGGAATTAAATAACGAGTTTAATTAACAGCAAGAATCGGCTTCTCATTAAGAAAGTGATTGGAGTGAAATTGGTTGGAGTTTGCAGCCCCAGTTTATCTTCTCATCTGTTGGCTCGTTTCACGTCTCATTTCTGTTTGGCTGTCATTTAATGAAGAAATTAAACAATTGAGAGAAATGAATCCTTAAAAACAGGGCTTTTAAAATAAAGGGAAAAAGAAGTTAATTAGCAGTGAAAACTGGTCACCGAATAGGAAAAGGTTAGAAAGAAAACCAGCAGCCACTGCGGCCCTCCAGGCCTGGAGTTCGACACCCTTGTCTTAGAGGATTCAACACAGTGGGTAAGTAATTGTTTATCCTTTGAGAAAATGAACACATTCTTCTACGTTTATGTCTGGTTTATTGAACATTACATT
Source organism: Polypterus bichir lapradei (assembly GCA_026402145.1). Taxonomy (NCBI): domain Eukaryota; kingdom Metazoa; phylum Chordata; class Cladistia; order Polypteriformes; family Polypteridae; genus Polypterus; species Polypterus bichir. Next base: position 23,446,488 of record JANRMT010062796.1, read on the forward strand.
GATATATAGTAAGTGTAAACTAGCCCCATAAAAGTGACTGTGCCAGTGTGTATGCCTTGCAATGGACCCAATGCTGGCAATATAGACTTCATTTTCCTATGACACTGTATCAGATCTCTTTTTAATTAGGCCTAAGGACCAAACAGGAAATGCCTGATGGGGACTATACCATTAAAAAACCCTAGCTCAAAACAAACTTTATTTAATTAGAACAGAACACAAAAGACATTTTATAATGTAAAAAAATTCCAAAGAAATTTAAAATTAGCAAAAACAAAATCGATTACAATACCACTAATGGTAATTCAGTTAGCAAAGTCCAATTTTGAACTCCAAAATCCTATTACTCAAAGCCAAAATTTAAAAACCAGACAGTTTAGAATGAAATGAGATGATCACAACTAAAACAAATCACAACTAAAATCACAGTGCACAGAAGTAGAGATAAAATGAGAGCTTGAATTAGGTCTTAGGTGCCTCAGTAATGCTGGGGCCTGTAATTTACTTAGGGGTCTTATACCTCATTGTAAAATATACTCAACAAGACATGGAGGGAACTCTGATAACATAATTAACAATACAGAACAGAAACAGTGCTGAAACAGAGTATTTTGCAAGAAAAATATACAAAAGACACCCACTGGGCGAAACCCTTGTTAAATCCTAACAAAAATGTTTTTCATAAAAATAACCACATTATAGTCCTCTTCAGATGTGTACACCTTAAATTATTGTATTTGTAATTTATTATTTATAATTTGTCATTGTTCTTCCTAAACATGCAATTATTCTTCATTGCTTGTTGCTAATTAATTTTACATGGTTATATTTAGCTTCAAGTATAATTCATTGCTAGTAGGTTATTAGATGCTTATGATCCTGATGCTCAAATATCCTTCTAGTGTTATTTTATTTAAATACAGGCTGCCATAAGCTTAGTTTAGTGCTTTTTCAATTAGGGTAAGATGAACTTGGAGAGAGCTGCATCATTTGAGCCCAAGTGGACGAAAACAAAAGTATATAAGTTTTTAAAATGATTAAAGGGCTACAGAAAGTTAATATATAATGTGTATTTAATGCACAATAAGCTACTCCACCATTACACTGGATCGTTACTGGAAGTTGGCTCAGGTCATATTTTAAACAGATGTTATAGATTAAAGACATGTTTTGATAAGGACATCTTTTCCTTTATGTATTTTATGTTTTACATACTCTAATGCAGTTGTCTAAGAGGTATCATTTGTGTGCTCAGGAAGGATGTCCACAAATTATGGTGTAATGTCAGAAATAAGTCTTTCTGCATGACAAGATAATCATAAGAGTTATACATATTTAAAAATGTAATAGAAAAAAGCCACATATCAGAATGTAATAGAGAGACAATTATTCTACACAGTTTATTCATCAACTATTTCTCAATGATAGTTTTATCATTGCACATTTACTTCAACAATTTTATAAGGCATCAGAGAAAAACTGAATATACATAATAATAGTCAGCTTATGATTTTTTAGTCAATATATCATCTGTAAAATGAGGGGATTTGAGAGAGTGTATAACAGCGCCATAATGCAAACATGGAGAATGCAATTGATGCAACCCGTTGCACAGCTAGAAATTATGAATTGTTGAAAAAGCATTCAGAATTATTGTGACAATTTGATTTGCCAACCATGACACCCATAGCAATAATGTTACCTTTTAGATGAGAGGAATTGTATTTTGAGACTGCTGGCTCAGCGCTCCAGGAGATGGCCTGGGCAATCTCTCTGTGTCCTGTTTTGTTTTGGTACCCAGCTAGGAAATGAACCCAGATAGCGAGAGCTGTGAGCCAGCACTGCCGCTTTACCTTTTCACTCCAGTTCCCTGCAGACAATTGTAAATAAGAGCAGCAGGTGACATTATGGATGTGTAATCCAATTACAATACTTTTTAAAGTTTCAATGTAATTCTTAAAATCCTTTCTAAATGGATGTAAATTACAGCAGATGCCATGAACTTTTGTTCCTTCTTATTCTTTCATGGTCTATTTTTCTGCCGGTAAAACTTTGATGAAATGTAAAATTCTCCATGGAAAATTAATTTCCTCTAGAATTAATATCTAATGAAACGTTTTTTGTATCACAGTGCACTTTTGGCAAATGTCAATTTTTTTGCTAATGTCATAGTATGAGAGAATGGTGCAATATGATTTTTGAAGGGCACACTTTCAGTCTGGGGTCTCTACATTTTGAGCTTTCTCTATTTGAGATGATTCCTAAAATCGTTTATAACTGAATGAAGAAGGTCTATATTAAAATTAACACCATTATAGAATTAAGGCATAAGAAGTTTTAGATGGTGATACTTATGGTTTATAATTCATTGTTGAAACCTTACTTGGTACGCTATATAGTGTTCAAGACAACCTATTATAAGGATGACAGGATTAATGATGAAATAATAACAAATATATAACTATTATTATTTTTATTATTCATTTAGCAGATGTCTTTAGTCACTATATAAACCATATTACATACAATGAGAAATTAAAAAGAACAGGGTTCATAAGTAATACCAAATTTCAAAATACAAGTAGTGTAGTATTATAGTTAGTCCAATTAACAGACGAAAAACTAGAATTTAAACAAAATCAGACACCTGGTAAGGCTGGTACAGCCTTAGCTATCAGGAGGGGAACATCCATCGATCCATTATCCAACCCACCATATTCTAACTACAGGGTCATAGGGGTCTGCTGGAGCCAATCCCAGCCAACACAAGGCGCAAGGCAGGAAATAACCCCGGGCAGGGTGCCAGCTCACTGCAAGGAGAGGAACAGACAGAAAGAAAGTTCAAGCAATCCCAAGATAGGGTGGTTTATAAATATAAATCAGGTGCCTGTTTAGACTTTATAAATAGGCACCTAATAAAATTTTTGTAATGTTGTACTGTTTAGGGGATGCTTATTCTTCAGCCTGGGGACAAGACCTGAGAGGCTCTACCAATTTTAACATGTATGGCAAGAGGAGGGATAGACAGCAAACAGACTGAAGCAGAATGGACACTTCTTGAATGAGCATAAGGAAAGACCAAAGCCTGGAGGTATTGAGGAGCACATCCATGAAGGGTCCATACTGTATGTCAAGACTTAGTTGTGAATTGGATCCTTGCAGCAGCTGAAGGACAGTAGAGAGAATTATGTGGAAGAAGAGTGTGACTGCAACAAGAACACAGAACACCAGGCAAGCTGCTCCATCTTTGAAGTATAGAGGGGTTTAATAGCTCTATCTGGAAGGCCAGTCAGGAGAGAGTTGCTGAAGTCCAGCCAAGAGATGACAGTGAGTAACATATGTAAGCCAGCTTTAAACAATAGTAACAAATAGTAAGACAACACCATTTTCATTAATGAAATACTGCAAAAGTTACATCTTTTATATTTTCTCAAAATGCTGAAAAATTAATTCACATTTTTATTTTTAGCCAACTTTATTGCTGTAATGTACTCCTGCCAGGACAAACTCAGAAAGGTATAAATTGACTGCAACTTGTTCAAACCGCATCAGCAAAAACCAGCATAAAAAAATCTGAGCACATCTCTTGAGCAGTGTTATGTTGGTTATCTCTGTACTTTAGAATTGATTTTAAAACATTCTTAATCATATACAGTATAAAGCTTTCAACCAAATCTTATGTCTCCTTATATTTTGGGGAGCCTGTCCTCTTACATTGCCAGTAGTAATTTTAGATAATCAAACTCTGTTTTTCTTATTATTCCAAGAGCCAAGCATAAAAAAGTGGTCAGGTGGCCTTCCTTTTAACATATGCACCAAATATCTGGAATGCTCTGCTGATAGTTACACCAAGCTAATACTGTGGAAAATTCTTATAAACTGTCTTTTTTAGATTATCTTATATGTAATTCCAAGAGATTAGAATAATGTTGAAATATCAAATACAGTAATTAAAAGACTTGCACTTATTACTTTTATTTTCTGTTTTCTTTTCCAGTTTTCTGCAGGGTCATCTCGAGCCACTGCCTTCTGATTAAAGTACTGTACAGCAACTTGTGATGTTGGATGTAATATGAACACTTTTGAAGAAACCCAGTGCATCTAATTTTTTGATTCCAGTGACCACCTTAAGATTTTCTTCAATCTGGCCTCCACAAAAGACATTTTAGTGAGTTGGCTCTTGTCTTCAGTCAGAAATATTTTTGCTGCTTCTTAAGCTGCTTCTCTGTCGTCTTTGTCTTTGTCATTCTTCACCTTTCCACAGCTTTATCTCTCCCTGCCTTTAACTCAGAACCACAGGTTCGAAGTTTCTGATTGGTCCTCCTGTGTTTCATGATATTTTCTTCATATACTCTCCACAGGTGTGCCTCAAGGATTGCTCCCCCATTCTTCTTTCTCAAGGCATCATCATTTCTTCTCAGGGCTTCTCCTCTGTGTTAATGATTGACAAATCTTCATTTCAGTTCTGTCTTTCACCGCACAGCTTTCAGTCCTGAACATTAATTGCTTCTCTGCTATCTAAGCATGGGGAAATGAATATCATCTTAAAATTAACCTTTTAAAGTTCAATATCTTGTACTTGCATTCATATGCTTTACCAACCAGTCTTGTCCCTGTGTTTTAGCCAGTCATTTACCTGTCTATATGGTAACTGCCATTTTCTTTCATCACTGTTCATCCAGCTGTACCAACAAGCCGTGGAAGCCTTGTATCTACTGCCTTTTGGTGGCAGCTTATTTTTTAGCAAGCCATTAGCACCATTTAGGAAAATTCACAAAATAATTTTTAATACTTAGTTATGATCTGCCCCCAACCCAAATCTTTGATTGTTCCTGTATGTGAAACTATGGTATCAATTCCTAATTTTGATCCTCACATATTATAAGAATTTTATTGAAGAAATTCCATCCATCCATCCATCCATTATCCAACCTGCTATATCCTAACTACAGGGTCACGGGGGTCTGCTGGAGCCAATCCCAGCCAACACATACACAAGGCAGGAAACAAACCCTGGGCAGGGCGCCAGCCCACCGCAGATTGAAGAAATTTAAGTCTGGAAATGATTTTTGATTAACTTTTTTTAAGCACAATTTTTTCTATCATTATGGTAATTCACCTCTGCTACTCAGAAGAAGATAGTTATCTAGTGAGGAAAAAGGGATAAAAAATAATTTTAATTTGTTCATGTAGCTTGATTATTTCTATAGAATTAATTGGGATCCTCTATCTGGAAACTTCTTTTTTGTACTTAAACAAGTGATGATTAATTGGCAGATATGTTACTCATTTATTAAACCCTTCAAGATGATATGATCCCGTAAATGTACAAAGGGTGTAAGTATTTTGGTTCTGAGAAGATTTTAGGTGTATAATTTAGCAGCTTAAGAAAGTACCTTACAGAAATGATCTTACTGTGCCCCCTCAGATCATCTTGTTACATACATATTTCTCCTTTTAGTGTGTAACAGGACATCATTTTTATCATCTCTGCTCTTTTCCTGGTGAAGTTTCTAGGAGCAGCAATCTGAGCTGGTCTGACTAGCATCTTCCAGGACAGTCAAGAAACTTAATGCCTCATACAAATCCTGGGTTTGATACTTTGCTTGACTCCCTGTGGGCTATCCATTGCAGTATTGACAGTATTTTCATATTTATTAAACTGCACAAGGCATTAACTGTAGTATTCAACTGTATAACTGTTCTTTGTTTTTTTAGTGTATTTTGTAAGTTATTTAACAGAAGAGCATTGCAATGTGTTTGTGGTATATTGTTAATAATTCTCAATATAAACTGTAGAAAACATGGCTTGGGTGCATGTGTGAATAACTAATGGAAGGGCAGTTAAATATGATTTAAATACAGTCAATTGTTTTCAGCTACGCTCAGTCCGGGAAGAGTTTAAGTCGGGGTGTATCACTCTAGGAGTAAAATCTAAAATGTAGGTACAGAAAATGGATCACATCTTTATATCACGTGATCATTATGGAATTGCACGTTTTCAAAGACTAATGTGACTGTAAAACAATGAAAATTGTAATTAGTCATTATGAATTTGAAGAGTTCCAAAGTAATGTTTTTAAGTGTTTCGGTTTTGCATAAGGCCCTTTATAGCCACTAGTAAGTGGCGGAAGATGACTTTTTAAGGCAGGTTAACTTTCTTTGGTTGCTTAATTACAAACACATTATGAGTGATCAGAATCATATTATTTATTCAAATCTCTGTTTAAAATGCTTTAGAATAATATGCATTTTAAGGTGACAGATTTCTTTACCCAAAAATAACAAAATAAAAGATATTTTTGCATTAAATAAAGATAAAAGTATGCCATTCCACCAAAATGAAGTGAACTTAAATCCAAGGGTATATTTAAAATATACTGTATACTGATAGGATATCTTAGCTTAAAGAGAAAAGAAATGAAATGAAAACTTCACTTAAAATATTTTTTGCTCTTTCTCCACCACTAATATGCTGTTTTAGTGCAGTAATTATCAATATATTATAGTTTGATATAAAGAAGGCATGCTGGCTCCAGTACAGACAGTAGTTTTATTTAGGGTCGGGTATAAAACTATAAAAATACAAAGGTGACATTGTGGAGGTAAAATAAAACAAAATGAGAACATGATTTAGTAAGGCATGAATGTAAATTATTAAATAAAAAGTAAAACATGACACTACATGGAAGCTAAGTTTAACCTTTTAGAGTCCTAATGTGTCCTCTTAATGTGCAATTACTGCTTGTCTATGCTAAGGAAAAAATTGTGATACTTTCACATAATTATTTAAAAAATAAGTTATAACCTCTATTTTATAATACATTTTTTAAGTAGAGGCAGAATATACAATCTACTGCCTCGTATAGCAGGGTACAAAGAGTTGGAGTATATACATTTAATAACTAATAAAAATGAGTAAATTAAGTTTCACTTTTACAAAAAAAATTAGAAATACGTGTTGGTATTTTGAGTGTAAATTCAATATTACTTTGAATTCTAAGTAAAAGAATTCTTGCATCTCAAAAGGTATTACTGTGTCTTCTGTATACAGCATAAGTATTTACATTTTTGCTGAAATCCATCCAGTCATTATTGAACTCAGTTATTCCAGTAAAATGTTTCAGTGACTGTAGCCTCACTTTTGCACAAAATTCCTAAACATGATAAATACATATTTTATTTTATAATATTATTTTACTTGAAAGGAATTTCAGAAAAGCAGATCAGGGCAAATAAGCTAAGCTAAGCACAAGACCCCCAGTAACCTACACATTGTAAGCGATTAATAAAAGGAAATTATTATTGGCCTTTTGTGTCATATACCAGTGCATGTAATATGTTACCCTGAAATTCATCAAATTACAAGATTTGTGCTGATTGCCAAAAATGTGCTATTATTGCAATGCTTCCTTATTATGACTCAACTTTGTTTGTTGTTGGGCTTTATGAGACGAGCATTGGATGGGATTCCAGTCGTCTGTAGGATACCGTCATTTATACTAAGCCAGTTTGGAAATGTCATTTTAACCGTAAATGCATGTCTTTAAAACGTGAGAGCAAACGGAAGGAATTAGTTAAAATGTGTGCAAATGTGAACATTGCATGCTTGTAACAAAAACTTAAATTATACTCCATTCGCTGATGTTGTGGGGCCAAAGCACTAGTCTTTTAGCCACCATACTACCTGCTAGTAATTATATCTTTTAAAAAATCCTTCAGGGGGAGCAGGATGGCATTGTGCACTTTAAATCCCAGGCTGCTGGTTCAGTTCCAACATCTAACTTACTGTGTGTCCTTCAGCAAGTCGCTTAACCTGCCTGTGCTCTAGCTGTAAAACATTTAAACAGTTGTAACATATCCTGGTCTTAGAAGGCACTTTGGATAAAGGCATCAGTCAAATATGCAATAATAATAAATACACTGATATTTTGTATTTTAAATTTCATATTTTTTTTATGCACGACTTGTTCATGCATTTACCCGCAAAACAAACAAAAGAAACAAATGATTATTTTTTTCGTTAACTTATTATTTAAGTTGAAAATAAAGAAAATATTTGATCTGCAGTGCAAGCCTACAGACTGTAGTCAGGTTTTCCATTTTTTAAAAGTGCCACAGCTTGCGCATACAGCATGTGAAGATAAGATAGAATCATATTCTATTTCAAGCTTGTAAATCTCACTAGGCATTACAATCACTAAGACATGAATGTTTATCTGCAGACATTTATCCTGTGCATCTGCTAGGGAAGACTAAGTGCCATTACTTCTGTACTTTGACAGTTGAGCTATAGAAGATTCTTTTTCTTGCTTGGTTTGATAACAATAAACAGTTATGAAGCACTGATGCAGGTGACTCAACAGTGCATTGTGTGCAAATATAAATCAAGCCACAATCTGCAAAACTCCTGAATCTGGTTTCAGTTCATCAAATTATCATATCAAATGAGAGGATATACAGAACATTATGTGCACTATTGGATGTGTTAAATGGGTCCTGCAGCTGAACCTTAAGGCAGCCATAAGCATACATATCCAAACGATTACTTCTGCTTTCGTTGTTGAGAGATATTTGGAGAATAGCGACAGATGACAAATGTTTTTGTCTTGGATAGGTCAATAAAATTTCCTTTGCACAAATGTTGCCCTCTGGTAAGCATGATAAGAACATGCCATATTAGCAGGGAGCATTTGAAGTGAAAAAAGTCGCACCTGACCTTTACAGCTGTATTTATTCTTCTGTTGAAAAAAAAAAAAAATTTAACAAGACGCTATAAACTTTTAGTACTTTAATGAAGAGCAATCCGCAAATAAAATGAATCAATTTGGAAAATGATGATGTAAAGGAGGGCGGCACGGTGGCGCAGTGGTAGTGCTGCTGCCTCGCAGTTAGGAGACCCAGGTTCGCTTCCCGGGTCCTCCCTGTGTGGAGTTTGCATGTTCTCCCCGTGTCTGCGTGGGTTTCCTCTGGGCGCTCCGGTTTCCTCCCACAGTCCAAAGACATGCAGGTTAGGTGGATTGGCAATTCTAAATTGGCCGTAGTGTGTGCTTGGTGTTTGTGTGTGTCCTGCGGTGGGTTGGCACCCTGCCCGGGATTGGTTCCTGCCTTGTGCCCTGTGTTGGCTGGGATTGGCTCCAGCAGACCCCCGTGACCCTGTTCGGATTCAGCGGGTTGGATAATGGATGGATGGATGATGTAAAGGAACACAAATGTGAAAAGACATAAATGCAGTCTGTTAACGGTAAAGTTAAACACACAGAGGTATTTCACCTTATTCACACATTTCTGAATGCACATAGCTTTGAAAGAATAAGTCTCAAAAATAAATTGGTTGTCTGAAAATGTCACCAAACATTTTTGGTGTCTAGTGATAACTTTTATTAACTTCTTAAGCAGTACTTTTTTGTAAAGGAAAGGAATTCCAAGATATAAAATAAATTCTCATATTGGCCAGATTTTTTATTTTGATGATATTTTCTTTTTTGAAGATTGTGGTAATTCAGGCCCACAAAAGCAGGCTTAGATAAATTAGGCAGCTAGCAGAAGAGATCACTGATGTTAAGACTTGTGGAAATAATATAGGTAGGAGATCCAACAGAAGAAATATGCTTTTTTGTTTGCTTTAGTGATTATTTTACAATGTAGCATGGCACCTTTATTTGCCGAATACTTTACATAGGCACTTATTTTAAAGTAGTGTGTTCTTTCAGGTTTAGCACACTTGCTTAAAACTGTTCCTAAACTATACGTAACCCTTACTTCTCTCTGCATTCCATCCTGTCATTAGAAAGGTATTATTGTTTAAATGAGTTATAGCCTGCAGGGGGCACACCAGTCGCACAAACCCAGACACCAGGCACAAGCTGGAGGACAGCACACATTTTTATTTAAAGTGGGATACTCTTTTCTTTAGTTTCCCACCTGGTCAGCACAGTACATCCCAGTAAATATAGTGCATATATCTTTCTTTCTGTCTTTTTTCTTTCTTTCTTTCAGAAAAGAAGCGGGCCGCTAGGGTGGAGAAAAGAAGAGCTGCTCAGGAAGCAGCAAGTGCATCAACTTCTGAGTAAATGAATGCTAAATGTACAGAGAAAGAGCATGAAAACTATGAATGCTCAAGTCAAGTGTATTCACTGCACGTTATTGTGCAGTGTGCCATTACTGGTATATATACATTTGCTAACAGCTCCAGTGGAGAGCTTTGACTAGCATATTCTTTCATTGGACTGACAAGATCTGATCCATTACCTTTGAGATGGAATTATACCTTCCAAATGTACAATCTATCTACTTTTGCAAACTATTAACTGGCCTCAGTGAGCTTATTAGATAGATACACCCTTGTGTACTGAAATCATTCATAATCATGCCATATATATAAAAAGAGAAACTCATCCTGTAACACCATCACTGCCCTATAATTCCACCATTTATCATGATGAACTGTGTGCGTATTCTGGGCTTGGTTAGTTTGCATAGAGACAATAGAGGAGAACGGATGATGTGTTCATGTCAGTGCTACATTGTGCCTACCTCTGACTTCTCCTGCTCCTTATCTCCTCATAAGTACCCAGTCACTAGTAACATATTAACAAAGTCCTGTAAGACTTTTTAATTAAATAAGATTACCACAGCTCCAAGATAATATAAATACACAAGCTGCATAAATCTGAAATTTCAATTAAATCTCAGTAAAACAGAAAAGCTGCAGTCCTGGACATCTTTCCAGCAGACTTTAATTTTTTAAAAATTAAATAGGATCAATTAACACTAGCTTTATTCATCAAAGTCAATGAGGACAAGATCCCTCCCTGAAAAGATGTTGTTCTGGACAGCTATCCAGCATATTTTTATTAATTAGAAAAAATTGTTTTTACCCCAAGAAAATTTAAGACGTTTTAAAATGCAAATTTCACAGGCCAATTTCTGTGCCACGCACTGATATTCAAATTTTGGCTAAAGTTTTCACAAACAGAATAGAGAAAGTGCTAAGTTCTAATTTAATCTTGAAACAGCGCCGCCCAGAGCCAAACTGGGGCCCTAGGTGCAATCATCTTGGGCCCTTCCAAACCCACCATCAGCACCCTCTTCCCTTCCCTAAATCCACTTCATTAGTGTTTCTTATATTAGCTTTTATTTGAACAAGTATATAAATAAATAATAAGTAAACAAAGAAGCACACATTAAAAACTTAACCGTAATATTTAAAGTCAAATACAAACATTTTTTTGAATACTTTTAAAAGTATTTTTCTTCAGTCTTTTTGTTGCACATCACAACAGTACACTTCTATAGTTTCTGAAGGAAAAGTCATTTATTAGGTCATCACATGAACGCTTCTGTGCAAGGTCTGAGCTGATGCTAATGATAGCCAAGCTGCTTATATGGTCTTGTGCCATGGATGATCTCAAGCATGTCTTGATGAGCATAAGTTTTAAAAAGCTGGTAACTCGGAGGGTTGCTGCAATCAATAGGGAAACACATAGATTCAGACATCAAAGGTATTTAATGGGAATGATATACCAATTAATTGGTTTCCTTTATAAACGAAGGTCTAATTAGTAATAATAATAAAAATGGTCCAGGGTGTCAGCGTGCTGTTACTCTTTGTTACACGACAGACAACAGTATCACTTGTGACATGATACAACAACTGCAAAAACAACAATTTTAATACTACTATTACCACTACAATTTCTACTACTACTAATACTATTAATAATAAAAAATACTACTGTTAGTTTTACTACTAATACTAATAATAACATAATAAAGATAATAATTTAAAATACTACTGGTACTAATAATAACATATAAATACTAGTACTACTACTAATAATAAAATAAAAAGTACTACTACTGAAGTACTTAATAAATGTACTCAATGTAGTAAATACAGGATCAAAATAAAGCTGAATATGTAGATATTTAAAACTGAACACATGAATATATCATCTACACTCATAACTTTACCTAAACTTCATTTTGTCCTTCCAATGACAGCAGATAGCAATAAGACACTCATTAAATTAGCGATGTTAGCTGCAAATAAAACTAACGAAAAATTGAAGTTAATCAGAGCTAATTGCTTTTTTTATGTCAAATTTGATTGCTTGGGGTTTTTCCACAATTCCACTAATAACTACCTAGTAAGACAGACAGCCAGTGTGTCATTGAAATGTACTCCATACAACAATTCCATACCACAGGACTCAGAGCACTTCAAATGTCAACTAACAATAGCAGCCTTAATAATGTGTGCAGGTCGTGAGGTCTATATGGCAGTAATGAATACTCCTCAGCCATGTGACAGCTAGATACTGTAACATCAGATAATACTTGTTAAACAATCGATATCAAAACTATTACACATAATGTTATTGTTACTCCATTAGTACTCCAGTAAACTGCTAGCTTTAGTGTAGTGACAAAGTAAAGTTAGCTTACTGGGAAGTTAGACAAAGTTAGTTAGTCAAGTAAACCAAGCAAAAAAAACATGCAATCCAATTTGCTGTTTACCAGAGCTCCTGAATAGTGGAGACCTGTGAACCCCCAACAGGCCTTCCCTCAAATCATTCCTCTGACAACGGGCCCCACGCAGTGTGTGAGCTGCACAAAGGAAGGGATGGCTCTGTCTTGAAATGTAATAGTAGTCCTATCTTATACTGCATCAGAGGAAAAGCTCATCCAGGGATGGCAAGGATGAAAATCTGAGGATAAACATAAGGTGGAAACCATTCAAAACTGGCCAGTCTCTATCACTATTTAAGTTGAAAGAACTATCACATGTCTTGGCAAAGTTCAGGTATTGTGGCATTTTGGGTATTGTAGAAAACTTGTGTTTAAATCTCCTATTTCAAATGCAATAATGCTGGACGGGTTACATCTGATATGATCAGATGGAATGGAAAAAGCAGGAGGGGACTAGAAGACTTATATTAATAAGATATACTAAAGATTCTAGCACATTACAAGAAAAGCTAGCTGAAATGTGTGATCCAGACTTTGAAATATGGCACAAACTCATCCACATTACCGACTAGGAGGGGGTTGCATCATCCTGTTGAATGCTTTATTTTTAAACTTGGCCGTAGATATGGTTCACTCTGTTACGAACACTGTAAAATTGAGGCATTATGAATGCTGCATTCTTCAGCCAACTTTTGATGGAACCAACTTCTAATTGCCTGTTCCTTTTGTGGACACACAAGCTGGACCTGCTGTATTCAAATATCAATGCAATTAAATGTAAACCTGTGGAATATCAGCACAGGTCTCACCATCTTACTGCCACCTACAAGCCTGTTATCGGCATCAGCAGCTCCTTAGTATCCAAGCTAGAAGTTCTTTTTTGTGCATTGGGATTTGTTACTTATTTATTTATATACATTTATATTTATATATATACTTATTATTTATATATACTGTATATATATATATATAAAGGCAATTACTAAAAAATCTTTAACACTAGTTTGTTTTTGGATTCAGTGAAAGCCTTTGATAGAGTTTAAAAGGTTACTTTTTCAGCATATTATGTAAATGCAGAGTGGATGCAATATATATGCGTGGATTAAGGTTTAGATCAGTGTGTCCCTATGTGGGGCGAATGCACCACTGGGGGGGCAATTTGAGAATTTAGGTACGTTAAACAATTTCACTACTAAAAATGATAGAAAAAAATAAACAAATCATTTTTATTTTTTACAGAGACATTTATATATTTATACAAACATAGAAGCAATGGTGAAGAACCCTTTCATTTATGATTTTACAAACGGCTTGAGTTTTTCTACTTAGAAATCGTTTTTACCATTAAAATAATATGAATTGTAGCAATGATTATAAAATTTTGCAATATAACAAAGATATAAAATGATTAAAACATTACAGAAAAAGCTGTCATTAAAGTTATTTTATATTTATGAATATCACGTCTCATATATTTTCAAAACTGTATTTTCATATTACTTCATATTATATTTTTTTTTTACAATTTCTTAGTGATTTCTTTGTCAGTACTTCAACAATCCTTTCCCCCCTTTTGTTTCCATGTTCTTGGAAGCTTGTTTAGACCAAATTGATGATATTATGGGCTTCCTCCACGTCAGTAAGAGTTCACTTTCTGAATAGATAATAAGAATAAGGTATACTAGCTGACGCGCAGCATAGTATATGCCGCATAATTATTTATTGATGGGTGAACACTTCCTGAAAGACACAGTTGTCCAAATGGGATGGGTTTGAGGATACGACTGTGAGTAAATGAAAAGATGGAACTCTGGAGAGAGCAACATACAATTGTCCGTGACTGAAAACTGGTTTTGGCAGATACAGGCATATCTTTTTGAAAGTTTGGCCCTTTGCCTTATTAATTGTCATTGCAAAGGCTAATCTAACAGGAAATTGTCTGCGTGTAAAAGTAAAAGGCAAATTTGAATGCGATGGGGTCAGGGAAATCCGGGGAATAAGCACAGTTTGTGAGGTAGCAGCTGCGATAGTTTTACACTCCAGTACATTGTGGTGAATGCTGGTAACAGTCAGTCTAGTGCCATTACAGAGACCTCTTGCTGGCATGAGGTTTCTGAGAAGCATGACGACTGAACCAATTTTAATTTTGAGTTTATGCAGAGGCATGCCAGTGGGAGTAAGACATTCTTTTGGGAGTAAGACAGTTTAGAAATTCTTTGGAGAATGAAAGTTGATCTGCGGGATCGTCTGTGATGATGGAGTCAACGCTGGTAAAAGTTACTTTGTCGGTAGGGATAAGTTTCAGTACTTGTTCATTAAAGTGTAGCGAGTCTTCGTTGGTGACGCTTAATATAGCTCGCGTACTGAGTTGTTCCGGAGTGGCAGTTGAGAAGTTGATGCCTCGACAGCGAGGGTGGACGCGGGAGGAGGGTTAGAGTTGGCGGGTGGAGCTCTGTTATGCGTACCCCATGACACGGGAGGAGGGTTGGAGTTGGCGGGCGGGGATATGTCGTGCGTACCCCATGGTTGGGTGACTTGGTCGAATTGGTATATAGAAAAGCAGCCGGAACCGAAAAGAACAATGAAAAGTCAACGTGGCTCAGAGGTGCATGTGGACTGTAGAAGAGACAAAAGCGACTGAGGCAGTATTTGGTGAGGTGTTGCGTGCGGGCACATGAGCAGGCAGTGCGCATGCCTCGAGAGCAAGGGTGGATGCGGGAGGAGGGTTAGAGTTGGCGGACGGGGCTCTGTCGTGCGTATCCCATGGTCGGGCGACTTAGTCAATTACTGTATATATATAGATAGATGTTACAGTGGTGGACATCATGATTTTAGAGAGACCTCAGTGGGGCACGGCCAAAAAAAAAAAGGTTGTGAACCACTGGTTTAGACCAAATACAGTAGGTATGCATGATTTAGTTTATGTAATTAATATAAATTCAGATTTCAAAGCATGGAACCAGACATGGTTCATACCATCTAGAGACCTTATTACTATTTAGCACTTTACCTCTCAGAATAAATAGGGTCATATTGAGATATTTGTCAACTTCTGTTTGACTCTTTGGATTGATTAAATTTGGTTTTACAATCAGGTTTTATCTTTACTTTACTAGTCTCATAAGTTTTGAGTTTTTGGCCTAATACAATTTATTTCCATTCAAATTTTGCATGCTTATCTTAATTTTGATTATGTCATTTTGGTGATATCATTGTGTCACCATTTTGTTTTCGAGTTTTCTTGGTGTAGTAGAGATTTTGTGCTGGTACTGTGTGACTGTAGCCATTTGCAGCATGGACTGCCCATTGCTACCATGTGATCCCAGTAAAGGATGTCATCACATATATAAGAATGAAGTGCACTATTTGTGGGAATCAAGTTTGTGGTTATAAATACAAACTGTTGGTGGTGTGCTCAGATTAGTCAGAAGTGAAGATTCTTATTCATAGTAGCACATTTTTAAATGCTTATTGACTTTGTTTTCAGAACTTCCTTTGGCTTCCTTATTTTAATACTTTTGATCTTCCAGGTTCTTGACTCCTGCCTGTTTTAGACTTTGCTTTTTCTTTTCATCTCCCAATGCAACAGAAAATTAGCCCTTAGGTTATCCTTTTTCTTTCCTCAAACACATTACAGCTAGTACTGCAAGGCATAAAAAGAGAGAATTAGTGAAAATATTGATATATGTTTGTGAAAAGAGCAAAGGTGCTGGGTTTATCTAATGCTGTGAATCAAACAGCAGTTGTATAGTATATTTCTTGTTCAGAGCATGCAACTCTTATTGATGTGTGTTGTGGGGAGGGAGCACAGATGCTTTGTCTGATGTAGTGAATCAAATGTAGACATTTGTATTGAGTCAAGGAGAGATGGCTACACAGTGTATTTTTTTGTTTAGAGCATGTCAGTCCTGTGTTATGTGATTTAAAAATGTGGAATAAGGTAAAGTCAATTGGAAGGGCCAAACCAGATCATGGAGATTGTCCTGTGAACAGAAGATGCAGAGACTTGCAGGTGAGTGCCTCATGGGGACACAGCAAGGCATGCAAAAGCACAGTTTTTGTTCTGTGCTGCTATGGTTTAATTCCCCTTTCCCTGAAGTGCAGGGTTGCTAGGCGACAGGGGCTGCCTCTGCAGCGGGAAAGTGATAAATTGTAATGATCTGTTCAGAGACATGGAGTAGAAAGCTGAGCGAGCCTTCAGCTCAGCCAGCAACAAAGAACCGTCTCCACGTTGAAATTAGCTCAATTAATCTTTCCCTGTGCACAGCGTGTGTGCGTGCGTGTGTGTGTAATACACCAAAAAGTGTGTACTTTATGCAGAAATGCAATAAAATAATATTTTGCCATATACCAGTTCCACTTTTTGTGAAGGAGTCACACTTAACTGTTAACCCTCAGAATCCTCTTCAGTGTTGTTTACAACCATAAAAGGCTGATGTGTATTTGCCAAATCAATGCATGAAAATAATGCTTCCGGAAATAAATTGTACTAATTATTTTAATTCTTGCATGCACAATTAGGGAAGGTTCCAACATTATTGCTTTTGATCTTGGGAATTAGTCATTTCATGTGTCTTTATCTATAGTTTTGTTAGCCAGGAGACGCAAGAGTTAAACCAGATTCTGAAAATACCTTCGATGAAAAAGCTCTTTATCCATACCAATTCATTCTGCTCTTTTCTCTTCATGGAAGCAACATTCATTTACAAGCTCTCTTTTAATTCTGTATATTATTTTGAATACAGAGCTGGTATTTATAATACAATATGATGTGAGTACAAATATTATATGCAGGCTCAACAATCTGTAACATGCAGCTTAATGTATTAAGCTACACTCTTGGCTACACTTTGATGCTTTCTAAAATGCAAATGAAAAACATTTAGATTCATATATCTATCTATATCAATTTCCTAGCCCATCTAACCAGTTCAGGACTCTATGATTCTGGAGCATCAGGTGCAAATCATGACCAAACTGTTCATATGACAGTAACCGGTCACGGGTCAGTCTACAATTTAAAAGCAAGAGATAGAAGAGGAAAGTGAAGGAAAAACACACACACACAGATTTATGAGCAATGGACAAGAGTTCAAATAAAGAAAAGCTGGCAAGTGCCAGTCCAGAATCTTCAAAAGCTTTCTCTGCTCATGTTATTCATAATTGTAATATTGGTAAAAGAATGTCATGAATAGATCATTTTAAACTGAACATTTAATCATACATATTAATTAATTTTCTGTCAGTGATTAACTGACTGTTGGTAATGCTGTAGAATCATCCAGAGGAGATTAATCTTTGTTGAAGATAAAGGCAAAACGTCAGTGTGTAATATTTTGGTACACTTAAGGGGTGGAGGCATACAGCTGGTGTTCTATTGCCTTACTGCAGGTTAAAAAGAGATTTTAAAGGTGCTTGCAGTAGATTACTTAACTACAGAGTCTACACTTGCTACAGTTTTATTTGCATCACATGGAGAAAAAAAGGTTAAAGTAGTCTTTCATTGAATACTCAGTAAGAACAAGGAGCCAACATATACAGTAACACGACCAAACCAACACCAAAGTAGATGCGTTCAAGGACTTTAGTTATAAGAAACTTTGTTACCGAAGGTAGATGTACAGTATAACAGGAGAATTATTTATATATTTGTTGGTATTTTTAGTATTTTATGGTGATGAACCAATTGGGTATAGGGTGGCAGAGCCATTAATACACAACCATGACAAAAGTGTTTATTTTCTTGTTCACCCTCCAATAATCTTGCTCTGCCCAATCTTCTAAGACTCCTTCCATGGCACCATGTGCTCTCGTCTGCCTCATCCACAGTCTGCATATTCACACCACCAGCTCTGCCTCAATATACTCTGAGCTCAGAATGGTGTCTCACTTTTACCAACTCCATGAACTGATTCATTCAAAGATCCTTAAGGAGTCTTACATGTTACTATGAACTGAGGCCAAAGGATTTTTGGCAGTGGAGAAGCACCTCTTAAGTGCTTGTAGGTAAGTCCTCTCTATCTGCACCCCGTCTAGTATGCTCTGCTGTTGCTCGTTTTATAGCTGGATGCTAAGTCCAATGATTCCGCTACATGCCATTTCTTTTCCCAGCTTCTACCATCTTTACAATGTGAAATTTAGATTCTAAAGTCACTGTTTACGTTTTCATGACATACTGTACTAAGCAAATGATATTTATTACTTTGGGAAAATATTGAAATAATTTACAGTTCACATTGAATAACTAAGCACTCCAATATAATAAGTTCACATTTTACAGTATGCAGAATATCAGAAAATGAGTATTCCATGTAAGGAGGATGCATTTTATGCCAACATTGATATAAAGAAGCTATGTTCCCAGAAGATTCATTATGAAAAATTCCATACACTTGGAGTAGGTGGGAGTACACATTGATGACAGTTTGGTCTGCTCTCAGAACACAGAGAAACTGTATAAGAGGGCAGAATATGCTTCTTTTCCTTAGGAGACTGCATTCCTTTAATTGGGAAGTAAAATCCTTCACATCTTCTATAACTCTGTGATGGCCAGTGTGATTTTTTCACTTAAAGTCTGAAACGAGTTTGGAGCTGTCAAATAAACTGAAAATACATTGAATGTGTAAGTAAAATTAGTGTCTCACACTGTAAGGGAACCCACTTAGACTGGAGAAGAATTTGCAAACTCTGTACAGATAGCAACTGAGCCAAACTAGGCACTTCATACCAGTCTTACCATGAAATGGTATGACAAAACTGTGCCTGACATGTTAGGTAATTAGCAATTATAAAACGACATGAGTGTGGCATGTGATGAACCACATGTAGGTTTGGTTCTTTGCCTGATATCTGATGCTGCTGACAAGACATTTGCCCCACACCATAACCCAGTAATGGAAACTGGGACCAGAAAATTTGCAGACTGATGAATAGATGTTATTGTATAAACCATGAAGTGTTGCGGGTCAGAATCCAAGCTTCCACCTACTCCACACAGTTATTCAGTGGGGCGAACCAGCACCTGGAACACCACTCCATCACTCCTTCATGAGGCCCAAGATTGCGCTGCGTTTTCTCCACTAGTTTTCTGGTCTCTCTTCTTTCCACCCAATGCTGCTCTCTCCACACACTGTTTCCATTCTCTATACCTGTTTATTTTCTTCCTCTTTATTTTTTTCTCTCCGTGTAATTTATTTTTCTCTTCCCATTCTCACTACTGTGCCAGCTCCTTTTGAGGTTATGCTCCCATAACCATGTGCATGCGCCGCTCCCTCCAAGGAACTAATGAGGCACCTCCACTCTCACATATCTTCTCAATTTGGCAGGCACACCCATCCCCCCCGGGGGCCCCCCCCCCCCCCAATCAACTGATGGTGTAAAGCACATTTGCACATTAACCCCGCGCCCAATTGGAGCCAGCACTTGTGCTTTGTGTGTATTATTAGTGTTTGTGCAGTTTGACGGCTTCAGCTGCTTCCTGAGCCAAAAAGCAAGACTCTTTGCATCCTTTAATTTACTGTATAAATTTGTTTTCCTCTGGGATGTCCTGACCAGGTCCAAAAGTCTGACTTCCTTGCAGCAGCATAGTGAACTCCCCACCTATTCTTCATTTTACATGCCTGGTAGGGGGTACAAATGAAAGTGGTCCACTTGTCACCTCCTAAGCCTACTTGGGTGGTGTTATAATTCCTCATGGTCCATCTGCTCCCCCTAGGTGTGTCTATATATAAGCACCTTCATTGTATTATTGCAGTGAGAAAAGGACAGGACTTGTGACATCTAGAGTTCTCAAACTCTTTTTAAGGTCTCTCCTGTACTTCTGGGGTAATTGGCATGAGGGTATGGAGCAAATTGAGACAGTGCTTAAACAGCCTCTGACAACCTAACTCTAAACATATGTATTAAATTCAGTACATAAATGTTACAATAAGGTGTGTTTTTGGATCTGCATGGAATAAAATAGGCAACATAATAACACTTATAGAAGCATGGCCATCTTACATTAAAAAGAATAATTTTATCTTCACAACTTCAAGGTAAAATCCAAACAGATAAACATTAAGCATTATTACTGCTTACATGGTGTTGTATTATATTTGCTTCTTAATTCCTTTATTTTACTACAGGGCTCAAAATTTAGCACTTTGTAGAAAAAGCAATATAAAAAGCAATATAATTCAGCATGTATCGAAAGTGATGTAATTAAATGTCTGCCATTTTTCTACCTTAGCAAATAATTAAGCATTGCATAGTAGCTAATATTTTCAGCTATATTATAAAATGAAGGTTAGCAAACTATCACAGATCGTATTCTGTATATTGACAGACAATACCAGGCAACCCAGAGTCATTCATCAAGCTACCTGACAATTTACAAACTGAGAAAACAGCGTCAAGGCAATGTGATATTATAACACTATGCTCTGCTTTATCATGCTGCCCACAAGTTGTCAGTTTAACATATTTTTTATGTTTTGGTAAGCCACTCAAGTAAAAAATGTACTGTTCCCAAAAAAGTAAAAAAAACATTGTTTTTAAGTGGTTGGTTGTCAAAACCAGAAACAAAGGGTAAAACAATGCTTAAGTCTAGTCGATGTACAGGTTTTCCCAGGAGCGCTACAGATGGCGCCACGACCAGGTCCTGAGGAAACTGGCTGAGGTGCTGGAGGGGCGTCGACAGGGCAGCATAGGACCACCACTATCAGAGGACTGTACCAGCTTCGTCACGGAAGGGGGGGACAAAGTTACACCAGGCCAAGAGAGATGTCGAGGCCTTTTTCCCCCGACCAAGAATGGAACATGAGGGTTGACCTCAACAAACAGCTGAGGTTCCCCACGGAGATAACAACTACATCTCTCCGCCCTGATATTGTGGTGTGGTCCACCAAAGTAAGATCGGTGCACCTCATTGAGCTGACCGTTCCATCTGAAGGGGAGATAGAGGCCGCCTTCGAGCGCAAGAAGGCCAAGTACTCTGAGCTGGCTGAGGAGTGCAGGGAGGCCGGCTGGAAGACCACCATCTACCCAGTGGAGGTGGGATGCCGAGGGTATGTGGGGCTGTCAACCACACGCCTCCTGAGGGACGCAGGGGTGACTGGAAGGAACCTAAGAAAGGCCACTAAAGATCTGGCAGAAGAGGCAGAGAAAGGCAGCTTTTGGCTCTGGTTGAGGAGAAAGGACAGGAGCTGGGGAAAACCCCAATAACAGCTGCAGGGGGTGACAGGGAGACGTCCCTGTCACTGCTCCGCCACCAGGAGACGTTCTAGCGATTAAAGGAGCGAAACGTTGGTGAATGGTGGTTCCTAGCTGAAGACCCTGCAGCTGACCCATGGGCACCGGAGGAGGTGCGACAGGCAGCAATGCCAAGCAGGTTATACCACCTACAGTTCAACTAGTAGTTCAACAACTAGCAATTGTTTTCTTTACTTCTTTTATTGCTGTTGTTTTATGGCAATTGCCGGCTAAACATAAAGTCAATACCGCCTGCTGAACTGGAATTTGGAGCAAAGGCACAAGATGCCTACCCTAATTAAAAAAATAAATCATCAGATGGTATCATGGAGTCAAATGTGTTCCAGAAACCGATTGTACATACAGGGTGGGGAGACAAAACCATAGAAATAGCAAACAATTTATCAATATTAAGAAGTTCTGTGCTGTCTATGAAAGAGAGACCTAGAAAGATCAGAGAGCAGTGCTATGATTTGTACTTTTTTTAAAAATAAAATTCTTTCCTTCTTCTGTTGTGGGTTTGGAAATGTGGAAAATAGATTTTAAACACTTTGAAAATTATTAGAACATTATTTGCAAACATTAAAATTGTTTTACATTTTATCATGGTTATCACCACTAAGGAAACTATTTTGTTTCAAAACGTCATAATTTTGTTAACCAGAGTTCATCTGGAGTGCATACCACGTGATGTCATTGAAGCAATGCTTTAAAAAGTCAGTGCCCTGCATGTTCTGTTATCCAAGACTGGCAGATTTTTTAAAACAAAACCTACCTAATATAGTAATGTTTTCTTTCAGGATTTCTGGTGTTAGACTCATTGCTTTGATTTTGCCTTTGATCTCTAGTGAGCAATTCTATTAGAGACACCTATAAGATTGATTTCCTAGTTTCAACTTTTGACTTGGTTATTTGCCCATCTTCTGTTTACAGTTTAAATTAACCTGCTTTTCAGTTGGTAGGACAACTAGGAAACAAATCATGGGCTAAAAGACAAGCCTGTTGTCAACATATGCCTGTAACCCAATCTTCCAGGTCATTCAAGGATGAAGAAGGAAGAAATCTATTTCACACTGTGCTCCAAATGGTTCAGTGAGGTTTAGATTGGGAGACAGAGAATTTCACACAGTTTAAAATAGCAAGAAACAGTGTTTGCTCCATGGGGTGCATCTGGTTCTGAGAATGGTCTCATATTTTTTGGTCTTTATATGACCATATGGCACTTACCAGACCTAATATATAATTAAGGTGGCTGATCATATTATTGTGGATCCTCCACCATATTTAATAGAAGAATTTTTGTATTGGATACCAATACCAGAAAAATTTCACTATATTCGATACCACAGCAAATCTGAAATCTCATTCAACCACTTATTATTAATTAGTACCTCCATATTTTTAATGAGCAATATTATGCCTTTTTCTATAAGAGAATATAAAATTTAAAAAAAATAATAGTAACAAAGACTTTTAAAAAGTGGTATATTCATTAAATTGTTACTTGACTAACTTTTAAACTCACTAGTACTGGCATTCATAAATATCAAAATACAATGCAGGCTTGAATTTTAATGTGTGATAGACATGGGGATTCTCTCAGTATAACAACAAATGGGGAGAATTTTAATAATCTTGGGAGACATTGGGTTTATACAAGATGATATTATCATGGACTGCCTAATTAATCTTAACATGTGCACATTCCAAATTTATTCACTGACATTTTCTTTCCAGTACCTGAGAAATACTGCTTAAAATCAATAATAAAAATACAAATTCAAACATTATTTGAATTGTAATTGTACTGGTACTGTTGAAATTGTGAATTCCAAGTTAATTCAGGATTTTTTAATTTGACTGACCTTTTTCATTCTGTTTATGTAACAAATCCAGTGATATTTCAGTTCTGATATTAACTGTAGTTTAAGTTTAATTTTATTTTATAAAATTATTTTTTATTTTTATTTCATTCTAGTTTTCAGTGGAGTCAACAATTTTTATTTAGTTCTGTGTTTAAAATTTTAGTTTTTATTTTATTTAGTTCTGGCCTTTTTACATATTTTTAGTACAATTTTTGGGGTTTTTTTCTGTTGCAAGACTAGAAATGCTGGCCTACACATATTTCAATGCAAGTTATGTTTCAGTCAACAAAATACACTCACAGTTCATAATGCCATTAAACACAACTTGACTATAAATGATCAAACAGATTAAGTGGCCTACTGAGTTTAGTCAGCAAGATCAAATGTTTCAACCCAAGAAGGCAGTCTGTGCAAGCACGTTGCTGTTAAGCTTTAAACAAGCGTGCATTTGGAGACATTTGTTCATGTTGCAGCGATGTCTGTTGCACAGATAGCCACACAGTGAAAATATTTGCTCCACAAACACCTGTGATGCAGATGCATAGACACGGCCCTTGGCCACTGGCACCCGCAGACTGTATGTTGATGATTTCTGCTGCCAGTAATGAAGTGCAGTCATGGTGCCAGAGAAGGGCTGGACTTCCACTAGGTAGTGATCCAGTTGGTACTGCACTGAAACCCCGAGACTCTTTTTCTTCTTCTCGCACGCTACATTTGCTTTTTTCATCATCTGCACTGCAATTAAAGTATTTGCACATGTTACTTTCTCGCATTCTACCCGCAAACCTCTGCGCAAAACTCACCATCGTCAACCACACGTGCTTACTGCTTCAACCTGACAAACCATGATGTGCTCAACAAACAAACAACGGTCCTTTACGGAAGTTGCGCCACGTGACTATAGTAAGCCCAAGGTACAAAATCACCGGATAGTAAGCAGCGCAACGTAACTGAACTCTCAGGGTGACCTACAAACAACCCTTCTGCACGACTGAACCGGATTGAACGAAAATGCTATTGCTATGTTTTTGTTTTTACTCAATTTTCGTTCTCATTTTAGTTCATTCACATAACACTAATTTTTATTTTTATTTAGCTTTAGTTTCTCTGTTTGCCTTAATTTCAGTTCTTGTGCTTGTAAAACAATATTTTTAGTTCTAGCTCTCGTTTTTGTTATGAAAATATCACTGGTAACAGCATGCTTTTAAACTCTGGTTTGTCAGAGAAGCTCTCTGTTAGGTTTGTAATATTAGCTGTTGTAGATTTATAATATTAATATTTACAAAGGTTGGGGGGTTGATTTGTTTAGAACCTTTTTCTTTTTCCTTGTAAAACTTGAGTTATGTGTATGTAATGTTATTTGATTTCAATAAAGTCAATAAAAATAAAAAAAAAGATTTAAATTTGCATCATTAGCTGATTAAAAAAACTTACTAGAGTAACATATTAAACAGATGAGTCAAAACAATTCAATTTTCAAATGTCACAAACTCCTGGTGCTTTAATTTTCCAAATCTGCCCCTCAATTTGTTACATTGTCCAAAATTTAATTTACTGTGAAAATAAACTTATTAGTTTTATATACTGTAAGTCAACTGTTTCAGAACTTCTGTGAAACATCCTTTGTTGACTTGTTTTCAAAATACTATACATTATGTGACTGATATAACTTTGTAATTGCTTAGCTTGTGTACTTAACTTGAATTATAATATTAACTGGATCTGCAGTGTAATTGGTAGACTGCAGTACATTTGCAAACACATCTTTCAAATATATGACATGTGTGTTTTCACTATATGCATTATATTTTTGGGGTTATAATAATATGAACATTAGTTTAGCAACAAAAATCAAATTAATGACACAGACAGCATTTGCATATTCATATTTAGGAAAGAAGCCTGTCTTGATGGCTAGGATAATAGCAGTGTTTTGTGCTTTGAAGGACCATAAACATTTTATTTTGGTATTAATAAATGGAGTAGCTCATTTCATCAGCCAATGTAGAAAAGCCAAATAGACAATATCTGTTATTAGCATTACCAGTCTTATATACATAACAGTGAATGCATGCAAAGTTTACCCCACAACCCTGAACTGTATAAACCAGTTAGAAAATGGATGGACATGTGTTGATTCAGTTGAGCTATTTTTATATGCAGTTTTTTTTTCAGTCACATATTATTGTGCTTCCTTGTAGTAATAAGTCTACTTGCAGTCACACAAGAATGTACTACCAACTATCATTCTTTTTCTACTGACACTGTACAAAAACTAGTACCATTAGGTTTTCATAACTTTGGTATCGACTTAATACTGAAGTATTGGTTCTTGTGACATCCATATTTAACAGTTAGTAAAATGAATTGTGAGTTTCTCCAAATGTGAACACTCCTGGATGTAGGAAATGCTATGAAGGATGGTTCATTACTTTTTGCAGTTGTTGAGGGTTTGCGCTTCTTATACCAGATTATGTGTCATTGTGCATTTGTCTCACACGTGGAATCTCTTCTGTCACTGTGCCTGCAAATTCAGAGAAATGGAAAATTATATGAAAATTATTCAGGGGAGAGGGGTGTAGTGGTTACTGCCTCATGGACACTGGGAGAAGAATCACTGAACATGTGGTGCGGAAACAGGAGTAAGTAGTAATCAGGTAAGCTGATTTGTGTTTTTAATTAAATAAAATGCATTATTTTAACACATTCCTGTTTATCAGCTGCAAAACAGAGTTGTGACATGTTGCCTATTGATCTGTCATGCAAGTAAGAATTTCATTGCACTCTGTACTCTTTCACCATTATATATACATGACAATGCTACAAAAACTATTACTATTATTACTACTACTACAGTTTCTGAATAGCAGTCCTGCCAAATATTTCAGCTTTGTGAAGCTTACAATATACCTTTTTTTAGGCTGGCTCACAGGTACAATACACTTTTATGGTGAGTTTTGAGACTGTACTTTTGTAATATCCTATGGAGTTTCCATCTATACCTTTTGATCTGCTTCACCTTGTAGACAGTTTGTTTATATTTGGCATTTACTGTTATTATTTTTGACAATATTTCCCTTGACACATGAAATAGTTTTGCATAGTTTTTTAGTTTTTATGAACAATGGATCTAGTGTTCGGGTAACAACCAAATCTGGCCTCTTTGAACTCTGTAAGTTGTCTCATGTTGCTTTGAAGAATCACATATCAAAGTGCAGATCATCAGACCTCGTTTATAGCTGACAAATACTGCTAATTGGCTGACAACCTAATATGACACACCTGTGCTGCTGCATTAGTGATTTTCATTTAGTTACAAAATGAGCCCCTATTACATGTGGTGTTTCAATTATTTTGTCTACCCACTGTATACTAATTACTATATAATATCTGCAGAGTAAATTAAGCCTGAACCAAAAATATCAGTTTGTCAAAAAGGCCTACTGTATATTCAGATGATACTGTCCATGTTTAACTATTTCTAGGTTTACTGTATACAGTCTGTGAAGATGCGTTGTGCTTATTAAGTCTAAATAAAGTGTTATTTGTTGTACTATGTCCAAAACATAAAGAGCTTTTACACCCACAGTTACACCCACTGAGGCATTAGGAGGTATTCATTATATTTATAAGTATTTATGTACTGTAGATATGTTTAGGTATCTGTGATTTAATGTAGTACACAGCTTAAATTATTACAATTGGCAAACATCTGGTCAACAGCTAGAGCACATATTTTTCCTATTAAAAAAAAACATTCAAAATAAGAGTATAAATGAAACAAGGCATTCTTATAATCTAAAACAATTCTTCGTGTACTATAAATGTATTAGAACATGCATGCTTATTCAATTTGAAGAATAGAGGCAGGTTATTTGAATTGCTGAGGGTCAAACACCAAGTCAGTAATGAGGTCTGAAGCTACTGTACATCCATGTGACTTTACTTTTAGTTACTTTGCCACTGAAGTACACAGTTTACAAAATATTGTCTAAGCCATGTATTGTTTTAAAACAATACAAGGATATCACTCTGCCTGCCCCAATAAAATGTGTCACATTACCAATATTTTTGTGTCCTTTTCAGTTCTACACTTAATTTGACTTCATTTTCATAAGCTTAGCAAACTCCCGTGACCACCAACTGTGTAGTGTGACACACCCAACGACTCACTTCAAACAGATTTAATTATTTTCTTATGTTGTATAAACAGGCTCTGTGTGCATGAGAGCTGACAACCAATGAATGCTCATCCAGAAGTAGAATGCATAGAATACAGTGACGAGTAAGGAATAAGGAACACATGTCACAAACAGAAGAAGCTCATTTTTATGACATTTCATGTTTTGTATAATAAAACAGAATGGAAAAAAGGACAGAGATTGTATCTGAATTGCTCATACCTTTAAAACCTTCACACCACTTCCGGCTCCATCAGACAGCACGTTATTGTTTGTCAGAAAAAGGGAATGTAAAACTGTGTCAGAAACCCATCACACTGTCATCTAATTTGACACACCTTCTGATTTCTAATAGTGTAATATGACATCCTATAGCAATGAGAAGAGCAATTGCAGTGGTCAAGTCTGACGTCCCCTCCAAGTAGAAGTCATTTGACATCGTCTGAAAGGAATACTCCACCCAAAAATGAAATTCAATTAATGTGATATGTATCCTATAAACTTTGTAGTGGCATCCGAGAACATTTTTTAATCTCATGCTTTCTTGGAAAAAGTGCATAAGAGTGATTCTCATAAACTGGATTGATAGGCGACCAAACTGGGCAATTTAAAACATTGTGAAAAGGCCCAACCTCTCTCCATCATTTGTAGGTCAAGAGACCTTTCTTTAATTCAAAAAATCCCTGTGAAGTCTTTCAGTTTACAGTTGATGTACTGTATAGGCTGGTAATTCACAAAGTAATTATTAAACAATATTTTAGCAAAAAAAGCATTTCTTTTGCACATTCTGAGCTAGTGAATATATAAAAGACATATTGATTATGTGACACGAGTAGCATGGGATTTTTTTTCTTTTTTACAAGGACATTTTTCACGTTTTCCACTGTCCAGAACAGGTCAACTATCCATCCCTTTTATGAGAATCTCCCTTATGTACTTTCTCCAAGAAAACATAGAGATTAAAAATGTACAAAGTAGATGGGGTAAGTAACATATAAAAACATGTTGGAGTATTCCTTTAATGTAAATCTGAATTAAAAGGCCAAAGCAGACAGAATATATCTACTCTCTCTCTCTATATATATATATATGTATAAAATCCTAAGCCTAAAAGTACTACGATTTTAAGTGACGTTTTTATGTCGCTTTTTTGTCACGCTTTAAATTGGGCTTATTTTAAAACCTACATATTGTATATATGTTTGGTATCATTCTTTTTAGAGTTTATCAGACTTCAATGTGATGTTGTTAGATTTTCAGATTCTTATTCCGTTTTTAAATTACAAAGTAAAATATATCAAGAAAATCGTAGTTTTTAATATCAAGAAAGTCATGGTTTTTATTTTTGATCAAGTAAACAAACTTTCTTTCACAGGACGAAACTATTTAAAAAAAAACTAATTGTTTAACAAAACAAATAACACAGTGAGAGGAAAAAAAGATAGAATATCCAAGTCAAACTCTTATAAGATGAATGGAAATCTTCTGCTCTACTGGATCTCATTATACAGCCAGTTACCCATGTACACTTAAAAACACAAAGGAGTCTTCCTTTCCCTTGTTCTCTCCTCTTCTTTCATCTTCCTCAGTGCCAGACAGCCTAAAAGAATATATCCTACATAAGCTCTTGAAGCATCTATTAAATCATAGTTGGGATTAATAAAGTTTATCAAATCTAATTCAATTGAATTGAATCCAATCCAATCTAATAGTCAGGTTTTCAATAGTGGTGCTCCCTGTATAGGGAAGCTGGATCCCACATGTCTCAAACATAATACTTGTAATGTCAACTGCTGGCCTAATGAGATTTCCCTATATTCCTTTCAGTCTTCTATTGCCATTCTCACAATGGTGCCAATGGAGATTGTACTGAATGGGAACATACTGTCCTAACATGTCTTAAGGCCAATTGGCAACCTCTGTCCTTTCATACTAAAATAGCGACTTGCTCTGCAATTCCCAGTGTCTCTCTCTTTCTCTCTCGATCTCTCACTTTCTAGCACCTGTCAGGTTTTAACCCTGTCCCATATCCCCCACGTGCAACCCTTCCCCTTGGCAAAACAAAGTAAATCGAGTACAATATACCACATTTGCACTCATTAATTATTGATTTATTTCTCTGTCTTGACTAACTTCTATATGTAAATATATAGTAGCTAGATGCATACAAAACTAACAATCTGTTTTTTAATATCCTTATAAGCAAAATAGTAGTGGTGAGATACTAGCCTGCTTATGAGAACAACAGAAATGGAGTGCAGCTAAGGTGGAGTGCTTCTGACAGATAACACAAACATGGCAGGGACCATTCCTGTAAAGAGGAGCTGTAAAGAATCTGTTAAAGTACTCAGCTAGACCATGAAGGTGCACTTAAGCTTGAAAGAGACAATCAAGGAACAGAAATGCTTTTACTGAAAGGTCATTTTTCCTTATCCTAGCTCTTGTGGCAGCTATACTGTAAGCATTTGTAATGTAAGAGATCACAATTAAAAAGGATGAACATGAGTATGTTTGTCTCTACTGGCTGTGTTTCTATATACTGTACCATACTTCATCCATCCTACTGAAAACCATACTTGTCCTCTTCAGAACAACTGATACATGGAAATGTATAGGGAGGTAATTTTGCAAGACAAATTTAAAGGATAGGTGAAAAGTTTAGAAGCAGAACTATGCAGGGTGAACTTCTGTGGAAGGTTTGTGTTATACACTAGTACAGGTAAAAATGAAAGGGGGTCAACAAGTTAAATGCATGGTGCAAGCACTGGGGTAGGATGACACAGCACAGTTATATGGAACTTTATGGGGCTTTTAAAATAGATATTAAAACAGGATATTGGGAAGGCATTAACACAAAAGTGTCAAGGATTTTTAATCTAGGGAACTGGGGAGTAAGCATAGTATGGCAGGCCAGATTTAGATAGACAGATAGATCTTTATTTGTCCCAAGGGAACATTTTAGCTTTTTACAGAAGCTCAAGAAAAATTATAACAAATAACAACAAGAACCCCCATAAATACAAACTAAGAACTACCAAAAAAAAAAAAACAACTTTCTGCTAAAGTTAGGACGGCAATCACAATGAGGAATTATAAATGAGTTTTGTTGCTGGTATGAAGGAGCCTCAGCTGTGTTTCTTGACACAGGTCTGCTAAAAGTGCTGGTGTATCATAAAGAGGATGTGAAGCATTGTTCATAATGGTCCCCAGTTTTGTCTTTATTTTCTATCTCCAGCAGGTTGACAATGCATCCTATAACTGAGCCTGCCTTCTTAATCAGCTGCTAATTCTTTGGGTCTCTCTTGCAGTGAGGTTACCAACCCAGCACACTATAGTGTACAAAATGGTACTGACTATCACAAAGTTGTAGATATAAAGGATGTCACTACTCGCATTAAAGGAACACAATCACCTAAGAAAAAACAGCCTGCTCTGCCCTTTCTTATATACTGTAGTTTATCTGTGTTACTAGAACAGGCAGGCCTGTCATTAATCTGGACCCCCAAGCATTTGTAGGTGCGCACCATCACAACATCCCCTCCCGGAATAGTGACCAGACATAGAGGCTCTTTCTCTTAAGAATTGATGAAATAAAGCATTATGCTGTAATAATAATGAACAGAAACTGTCAAAAAACAGAAACTTAACAACAGAATAAAATATTTAAAGGTGAACATACCAACAAAAACAGAAAGGATTACAAAACATAATTATGGAACTGGAATTATACAGTATGTAGGCAAAAGTAAGTATGAAAGAGCATTAACAGAAACCATGCTAATAAGAGATAGTGATTATATAAATGAATACACTTTACATATAAAAACACAAGCAAGACACAAAGTTGGAGGAATGGTGATTTACTTGACAAAATAATTAAAACTGGAAGCTACCTGACATGGAAGAAAAGCTAGTGTATTTCCAGTAGAAAAGAAACCTTGAAACGAGAGGAAGTTTTCTGTTTTTTTGCATAAAAGGATATGGTTATAATAAACCAAGTAAGGCAGATATTTAAGTGACTGCACCCTGGTTCAGTTTTAGATGTGGGGGGCTCTTTCTTTCTTTCTCCCTCTGGAGTTAGCATGTCCTCCCTGTGTTTACCTCTGAACAAATTATGGCTTCAACCAACAGTCAAAAAATTTGATTTCAGGGTTATTGTTGTCTTTGGCTTAATGTATTGTATTTGTGTTCCTGCAACAGACTGGCACCATTTTTACTACCCTTTGGAAACAGCAAAGTGTAGTATTAGGATAGGCTATAACCTCAGCTCAGTGTGAGTGTGCCTGTAAAATAAAATAATGGAAACCAGAAAACAAAAATGTATTTTTCAGTTTGTCTGCCTGCCTGCCTGCCTGTCTGTATTGTCATAATTGAAATGTAAATAAAAAGGCAAATGGTTTGCAGGATTACAGTAAGTGCAAACATATTAAGTAAGTACAATTGACAGAAGAAATCTGCTCAACAGTTTTGCAGTGGATTTGGTATAAATAACAGGAAGAGAAGGGCTCACATAAATATATATATATTTTCCTTTTTGACCCTTAGTAGAACACATACTGTGAAGCACAACTCTAAGTAGATATTCTAGCCATTAAAAGAATGAGCTAAAATGGCAATTATTTGAAACAGCTCTCCTTCAGGGCCTGCTTGCAGCTGAGCATGTTCCATGTCTCCCATATTCTGACTACAAGCAGCATTGATCCCACACTTTATAAAATCTAAAAGCACTCTCTGAGAGGCTGACTATTGATTGAACCAGTCAACACCTTACCTCCCCTCTGCTGTGAGCAGATCTCCACAAAGCCCTGAGGAATAATTCAGATGGTGTAAGTATTTCGAGAAGAGCATAGACCAAACCCTGTCTTATTTTATGTCTATCTTTGCAATGCCTCTGAGAAAAAAATGGTGCAAATACAGGCCATGAAATTCTAGTTTGAAAATGTTTTATTTTGTAAAAATAACTTAAAAGTATTTGTAGTAAGAGAAATTATGAAATTGTTAGAATAGAAAATAATCAGTCACAGATGCCAGATGCAAAGCTCTGCAGTGATAAGAGTGCCATGGTGATTGGTGGGCACAATTCCATTTTTCTTGCAAAAATAAATACTCACCATTTTTTTAAATTTATCGCAAGGACATCACTTCCATTTTGCGCCGAAAACTTCAAATGGCATCATTCGATGAAATGGTAAAAAATATGAATACTTTCTTCAGTATTTATTAAATTTGCCTTTTTAAAGTTACAGTTTTGTTTGCTTTTCTCCATTTGTAGCTTCGGTTATAAAGGAATCTCTGCAGAAGTGCAACTGTTCAATTTCATTCAAGCTTATTTAGCAGAAAGACAACAGTATCAGAGGTAGCTTTGCTATTATATTCTAAAATATTCAGAGTGCTTAA
The DNA here is from genome assembly GCA_026402145.1 of Polypterus bichir lapradei. NCBI lineage: Eukaryota > Metazoa > Chordata > Cladistia > Polypteriformes > Polypteridae > Polypterus > Polypterus bichir. Next base: position 23,479,636 of record JANRMT010062796.1, read on the forward strand.
ATTCCTGTTTTAAAGTTCTTGGGCAAAGTTTCAGCTTCTTAGAGTGGTAATGGCAACTGCACATTTAAAAAAATGTTCTTTTACTCAGATAATCTTGTTTTGTGAATCAATTTACAAACAATGCCTGTAGTTACAGCTATTTGCATAAAAGAACTTTGCTTAAGGTCTAATTTGTCTTTCATTCTCTCCCCAGCCTAACATAGGCAGAGGGAAAGCACAGTACACTTTTAGAAGTTCCAGGAGTTGCTTAATCTTTGATATGTCAAGTGAAAAGTTATGCTGCTGCTCAGAAACCTTTGCATATGCTTAGGGTGCTATTGAAATGAGTCAGTTTGCAAAATTCACTGTTTAATACATTTGAATATTGAGATAATGTATTAAAAAATGATTCTTGGTTGTCAACCTCCTCATCTTTCAAACCTCTCTGACTTATAAAATGTCTTGCAAGCAGTAACAGGCATTCCAAACCAAAAATATGCTCTTTAGATCAGTGCAAGCTAGAGGAAAGCAAAACATAAAAATAAGATGAATTGAGGGCACCATTATATAATACTGTAAAGAAATATAACTGCTTGCAAATAATATTAACTGAAGGATATCTTCAAATAAGTTTTTCTATAGTTATATTGTTGATGAAACCCACAGCCCGTCCCAGGGGCTAACTTTGGAATAGGAGAGCAACCTGCATCAGAACATAAGCACATCAATCATTTGTAAAAGTAGAATTTCTAATTACCTGGCTTGCTGGTCTTTGAGATGTTTTAGGAAACCAGAGAAAATCAGACCAGACATGAGGAGAAGGCAGACTCCCTACAGACAATGTCCAAATGCAGACATTAGAACATGAAAGAATAGTTTTAGCCACTGGAATCATTCTTCCAACCAATTCACATATTAGGACATAAAAAAATATACGCATATATTATTTACAGAACTCAATATTTAGAGTAAAATTTCATGAAAAATAAATTGTAGAGAAAAGAAAAAGCTAAGCACATCATGGACATCAGCCTAAATAAAGTTTTTTTTTCCCAGAATAGGCAGAACAAATGTCGCATCACAGCAGTGGTGCCACACATCACCTTGCTAAGCACAGCAAGTGAAGTGAGGTTTTGGTGCAGACTAGGATAAACAGTTTAAGTTAAAGGTATTTAAATCTGAGAATGCAGTAATTACTCAGGGAGTTCTGCAGGGTTCTGTTTTGGGGCATTTTCTTTTTCTCATTTACATCTTCCCAATCGGTAATATCTTTCGACACCATAGTATTAAATTTCATTGTTACGCTGATGACACACAACTTTATCTATCCACTAAATACACTTCTCTTTTCCCTTCAAATACTCTTATGGCATGTCTCCAAGACATAAAGTAATGGATGACTGACAATTTTCTCTAATTAAATAACAATAAAACTGAGGTGGTTAACCATTCTTCTATTTTAATTATCAACATTAACACAAACATCTTTTCTCAGGTTAAGAGCCTGGGTGTAATTCTAGACAGTACCTTCTCTTTTTCTTCCCATATCAGTAATGTTTCTCGGACTGCCTTCTTCCATCTCCGAAAAAATTTCTCGACTTCGTCCTGTTCTAACGCAACACAGTACTGAAGTATTGGTTAATGCCCTAGTCACTTCACGTACTGTATAGATTAATAGATAGATAATAGATAATGCTATTCTATCTGGCAACCCCCAAAAACTTACTCCATCACTTACAACTTATTCAAAAGTCTGCTGCCAGGTTCTGTTCTGTTCTGCCTGTTCTAAATACACTGAGCATATTACACCTATTCTCTCCCAACTTCACTGGCTCCCTGTTTACTACAGAATACAATACAAAATACTGCTGTTAACATTTAAAGCTCTCCGCAACCTTGCTCCTCCCTACCTCACTGATCTCCCACAGACTTAAACTCCCGCTCGCTCACTCAGATCCTCATCTGCAGCTCTACTTTCTGTACCACACATCAAACTCTGTTCTTAGGGAGCTCGAGCATTCTCTCATAGTGCTCCTCAACTCTGGAATTCTCTTCTCTCTTATATCTGTCAACTAGACTTAATAACCCATTTTAAAACTGCCCTCAAAACTTATCTGTTCAAACTGGCATTCCAATTATGAATTTAACACTGTTACTACCTGTTATCGTTGATGTTTGCTACTACCTTTGTACCTTATTGCTATTTGATTTTATTGCCTCTTTGTTTTTATATCTTATTACCATTGTTTAATTTCATTGTAAGTTGACATTGAGTGTTAAGAAAGGCACCTATTAAATAAAATGTATTATTATTATTATCATTTAGTATTATTAGTATTATTATTATTATTATTAATAGACCAGTAATTCAACACATTGACTGCTGGACAATTTATTACTGGGATGCTGGAGTGTGGGTCTACATACACTCCTAAAAAAAATTAAGTGAATACTTAAATTACACATTGGATCTTGATGAATGAAATATCCAAGTGGAAAATCTTTTCTGAGTGATAACTGTAATTCGTTGACAACAAAATGATGTAACAACAGTCAATGGAAACCAAAATTACTAACAGTCATAAATTGAAATCACAGGCTGATCCAACTTTTATGAATTTCATCATGGCAACTCGTAATGTAGTGTGTATGGCCTCTGCATGCCTGTATGCACTCCCAACAATGTCTGGGCATGCTCCTGAGAAGATGGCAAAAGGTGTCCTTGGGGATCTCCATCCAGATGTGGATCAGGGCATCAGTGAGCTCATGGACAATCTGTGGCACTACTTTGCTCCGTCAGATGCACCAACACATAATGTCACAGAGGTTCTCAGTTGGATTCAGGTCTGAGGAATGTGCAGGCCAGTCAATGGCATCAATTCAGTAACTGCCTACACCCTCTGGCCACATGAAGTTGGGCAATGACCTGCACCAGGAGGATCCCAGGGTCCACTGCACCAGCTTAAGGTCTGACAATGGCTCTGAGGATTTCATCCCAGTATCTAATAGCAGTCAGGGAACCGGTGCCTAGCACATGCAAACTCTGCAAACTGTAACTGACACACTACCACACAAGTCATGCTGGATGATGTTGCAAGCTGCATAATGTTCACCACAGCGTATCCAGTCTTTTTCATGTCTGTCACATGTGCTCAATGTGAACCTGCTCTCATCTGTTAAGAGAACGGGATGCCAATGGCAGAGCTGGCAGTTGTTGTATTTTCTAATGCCAATTGAGCTACACAGGTCCCACTAGAGGACGACAGACCGTCATACCACCCTCATGGATGCTGTTTCTACGAACACTAGTAGCCAGCTAGAGGTCTTATTGTAGGGCGCTAGCAGTGCTCCTCCTGTTCCTCCTCACACATAGGAAAATATATCGGTTCTGCAGCTGTGTTGATGCCCTTCTACGGCCTTGTCCAGTTCTGCTTGTGTAATTGCCCATCTCCTCTTATCTCCTCCATGCTCTTGGGACTGTGCTGGGAGACACAGCTAACCTTCTTATGACGGCACATATGAATGTGCCATCTTGGAAGAGCTGGACTACTTGTGCAACCTAATTCAGCTGCAGGTACGGCTTCATGCTACCAGTCGTGACAAGGACACTCACAAAATACAAACTAGAGAAGAATCAGTCAGGAAGGATAAGGAGAGAGCAACTGTCTGTGCTCACCATTCCCTTTTTGGGAGTTGTCTTGCTGTTGCGTTTTCCAGTGCACCTGTTGTCACTTTCATTTGCTCCAAAGCAGGTGAAGTTGATTCACAATCACTTATGCTCCCAAACTGGACAGATTTATAGCTCAGTATTGCTGTCCTGACGGTCATTGCAAGTCTAATGTCTTGTGATGAAGAAATGCCTTTGGGACAAAAAACAATACAAGCACCAGAGCCTAAAGGATCCTCATCCTCCAATTGATTGTCACTATCTCAATCACTGTCATTTTCATCAAAATATTCATCTTTCCACAAATCTAGTTGTTTCAGGCTGAATAAGATACAACTTAACTCATATCTCATATTTAACTATTAATAGGGACAGTTTGAAGCTCATTTTAATATAAAGAATGACATGCCAATGACAGGGAAATTAAGATGACTTTTTAATGGGCAAGTCAATGAGAAGTATAGTAACTGTTAGTCAAAAATAGTAAGACAAATATCATAGAGGAGAAAACAGTGCAAAACTCCTGTCTACCTTGTGATCCTTTCCCTAAATAACTACAAATTTTGATTAATATTCTTCAGGGCACTGTGCAAGGGGCAGCCTTTTTACAGAAGCAACATATTTCTCACTCTTTTTTTTCTGAACTTATTTACTAGTTACTAGTCTTACATAAAATTAGAATTGATCTCGCTTCAGGCTTGTCTCTGATAGTAGCCACTAGAAATCGGATAAATGGATTGCCAAATATTCTCCTGGGGATAAATAAAGTTCTGTCTATCTCTAAAGGGTTCAGCTGAAAATATCTTTAATCCAAACCATAACCGCTAGCAACAGTGTGCCAGCACCTTAAATAGGGCATGTGATATGCATTACACCACACATCATCAAGAAACAAGACTTCACAAAATGGCAATGCTAATATTTTTGCAGTGGTGACAGATAACAGAAACATTTGAATCACAATTGATCAAAATTACATGGAACTGATCTGGGTACTAAATAACTTTAGTTCATAATCCCATTCTTGATCACAGAATTGTTTCCAGGTTGACTGCCTAGAGCATCATGCACTTGGTGTTTTTGAGACGATCACCCAGGCTGTTTGGGTACATCACATGTGCTTATGGAGCAGAGTCATTGTTTTATCTGTCCTTCTTTCCTAGTATCAGCCATTCTTTCTGAGACATTTATTACTTTTGCCATGGATTTTATTTTACCTGTGAAAAGATGCAATTGCTTATCCTGCAGTAATACAGGAACAACATTTTAAGAACTGTTCATCAGCAGCGGTTTTGTCAATTTTGTCTCTGTCAGTGAGTAGTATTACAAGGGATTGCATAAACATACCATTTCTTTACTGGACATGGAAACTACTGTGTTTGAAACTTGACTATGGTTTTAACCTTAAAGAACATGCTTATCTGAAGGATCATTTAGGACAACAAGCAATGAAAATGAGCAAGCATGGTTTAGCATGAAGTAATAATAATGTAATCTGCATTCATGATAGTCATTATATCACACTGCATGTTATTTATTCCCATTTCTGATTATCAAAATTATCATTGCTTTTATGAACTGTGCTTGGCTCTGAAAAGCATACTAATAGATAGAGTACATTTATGAGAACTGAAATTATTTTGAAGATATGCTATAAGCAGTGCAGCAGTTTCCCCCATAAGACTAATGATTAGATTCATGCCCTTATCAAACTGATATATCAACATTAAAATATAACCAACCATGTAAAATTACATAAAGAGAGAGCAAATAGAGCCCATAATGATACACATGCAAAGAAAGCAAACAGCTCACATGGCCTTGTGTTAGACTAGTGATACTATTTCTACGAATTAAATCATATACTTAGTGGTGAGAATTAATAATCAAAACTATTGCAAAATAAATATTAATATTAAATCTCATAATTTTTAAAACTGGCACAGTCTTGGGACCACCACATGCCAAATAAATGCAGCCACGGCTAACCTTAGAGAGACATTATACAATTCTGAAACATTGTGCGTCTCTAAAACAGGTGCATCACACTGCTGGCTTGTTTTCCCCAAAGTGTAAGAAGCACACATAAGGTTTTGTTGGTGTCTTTTTAAACTTTAGTGCCATCAGGTGGTCTTCATCAGCCCAGTTGTGGTCAGAGTAATGGCTTATGCTCAATGCACTCCTGATATTGATCTGCATATTTTTATTCTAGTTATCATGGTTACCTTTAAAGGGTATGTTTGCTATTTTTCTAATCAAAATTATTTGTTACAATCATTTTATACATATATTCATTTCCCATATGCCATAGAAATTGTGTTCTAAGGTGAAGCATTAAAAAAAAAATAGTATTCCTGTTAATATGGTTTAAAATGGGACACCAGTTAAAAGTGTGAAAACAAAAGCTTTAAAATTTAACAAATACATCCATTTATCAAGGCAAGAATGTTATGAAATATTCACCTGCATTTTGAAATTGATCACATACTGTAATTCAGCACATACATGTTATTTTTGAAAAACAAAAATCATTTTTGTGAGATTCAGTTATTTTAAGAGAAGAGTGGTCAAATGCATTACTTCACTTCTTGTCTCCGTCTGCAGTAAACCTTCACCCACATGGCATGGTTTCTTTTAGCATAGCCTTAACATGGTCTACACATACAGACATTCTGGTGAGAAAGATAAGACAGCGACTTTATCATCTTAGACGTCCTTCTATCATGCAGCCATTGAATGCATATTGGCAGAATGTATCACTGTCAGGTATGGAAATGGCTCAAAAAAGAACCACATAGTGCTGCAGAGATATCACTACGGGGATATCTCTACCATCCCTACAGAACATATATACAGTGGTGTGAAAAACTATTTGCCCCCTTCCTGATTTCTT
>JANRMT010062796.1:23506174-23560981 GCA_026402145.1 Polypterus bichir lapradei
GGGGCAATTACTTTTTCACACAGGGCCATGTAGGTTTGGATTTTTTTCTCCCTAAATAATAAAAACCATCATTTAAAAACTGCATTTTGTGTTTACTTGTGTTATATTTGACTAACGGTTACATGTGTTTGATGATCAGAAATATTTTGTGTGACAAACATGCAAAAGAATAAGAAATCAGGAAGGGGGCAAATAGTTTTTCACACCACTGTATACAAAACAAAGCATTTAATGTGCTACTTTAGTTACGATGGGATTTGAGAAACTAGCAAATTAAATGATTTTAAGGTGAAGTTTATGATGTTCTACTTTAATGACAAGATATATTATGTGATTAAAGTGGAAATTTCGAGATTAATGTTGACATTTCGAGCTTTTTTCCCCACTGTGTCCCTATTTTTTTTCTTTGCTTTGTACCTTAATAAGCTTTCATATGACACTCAGACAGTGGGCTACGACTCGCCTTTTCACGGCAACTTTGATATCTGACAACTACTTTTTTATTCCAGGCACTGTGCGACTTTGTGAACTTGAGCTTTCAAGTTTCTCCGACACGCTATGTCATTCGATCAACTTCCTTTTGTTGTTTATACCACTGTTTAAACCAACAAATAGTAGGATTTTCCTTGCATCCACTTGGTATTCGCTGAAATTCTTCTGTTTTCCCTCTTGCTTTTGCCATTGTCTTTTCACAGAACGCTGAGCTTAAGAGCTATTTATATTGATTTGCATATTAAAAGAGCCGTTATTCTGGGAGGAGACGGGGCAGGACAGCAGGCACGTGTAAGGACGTTACTTTTCACACTGACCGGAATTTATGGAGCAGAAGAACGTGGGATTTTTATGCATCTGGATTTTTTTGTGCATACAAACATTTTTGCTTTTGTCCGTACACTATGTTTTAGTGTGAATTCTATGCACGGCGTTATGCATGAGGCCCCAGGCCAGGTCTTTTATGACTGCCTGGATTAGGCCTCAACCCAACAGGTCTCTACTCCTAACTCCATAGGCCTGTTTTGACCTACAAAGGACTAGTGTTGTGCAAGTTCACACCTCACAAGAACTAGCTCAAAGTTCAGTTCACACAGATTAAAATGAATAAATTCACATTCATAGTTCACCTTTTAAATTTTGAACTAGTTCATGTTCAGTTCATTTTGTATTTTTTAAGGAGTGAGAATAAATGACCCATGAGTTTACTTTTTTCAATTTTGCATGCCTTATATTAGGTTATTACAGTGTTCTTGAATAAAATACAATAATCATGAAGACATTTTTTATTTAAATACACTTTATTGAGTTATACACAGCTACAAACACATATAGCCATATATGCTAATATCCTCTCGGTCAAAAAAGAAATTAAATAGATGCAAGTATACATATAAATTACCGGTCTATTTCCAACCATGTGACACAAATAGTGACTGTAGAACCAGTGTGTAGGTAAACTAAACTATTACGCTGCCGGTCAAATTTCATGTCACATATTGCATGTCCAACAGGGAAAAATATAAAGTGGCCTCATGAAGTACAACGTTTTCCTAAAAGTGAAAGCGGAGCTTCACCGCATGCTTATGTTAGCAGGAGTGCAGCTTAAGCACAAGCAGGCAGACACAAACAATGCCTATTTGATTTTGCGTTATTTTTTCTGAATACAAATAAATGGCAAAAAATTCGTACAAAATAAATATTCATAAAAATCCACTATATGTGCTTATCTGAACACTGTATTCGGATTTGGCTCCACCTCTACATTACAGGGTAAGGCAAAACGTTTCATCTGGACCTAAACCAGATCCAGAATGTCACATAAAACTGAACTAGCTCACGTTCAAGTTCTTCACTTGCAAATACATTACGTTAAGTTCACCATTCTTAGAAAAATGAGTTTGTTCAATGAACACGCTCTTTTGAACTAGTTCATGCAAAACACTGCACAGGACTAAAGGGGTAAAAGCTTCAAAGCTAAAATTAAATGTCCCAAAAGATCTGTGTGCCTTCCACAAGAAGGAGAAACCATAAAACCTTGGCTTATAGAGGCAGGATCTTTACAAAGGATCTTTATAAAATGAAGTTACTTATTTAGCAAAAGAGAACATACAGTAACAAAAGCTCAAAAAGGAACAAAACAAGAATTGCCTAAAAAGCAATCCTCAGCTAGCAAGTCACATAACATGATCCAAACTTCATAAACCAAAAACAAAGCAGTAAAATACTAAAAAAAAACAATAAATCAATAAGCAATGACCAATGCTCACAATTCCAGCAAACATCACCACACCATGTCTGAGCTTTGCTTTTGATTTGAGATAAAATTACCAGAGGGAGGGCTCAGACGTGGTGACATCCAGGTGGCCCTGTCTTTTGGGGCACCACCCACAAAACACAAGGAACATTACAGAACATAGATTTACTCATAGAATCATAATAATACATAAATGGGACACTATAAACATGAAGTAATGACAATAATCACACAGAAATACTTTAAACTTTAAAAAAGAGACATAAAAAAGAAACAAACAGAAAGCAGGGAACACAATAAAGAAGACACATAAATATCCTAAAGAAGCAGCTGAAGAGTTAAATTGTTACTAGATTGCCCTTTGCCTGCCACCTGCAGGCAGTTGGCTTTGGTGTGGAATGCAGTTGGGCAGTCTCCGTCAAGAGGCGTCCCATGCTTGGTATACTTCCATTAAACGGCTGCATGTTGTGTCTTTGGTACTTGAGTTGCCAATATGACCTCCTGTTTCATTACTATACTGATGCTATCTCACTCTACTCTACCATCCTCAAAGAATCAATAAACTAAAATCTGCTAAAATTATACAGGTGAATATTAACAAAGCTGAAATGCATTTTGCAGAATTTCCAGCTCAAATGAAGAAGCTCAAATTGCTTTGCAGTAAACATCAGCTCCATCATGTTCCTGTCTCATTTTTCTAAGTCACAGTCTGTAAGGTCATGCTTAACTTAGAATTTCATAAGCCATATACTTTAGAAAATAATAAGAATGATTCTTATATCTCCAAAGCACAATATTTAATGTACTGTCAGACTTTTCTTCCTGACACGCCTTACCAGCAAATAATAAAGTGTATTAGGTTGCAATGTGACCTTGCACACAAGAAATGACAACAGCATTATAATGGCCTGGAGAGGGTAACTCAACAACAGCCTGAAACTGAAAGTGCAGCTTTAAGCAATGATGAAATTGTTGGTCATGGTTAAGAAGAATGCTCTAGCATGGCCTTAACCTGGAAAGGAGTCAAAATCTTTAATCAATGGCTGGTATGCCACTGGAAGTCATCCTTCAACTGTTATACACCTTGTCCAACGAAAACTGATAGCAATATACAGCACCATAGGCAGCGTGATGTGTTGCTCGGATTTAGGTTTCTGACTAGGAAAGTGTAAGCAGAAGACACCAAAGCATGTCAAATTAGCAACTGATTAGTTAAAAAGGCACCTAGCCCTCACTTAGGACTCAACCCCCTTTGTGTTTGTTGTCTTTTATTTCAGTGTTTTTCGAGCCTCAGTGTTTCAGTATCAGTATATTTCAAGCATTTATGATATTCTTTGATTGGGTATAATCCTGCAATGTTGCTTATGTTAACTTGTTTGTTTTGGTTTTTGACTTTTGCACATATATTTCTAGATGCATGTACTAAAACCCAGTAAAGGCTTGGTTACTAACTATCTTAATGTAGCAGTGATGGGAAATGGAGTTCTTCCATTTCCCAGCAGCCCAAGGGGGATTACCCGCATAGGATGACTGACATGGGATTAGAGGCTGGGGAGGAAAGAGGCCAGCGGGAAAGTTGAAAAGTGAGGCCTGTCCAACATCCATCCATCCTCTTCCGCTTATCCGAGGTCAGGTCACGGGGGCAGCAGCTTGAGCAGAGATGTCCAGACTTCCCTCTCCTCGGCCACTTCTTCTAGCTCTTCCAGGGGAATGCCGAGGCGTTCCCAGGCCAGCTGGGAGACATAGTCCCTCCTGCGTGCCCTGGGTCTTCCCCGGGGCCTCCTCCCGGTTGGACGTGCACGGAACACCTCACCAGGGAGGCGTCCAGGAGGCATCCTGATCAGATGCCCGAGCCACCTCACCTGATTCCTCTCGATGCGGAAGAGCAGCGGCTCTACTCTGAGCCCCTCCTGGATGACTGAGCTTCTCACCCTATCTTTAAGGGAAAGCCCAGACAACCTGCGGAGCAAACTCATTTCAGCCGCTTGTATTCGCGATCTCATTCTTTTGGTCACTACCCATAGCTCATGACCATAGGTGAGGGTAGGAATATAGATCGACTGATAAATTGAGAGCTTTGCCTTAGGGCTCAGCTCCTTTTTCACCACGACAGACCGATGCACAGCCCACATCACTGCGGATGCCGCACCGATCCGCCTGTGGATCTCACGCTCCATTCTTCCCTCTCTCGTGAACAAGACCCCGAGATACTTAAACTCCTCTACTTGGGGCAGGATCTCGCTCCCAAACCTAAGCGAATTTGGAGGTGCTGATTCCTATCCAAGCCGCTTCACACTCAGCTGCAAACTAATTCAGAGAGAGCTGAAGATCACGGCCTGATGAAGCAAACAGGACAACTTCATCTGCAAAAAGCAGTGACACAATCCTGAGTCCACCAAACCGATCCTCGGCTACAGAAGCTGGCTCCTGTCCAACATGTTATCTGAAAAGTCAATTGTGCCCTGGATCATTTCCCATTAAGATGAATGGACTGCTTGTGCATGCCTGTTGTGTGTATAGTGGTGGATTCATTGTTGTACGTCTTCCAAAGGAGCACTTATGCAAATCTCACCCCTCGCTGCTCAGGACTGTTTCATTCATTTTCTACGGAAGCTGTTCTTGGGATTGTCATCCTCACACCAACCCATTTCATCCGCTTTTGCTGTATTGGACTGTATAATGACATTGTTGTGAGTGTTTATTGTTGTTGTTCATTGATATGTTACAACTGTATTGCCATAGGGGAAAGGGGAGGTTTGTCTAATTGTTGTTGTTTTTTATTGGGTTTTATTTAATACATTATATACTCATTCTTTGGTTTCGTGTCTCTGCTTGAGAGTGTGTGCAGGTCAGGCCAAGGCTGGGTGCGACCCTAGAATCTCCAGTAAAAAAATAAATAAATCACTGTCTCATAGAAAGTGTGAATCTTAGCGGGACTGGACAACTACACTAAATACCTTGTTATGTTAGCCAAAAGGATGGAAGCATTTGTTGTGTTAAATATTTTGTACTTTGTCATAAATATCTGGAAGGGACTTACTATTTATTGGGTGAGGAATTAGGAATGGCTATTCAAAAGAACATGAGAAGTTTGGGAAATGAGAGAAGACCATTCAGTCAATCAGCCTTATTTGGGTAGCTAATAGCTACCTTTTAAACATTGCCAACACTTCTGTTTCAACTACATGACTCTGTAAATTTGTTCCAGATCCCCACAGGTCTTTGTTCAAAGAAGTGCTTCCTGGCTTCAGTCTTACACACACTTCTTCTTAATTTCTACTGGTGGCTTCACATACGTGATTCACTATTTAGTTCAGTATTGAGGCACAGCAAAAGTATTGTAAAATACCTAATCATATATTTCAAACTAACTATGCAGAATTTATAATCCAGTATGGATAACTGTGGAAGCAGAACAAGGGTGAACTTGTGGTTAACATGTAAGAAAGAACAGAGTGACTACATTTTCAAAAAAACAATTTGATATGAAGTTATTCCTGCGTTACTTCCTTCCAAATGAACAGTATAGCACAAGATGCAAACTCTAGCAAGGTGAAACGAAAACAATTTGTTCTTTTGGAACAACTCTTTTCTGTGAATATAAGGATATGATCAAGTACAAACAAATTGATTTAGTAAATTTCAATGGAAATGCTAAAGCACATGCATGATGCCATGAGCCTCTTTCATTTAGATCTTCAAAGTGCATGTGTAATACCATGAACCTCTTTCGTTTATATGTTCAAAGCACATGCAAGTATCACCTGTCTGATTCTTGATTATTTTTCACTGCATTTATGATTCTTTCTGGTTAGAACTAAATCTTTATCAGTGAACAAGAACACTGTCATGGATCATTCTGTCATTTATCATACAAGCTGAGCCAAAATGAAGTACCACATATCTCAAGGTCATTGTGTGAGGTAGAAGCAGCCGAGTGGGTTGGGGTGGGGGTCCTTTGATAGGCAACCCCTTGTAGTTTTCAGTCAGCAACATGCCTTGGTCCGGTGCATACTGTGTTTTTGCTGTCAAAGCGTTTTTCAAAAACAACGAATCCATCATCACTACGAAACGCGCCTTCTGAACGCACTTCAGCATTCCTCCTAACGGTGATGTCCAAAATCAGAAAACAATTCTTCAGTGGGTGCCTAAATTTAGACAGATGAGTACAACATTGAACAGAAAATCTCCAGGTCGTCCTCGGACCATTCAAATGCCTGAAAACATCCAAGCTGTGAGGGTATCAATTTTACAGTCTCCTAGACGTTCAGCACGCAAACATGCTTCTGACTTAGGCATTTACATTGAAATGCTAGGGAACTTTTTGCTTTCAACTTTACTTAGCGCACATTTTTTATGACTCATTGAATGCACCAAGCATGTATCATTCAACGAGTTCATTCAATATGTTCATTTGATATATGAACTGAATCATGAAGCCACATGATTCTAATTCATTTGGTTCATCAAATGAGTCACACAGTTCTTGTTCATTTGATTCACAAGCAAGTCACATGATTTCCATTATTTGATTTGTGAAATGAATCATTACCTGAGAATTTTTCACATGATTCTCATTCATTTGATTTCTGAGCAAGTCACATGATTCTCATTCCTTTAATTTGTGCACTGAATCATTACCTGAGATTCAGCTGCACAATTCTTGTTCACTTATGATTTTTAAATATATAAAAAAAAATTATGCATTTTCATTACATTGTCATGTTTAATGTTACAGAGCGGTTAATATTATATAATAAGAATTAGCAGTATATTTAATATACAATTTAATAAATATAAATAATATATTAGAATTAAATAAATAAATAATTGACTATTCATTCAAGGGGGAACTTGTTTTGCTTTTTTATTATGGATTAATTAAATGAATCAAATAAATTGATTCACTTAATTAAGTATTTCAAAGGAAACAAATCAATAAAGTAAATAAGGCCTAAGGATTCTGAGTGACTATCTGATCTTTTTATCTCAAGGGACACTTTCTCTTTTTATGATTGTTGCTTCACCAATGTTACACATCCTTTACTAAATTTGATGCTTGACCTCAAGTTCATTATTTAGGATATGTATGTTCTTATATATAAGTACAGCTTACAGATGACACAAATTTGAATCTTGTTCATCTTTTCCAGGGCGACATATAGGATAAAGCTAAAAGTGCAATTAATTTTTTTTATTACACACTTTACAAAATAAATTCCAAGAGAAGGCATACTGCAAATGTTAACACTGAATATGCCCAACAAGAGCATTTCTGTTATATAGATAACAATATTTTCCATTTATATTTTTCTTTATTAATGTACAGTTTCAGTTTGTCTGTTCTTGAAATAAGGAATTTTCTGTAGGCAGTGTGGAGGAATAACTTTAGGGTAACATAGCATTCATCTTAAAGGAATAGCACAAAGTGTTAATACATGTCAGAAATTTATTCAGGCATATCAGGAAAGTAGATAAAGGTCAAGTGAACAGCAGAGACAAAAATGTAATACACAAAATGTACTGAAGGATGACTAAGAGATCAGATGACCGGTATTCAACAAGATTGGACAGTTATTATACACACAGAAATTTCAAGGGTGGTGGCTCATAAAAAAAAGTATAAGAAGAACTGGAATGTATCAAAATATACTTTTATTTTATAAATATCACTTGGGTGTAAACCAATGAACCAACCAGAGTAAATGCATGTATTGATTGACACTGTTATGTAAATTTAGTTGTTTATAAAATAGACCTACACCTTTAATATTTGACCATTCTGATCATGCTGTAGACGAATGCTCCCTGTTCAAGCATTAGCTGAAGAGTAATAAATGATGCAGATGGACAAGCTTCTCTCCTACCTGATTACTGATTGGTCCTGTTAGAGGATACATTTCTTTCTTTAATGAAGATGTTGATTTCTACCACAGTTTCAGTACTAATGTTTGTGATGCGCCATCTATTACCACGAAAAAGGAATTGCATATTACTACTACATGCATTACAGAATAAATTTCACTAGATGGCGTATCACAAATGTTAAAACTTAATACATCCCACATAATACACCTGCCAGAAAGACGGAAATTGAGTTCTTGATACAGAAAGGTAAGGAAAACAAACTTGTTAAGAAGTAAACATGAACGTATAAATACATGTACATGTATACAGAGAAACATGTAAATGTACAAATTATTTATCCATTTTCTTATCTTTGTTTTGCACTGTCTACATATACTGTCTACTCTTCCAATATGACAGCCTTCTTCGCACAGATGGCAGGATGTGCTATAAGGCACATGCTCTGGTTCAAAGATAGCTTCATGGATATTTCAGCAGTACAAGCTGAATATGACTCTCTAATTATATTTGCTGTTTTAGACAATAACAAATTAACAGTTGCCTTTTATACCTTTTCAGTAAATTTGCAAGGGCTTTTCAATCGTCACGGATCAGCAACATGCAGATGAACAGCTAGCTGAGCAAAGCTGACAGAAGGTAAGCCAACAAAGCAGCAAACTTTACGAAGCTGGTAAACATGTCTATAACAATGGCTGTGTTAGACTACAAAAACATGCTTTCCTTCATCACCCTACAGCAGCAGCAGCAGCAAAAAAAGCCTTCCCATAGTGAATGCTGTGAGGTAAGTTGTAAAGCTTTGTTTTTAGAGGTTTCAAGGAACAGGATGAATATCAGGTAAAGTAAGAAAAGGAGCAGGGAGTGACAAATGAAATTCAGTCTCTCTTATCAATAAATATTATTAGAACACAATAAGAGTTTGTATATCTTGTTATGACATATTTACACTCTTAAATTTCAGCATATTTACACTTTGCCAACCAAGAATACATATAAAGTATTGTGTACATCATACATGCAGTCTAATGCAGACCTTTCTCTTTTCCTATGAAACAATGCCAGAGTCCGTGCCTATCTTTCTCTCTCTGTAGAAATTCACCATCACACCTTCATTACATTTCATACAACCTACTCTAATTCTCTTTTCCATGGTCTCCTTGCAAGTTGTATTAACATTGTATAACAATTTTGGCTGATAGAATCCTGACTGAAGCAAAGCAATAAAAAAATAATCTCTCAGCATCGGCTGTTTCATTTTGTTAGTTTTCTGTCTGATATGAAGTAATCTTTAGAACTCCAATACCAACTTAGAAACTAGCTATTTCCCAGTCTACATAATAAAAGTTCTCACTGTGTAACCTTACATTAGTGTTGCATTATTCGGTTAATGTAGAATGGCTTTGGTATTGCATGAAAAGCCAAAACTGAAAATAAAGAGTGCATGAGGCACTGACCACCATGAAGAAACCCTTACTAGTCCGTTGATTAAGATAAAAAAAAAAGTTGTATTATATCGTGAAGAAAAAACGTGTTCCCCATAAACACAATATTTTAATAGTGACTTTCTGTATAATTCAACCTCTTTGTAATGATTATTAAACAGGGATTCACTATCTGAGACCGCAACTCTATTTATGTCTCTGTATTTGTTCTTTTCATATTGGTGTAGTTGGCAATATTTCTTGTAGAAAATAACAGGACCAGCAAATGGTGGTGGATTCACATGAAAAAGTAAAGCACAATCAGGCTCATCTTTATGATCACAAGCTCTATAATGTCTAGTTGGGGGACTGAATCATGGTATTTGTCCCCACCTCTCATTTCAAGCTGTTAGCAGATTGGCAATGTCCTAATGAAATTAAAGAATGTAAATGTCTAGTAAACTGTGTGGTTAGACAGCCTTTCACACAAATGAATGTGTCTATTATGCACAGTAAATGGAGTAAAGCCATGGCAAGACTGGGAGGAGTCACCTGACTCTCACGACCAGTCCCATGGTATATTTTCAAGGAACTCGTATTCCTGTTTGAGGAAGAGTCGATTTCTACAGCTAATGTAACAAATGTCAGACAATACAGATATTAAACCAGGAAGCACTCACCTGTTTTGAAAAATATCATCACAGACCCTTAGGTTATAGTGTAGGAAAGGCCTCACCGATTCCTTGAAGCAAAACTGTGAATCTTGTTATTTTTTTGTTTGGTATCAATTTTTTGTGTCACTTTTTTAGCGTTTACCTATTTTTAATTTTGTAATGTAGTCATTATATTGTTACCATTTTGGTGCGGTCATACTGTACTTCATTTTGACCGTCATCTTTGTTGTGACTTGATCAAGCATATACAGTCATGTGACCCTGTTATGTGTGACATCATCACTGCTATCATATATAAAGGTGGTTATCCTGGTTTTGGGATTTTCAAAACAAATCTTTGCTGTGTGTGCTCAAGTTTACTTTAGTTAAGGATTTTTTTCTTGGTTAGTTTGGTTGTTAAATTCTGCCCAGGGTTTTGATTTCTGTTATCTTTGATTCTTTGAGTCTCTATAAACAACCTGGTTTGCCAATATTGTCATATTGCCACTGGTTTTGACTTCTGCCTGATTTTGATTCTGAGCTTGTTTCTCCTTATGGTTAGCTTTTTAAATCTCTTGGTCACATTGTTCACAATAATCTTTCTACATACTCTGCCTGTTCTAGGTGTCACTGTGAAAACACCAGTCTATGGTCAGGCCTCTTTTAACTCATAATGAGAGCTGTGCAGTTTCTGCAACAATTTCAAACACGTTAATCAAGTCTGTCATTTTGATACCTGAACAATGCTAAGGGTAGATGAACTTTTTGAGAAAATTAATAACAATTGTTTCTTAATCACCATTTACATTATGCTGAAAGCTTGTAGTGTTGAAAAAAAAAAGCATTTAGCAACATTAGTCCTACATCAAGTGGACCGACAGCTGAAGCCTCATAATGCCTATAATGCTGCTTATCTTGACACCATTGTTGTTTATTCCAGCACCTTTGCCACATCTCTGCAATCTGCTGGCTGTCTTAAACATCCTAAAGGAGGCAGGGCTGCGCATTAACTGAAAGAAATGTTTTTTTGTGCTCACAGAGGCTACTCTTGTTTCATTTTCATTCCTTAAATGAATGACATTGTGTGATATTTTGCAATTGTTCTGAAGTCAGAATTGTTTCTTTTATGACTAATTCTACTTTTTTCTAATCTTTTATATTAGATAGTTGCCTCTTTGTTCACTCTGCTACCCTCTTTGTTAAATGTTCATGTTTTTGTAAAGATGTTGAAATAACACGGTCACTGAATAATACAGTTTACCAAATTCTATCATTTGAAATTGTTTATATGGTTTTAAGAGTTAAAATATTGGAGTAATTGCTCCCTTAAGTGGGGTACAATAACTGTACAAATGCAGCAGACTATTGTGGAAAAAAAATCAAAAATCAGATATTGTTCAGGGAGTAGCAACTGAATAGTTCCAATTTAATGTCTATTGTAAGCCTTCTTCGTGTTTTATTTTATTATGTATGAATTTCATGTCTCTATTCGTCTCTCACACTTGAATAAAAAACTTAAGTCAATCTTTGAGCTTGAGGTTAAGAGAAAATCAACCACTGTGCTAACAGACATTACATGTGTTCTGTGCATTTACAAAATTTCCCCAAGTTTCCAAAAACGCAGCATGCCAGCGTTTAGGTTCAATTATATTAAATCTGAAATAAAGGATTAAACTGAGAATAGGTAATATTTTTTTGCCTTGACCAAAAAAAAAATACTTTTAACAGTTTCACTGTATTTTCATTTTCAGCATTTGCAGTAAAAAGCTTTTAAGTTTTAGTCACTTTTGGTCAGTTAGTGAAAAATACCACTCACAGTGAAAACTACATTGAAATACTAAATAAAGCACAGAATTTTGCAGAATGTTATAGATTGTAAGAAGCACTGTTTAAACATTTTAATACATCTGAGATCAGTGTGGGTCTTAAAACTGATGACAAAAGCTATTTAACAACACATTCACTCCAGCACTTCAACTTGCATTATAACCTTCTATTGCCAGATGTGTAGTTTCACACTACTTTATCACAGCATTAAGAAAACACTCCACCAGCTTCTCAAAACGCATAAAGGCTTCCCTGATGTCAATTTACCTTAATGTCACTTTCATTTTAATTGCAACAGATTAACATGTTTTTTTCCCTTTGCTTTACAAACTTGCCTGACAGTCATTCAAAGTGCCACAGAAAATTAGAATCTTGATTGCATCGATGAGGCATTGATTAGTAGTGGTTTAGGAGAGTGTAGCTCTAGATAATAAGTCCTTCACAAACACATTTTAATAGCATTTATTTTAATTCTGTGTAGAAAAGCAAAAGCTTCTGAATTGCTCTAATTACAAAGCAAGATTGAGGATTGATGTTTTCTATGGAAAAGGTGAAAACATTAAACAAAACAAACATGGTGGTGTGCTTTATAATCTGCAGATAAAGCCTAACATGGTAAGATCTTTTGATGATGTCAAAGTCTTCTTTTCATTCTGTCAATCAGGTAATCAGTCATTATTTCACTAAGTAAATTTTTACAGAACGCTGTATTGCAAAGTCCATTACAATTATCCACGGCAGTTGGATATCTTGCTCCAGTAAATTTCTGCTGTTCAGAGAATGGAATGAAGCACATATACTGTACTTAAGGTGCTCAACAGCTTTAATACCTGAAATACACAAAAACATAAAGTTATATAAAACATCAAGACACTGTAGGACAAAGTGGGACTCACCCATTCTGCTTGGCTTCTTAGTGACAGACAAGGCCTGATAAGACAGCAGATTTAGCAGGGAAGCAGACATCAACCTCACCTTCTCCCAACTTACATTCCAAACTAAGTGGCTGAGCCCTGCACTTCATCTTATAACAAAGGCGTAAATCAGAGTTAAACTGACTTCTTTGCAGGGGCACCTTCCAACTAGAAGGCTCAAAATAGACAGCCAAGCGCATATTAAAGAGCTATCATTCTACTAGTGACAGCTCTGATGGTCAAAGTAACAGAACCAATGAGCAGGAAGCAGTTATGTAACTGGAAGTAACTTTTATCCAATCACAAGAGATTACACTTTTCTTCAAAAACTAGTTGCACTCAACTAAGTAAGTAAATAAAAAAGTAAAGTTTATTTATTAAGTGCCTTTGGCAGACAAGAAGTCACAAAGTGCTGTACAATAAAAGAAGAAAAATAAAAGAAAAAGATTAAGGTAGGTAAGACATGGACACATTAAGATACACAATAGAGCACAATCTAACAAATACATTAAGTAAATTAAAACAAATAGAAATAAAAATAAAATTATTAGCAATAAGATTCTAAAAGCCTGGATAAACAAGAAGGTTTTGAACTGGTTTTTAAAAGAGTCTACAAGGTGAAGATGGAGATTCAAATCTTTGGTGCATATGATTGAGATGTTCTATCCCCACCTTGTTTTTAATCTCATAAGTGGAACAACTAACAAATTTTGAGCCTGAAATCTAGAGGCAGTAAGTTTGAGAAAGAAATTGAATAAATAGACAGGAGCTTGTCCGTTCAATGCTTTGTAAACAAGTACAAGAATTTTAAAACAACTTCTAAAATCCACTGGAAGCCAATGCAAAGAGTATAAAAACAGGTGTAATATGATATCTCTTTCAAGAATGCATTAGCAACCTGGCCACTGCATTTTGTATAGCCTAAAGACACAAAAGGGATGATTTGCCCAAGTCAGTAAACAACAAATCATATAATCTAAGTGCATGGAAACAAATGCTTGAGGATTTTTTTCCAGGTCTGATGATGAAACAATAGTTTTCAAATGTTCCTTAAGTGCTAGTAAGAGGAACGAGAAATAGATTTGACGTGCAAATTAAAACTCTGAGAGGAAGCTATGCATATAAAAGGCACAGCCCTCACTGACTCATCACTAATTCTTGAACTTTCCATATAGGTGGGAAACTGAAATTTCGCGTGCTCATTCCTTGCAGTGTACTTACAAAAGTTAGGTATGTTTCATGTCCTAGTGCAAAACCCAAGGGGGAGAAACGGGTGTACCCCCTAAACTGTATATATAGATAGGGGAAACCCCTCCTCACTATTTCTGTGACTTTGAATATACATTGGAAACTCAAATTTCCCATGCTCATCCTTTACACTGTGCTTACAAACGTTAAGTATGCTTCATTTTGCGCCGTGCCCCGTAACAAACTTTCAAAAATAACGTTTTCTTTTTGGGGGTTCTCACCATTATGCCGTAAGGAACTTTTGGAACTGACTTCTCCTTTTGGCGGTTTCATTTCATATTTCCGTTACAAGATGATTCATTTCACGACAGAAATGCACAACGGCTGCCCCCAGTCCCGCTCCTTTTTCCTGCATGGCCGCTGCCCACGCACCTACCATGTGGTTGGCTCCCTGCCTATATACATTAACAACATCCCGCGCTCATGTGCCTCCTCACTTGCTCTCATACCCTCTGACCTCCCATTCCAATTCAAAGGCCTCCAGTTTCCAGTAAGGGACTGCTTCGCTATGACAATAAATAAGTCACAGGGCCAGACTCTAAAAAAGGTCGGCATTGACTTGACACAAGATTGCTTTTCACATGGCCAACTGTATGTTTCATGCTCAAGAATAAGCTCAGCAGACAGCTTGGTCATTTTACAGCCTGAGGGAAGAAATGAAAACATTGTTTAAAAAGAAATCCTTACATCCTAAAAAATGTGCATTTCTCATACACAACATTTACAATCATAAATTAAACTCTTTACAATCATCAAATTCACTCTCAATACTAAAATAAGCCTATGACAATTACATTGACAATCCTGTTAATGTTATTTTTAAAATGTGTCCTTTTCTTTTTCATAATTTCTTTAACATATTACTTCTCTGCTGTGAAAAGCGGGTATTTTGCTAGTCAAATATAACTCCAAGGTTTCGAACACTGGACTTAGCAGTCATGCACAAAGATGCAAGTGCCTGATTAATCTTAGGATAAGTGTCAGTGGAAGCCGTAATCATGGCTTCCATCCATCCATTTTCCATCCCGTTAAATCTGAACACAGGGGTCTGTTGGAGCCAATCCCAGCCAACACAGGGCAGGACAGGAACCAATCTTAGGCAGGGCGCCAACCCAACGCAGGACACACACACACCTACACCCACACTAGGGACAATTTCAGAATCACCAATTCACATAACCTGCATGTCTTTGGACTGTGGGAGGAAACCAGAGTACCCGGAGGAAACCCACGCAGATACGGGGAGAACATGCAAACTCCGCGCAGGGAAGACCCGGGAAGCGAACCCGGGTCTCCTAACTGCGAGGCAGCCGTGCTACCACTGCGCCACCCTCATGGTTTCCATTTTGTTGGAATTTAAATATAAGTAATAGCTAGAGAGCCACTCTTTTATCCATGAAACACAATCAACTAGGATGGGCAACTTATCAAGCTGGTGTGGTTTAAAAAAATATAGAGCTTAATATTATCAGCATAAAAATAATAAGAGATGTCCTTAAGAGATTGAATGATCCCTGCTAAAGGAAATATGTAAGATGAAAATAACAGTGAAGCAAGGATTGAGCCTTGGGGAACCACACAGTTTAGAGAAGCAGTGGCAGAAGAAAATGTACTTGTACTAACAAAAACCTCCTATTTGATAAGTATGATGAAAATCAGTCTAAAGCAGAGCCAGAAATACCTGCCAACTGTCTAAGATTATTAAGTAAAATGTTATGATCCAGTATTAAAAGCTGCACTAAGGTTGAATAAAACGAGTACAGAACAATTCTCTGCATCAGAGCCATTAGGAGATCATTATACATCTTTAAAAGAGTAGTCTCAGTAGAGTTCTGCTTTTGAAAACCACATTGTAATAGAGAATTAAATTGGATTTCAATAATCTTTTCTAATATTTTACTAATAAACAGTCATTTTGAAATTGGCTGATAATTGTATACAGAGCTGGGATCGAGGTTAGGTTTTTAGTAAAGGAATTACCTTGGTGTGTTTAAAATATGAGGGAGGAAATCTCTTTCATCAGGAGCTCAGAAATTCTCAGATGATTCTGCACTTATGGGGTGTATTGATAAAGGGGATGAGACAGAGTATATGAGTCAGGTGGAAAAGTTTGTTTCTTGGTGCAAAAAGTATTGTCTGCATCTTAATGTCAGCAAGTAACTGGTTATTGACTTTTGCCACACCAAAGAGCCTCTATGTCTGGTCACTATTCAAAAAGTGGATGTAGAGGTGGTGCACTCCTACAGCTACTTGGGGGTCCACATTAATGACAGGTCGGACTGGTCTCATAACACAGATGAACTATATAAGAAAGGGCAGATCCTAGGCCTACATACTGTATAATTCCAGTTCCATAATTATGTTTTTAAAACCTTTCTGTTTTTGTTGGTATTTTCACCATTAAATATTTTATTCTGTTGTTAAGTTTCTGTTTTTTTTGACAGTTTCTGTTTTCATTATTATTACAACGTAATGCTTTCTTTCATCATTTCTTAGGAGAAAGAGCCTCTATGTCTGGTCACTATTCAGGGAGTTGATGTTCAGGTGGTGCACACCTACAAATGCTTGAGTGTCCATATTAATGACAGGCTGGACTGGTCTAATAATACAGAGAAACTACATCATATAAGAAAGGGCAGAGCAGGCTCTTTTTCCTTTGGAGACTACATTCCTTTAATGTGGGAAAGTGACATCCTTCACATCTTCTATAACTCTGTGATGGCCAATTTAATTTTCTCTACTGTGATGTGCTGGGCTGGTAATATCAGTTCAAGAGAGGCCCACCAAATCAACAAGCTAATTAAAAGGGCAAGTTCAGTTATGGGACGCACTCTGGACCATCTGGAAGTTGTATTGAAGGAGACAATTAAAACTAAGCAGAGTGCCATTATGGACAATGCTACATATCCCCTCTCTGACACATTAACACTGAGTACTTTCAGCAAAGAAATTATTCAGCAGAAGTGTGCCAAGAAACTACTGGAGCTCCTTTATACCAACAGCAGCATGTCTACGTAAACCCTTGCTTGTGAATGTGACAACCAAGTGAGAAGATTTCTTTCTTTTTAATTTTCAGCATTTAAACTCTTGTGCCAGAAAGAGTAATACTATTTCCTAGACGTTGCCAAGGGGCAATACAAAAGGGCTAGCTAAGACAAGCACCATACACCACCAAGGACCACACCACAAAGAGAGTGTACTTCATCGCAATAAGAATCCTCCACTTGAACCTGGAGCAGCAACAAGAGCAACAACATTGGACATCATTTGTAAAGACTGGGCATTGTAAAACTGTGTATGTGTGCCCAGATAAATTACAACTCTAAATAGCAAATAAATAGCCATACTTTTTGATTTAATATCTTTGTCTTTCTTGCATACTTCTCATTGTGTCTTATGCATCAGCATATGCAATGTGAACATTCAGCCTGACTACAGACAGAGACCAGGACAAACGTAAGTCCAAACACACGCTTTTATTTGTTTTACAATGCACAGTCCTTTGCACAACACACACAGTGTGCAACCCACCAGCACTATTGCTCACAGTCCTTTCCTTCTTCTTTCTTTTTTCTTCTTCTCTGCCACCCTTACTCCTTCATTCGCAAGCTCTATCCGCTGCCCCCCGACTCCAGCTCCTTGAGTAGTCTCTGTTGGCCCCTTACATAAGTCACCCGGAAGTGTTCCAGGTACTCGTTACCCCACTTCCGGGTGTGGTGGAAGAACCATCCACATGGACTCTGGAGCAGCTGCAGTGCCCTCTGGCAGCACCCCTGGATCCCAACAGGGCTGTATCCAACTCCATCTCCAATGAAGCCCTGTGGGAGTGATTTTAAGTCATTACCTTCATTTACATAATCCTAAATAGTTGGAGGCAGTTGATGGTGCGCTCCCTTTAAACAGTCATTTAATGTGACATACCCAAAGATTCACTCCAACTAGTCTGTGACTCTTTCTGATAAAACCAAACAGGATTTTGTTTTTAGTTATACGGTGGGCACTGTGTGCATGAGAGTTATCAACTGATGAATTTTCCTCATGAAGTACAATGCATTTATGCAATGATGAAGAATAAGGAACGCAGGTGTTTTGGACCTCACAAACAGAAGAGAATCTTGTCTGTCTGATGTCTCATGTTTTACATACCACAAGAGAATGGAAAACAGTAAAAAGGGCCAATATTAAAGCTATTATCTATTAATTCTTTATACAGTGCTGACTCTGTCCGTTAGCAGTCAGTTATTGGCTGTCAGAAAAAAGGGGTGAGTACAACTGTGATGGAAGTCAGCATTCAGTCGGTAAATGTGATATGGGCAGCAATTGTCAGTTGTTTAAACTGAGAGGGTCTGTCGATAAGATCAGCAACTTTGGTTTGCAAATCTGACATATCCCATGAACAGAAGTCATGTAATGTGACACCGGCTTAATTAGCACAAGGTTAAGGGTAGATTTAAAGTAAGACAATACAGGATTAGAAAACAGTATGCCATATAACAGTGGATATCAAATGTCTTTACAGCCTTATTAAAATTTCCTCTTTTCTTGACTGTTATAGTGTTGTCTAATGTGGCTGCACTACATAGAAACATTTACCAGAGATACAAACAAGCAATGGTCAAGGTCATCATCCAAATATTTTATGGCGGATCTGTTTTTCACCAGGCAAAGGAAGAACACTGGAAGATTGATCTGCACTCCAGTGTAAGATATAAAAGAAGCTCACCGAACATTCAGTTCCTCCAATAACTAGGCAGTTTTATTGATACATTGACCGAAGAGAGGCAAGAAAAAAGAGAAAGAAGAATAGATAGGATCTACTGGACCAATATGCTGTTGGTTACATTTCATGGAGAGGTCCCTGTAGAAATGGCATGGTCACTGATCTATTCAATAATCACTTCTGATCCTCTCCATTGCTATTAAACATGGAATATGGTGTTTCCAAAGTATTTACAACTCTCAGAGCATATTCTATTAAATGCTGTAAAAGGATGAAATTTAAAAAAATCAAAAATAAAACAGCATGAATTTTAGAAAGTACCTGGAGAGAAACAAGTAAAAAGAGCAGAGGGCCCTGTTTATTATTCACAGTGAATGGTGGAAAAGTAGGCAGTTTTAATTTTGTACTTTGAAAGAAATGTATTGTTAATGTACCATCTGCCTTGTAACAAAGATAACTGTTTTAAACAAAAGTTCATTGACCTGTCTATGCCAAAAGATTGCAAGATAAGCATATTTCCATAGGAATCCTCCAAAAGCACAAAACTACTGCTAGCAAGAATACTTGACTGAAGGGGTGCGGGAGGGAGGTTGATGTTAAACCTATAAAAGTCTGCTGTTAACTGCCTTTGGTGAGCTTGGTTGGATGAAATGTTCGCCAGACTTGGGCTCTCTTGTAAGTAAACATCACCTGGTGAGGGTGATGCATCGGGATTTCTCCATCTTGCCACCTTCATTAACCAGGTATCACAATCCTCATGGATGACTCCTGTACAATACTTCAGAAAGTAGGAAAGCCGCATAAATTAGTCACACAGTCATTTAAAGGTTTTTTGTGGTAATGCCTACCCAGGAAGGATTCCCCAATGCCTCTCTTAATGTTATATTGACATTTGTTGCATCTGTGAGTTGAGTGGCATATTATACTAACACTAAAATAATGCTTATTTGTGACCACGTGCACATTTCACTCACTATAGGAGTGCCAATGTGGTCAAATAGCATTTCTGAGACGGAAGGAGCACAACAGCATATCTTGAAAGCTGGGAATATGTTTTAAATTCCATTTGGACTAAGATGTGCAATACCGCTTTACCTCAGCTTGTTATGAAATGCAAGTTTATTCATTTTTTTTATTTCCCTGTTTACTTTTTTCTGTTTTTCTCTATCATTTTGTTTTTGTCTTATTATTGCATTCCAGTACTACAACACCATTTTGTTTTCTAGCGGGGGTTGCAAGTTTGGGGCCTCTGATGCTGAAATAACCAAACAGCGTTTTCTAATCAGTGCAACATTATTTGAGCTGATGCTGTAAGCAGAGCCATGTCCAACCTTGTGGATTTGGATCAAAACATTTTGCAAGTGCCTTTTCTTTTGGACCTTTGGTATTTAGACCTTTTTGGTAAGATTCTTCACCTTTTCTTCACATATTGGGCTTTGACACACATCAGTTTGTCTTCCTGGTTTTGACCCTCTTCTAGCTCTATTGACCTTCATTTTCATCACCTGACCACTCCCTGTATCATTGTGCTACCACTCAACGTTATCTTTACCTCATTTGCTAACTGCACAGTTTTTGCATTAGGGCAGAGCATGAGTAAATCCACATAGATTTCTTACATATGTTCTTTCTTCTTATAATGCAAATTTTCTTTAACACTAGAATTACCAGAGCCTACGAAAAAACTCATAGATCCGTCCCACCTTAAATCGCTTCTTAAAACCGCTCTCACCTCTCCGCCAGCCCTCCTTTGTCCTGTAAATGTGCCGATAAAAACAAACTGCAAGCAGCCTTGCATGCTAAGGTGGCTTTTTTCTGCAGTTATATTTTTGAATAAAAGCATACATGTTCTGTTATATTTGTACCTTTTGTAAATGTGTTTGATATTTGGACTTTAGGCTTCATACATTATATAGTTTATGCTTACATTTTGTCATTTACTACTACAATATGAAAAACGTTTCTGTTTTAAAAATGTGTTTACACGGATTACTGTAGAAACGGAACACACATGAAATGCGTGTGTTCCAAATAACAATCTATTTCCACTCTAAAACTCCACTTCACTCCCAGATAATCGAGGCCTGTGCTCGGAGAAGTTCGTGCACGTTCTGAGTCGGTGGGGGGATGGAATATCTGGCTACTTGCAGCTTTTCTTTTATCAGCACATTTAGATTAACAAAAGACGCTGGCGGAGAGGCGAGAACGGTTTTAAGAAGCGATTTAAGGTGGGACGGACCTACGAGTTTTTTCGTAGGCTCTGGTAATTCTAGTGTTAAGAAAGTACAAGACTTTTTACATTCAACACAGGAGATTGGCACAGTTCAGTGAAATACTTCTTAATTGAATTCTTCTGAAGATCATTAGAGAATTTTATAGAACTCTCTGCTCCTTCATCAGAGACATTCACTGTAACAGATGATTCATGGCCCCATTCTTGTCAACATACATTACAGGACTACTGCCTCGACTCTGTTAGGTTGAGTTTGCACTTCCATTTCCTCATTCTTTCTTTTAACACCCTGCATGAGAGTCTCACAGATATTTTAACAAATTAACACCACAGCATATTTTTAGCTTTATTTAAATTTGAGTTATTAACTAGATAGATGGATGGAGAAACATTTATTTTGTCTTAGTTTTAATATATGGTTGGACTGTGCAAATCAACTAATAATCCATTGAAACTAACTACAACTTCTTAGTTTTTTTATCTTAGGTCTGGTAAACAGGTCTTAGCTGGGAAAACAGAAACAGTGGAATAAATATATTTTCCTACTGATTAAAGCAGCATTTCTTTTTTTATGGATACTCTTTCTCAGTTAACCATTTTTAAATGTATTGTCAAGGTAATCAAATGGCAAAAAATGAAGGTAAAGGACCAGGAGATGAATGCAAAAACTGCAGACAAAAAGGGCAGGATGAGTTTCCAGAAAAAAACATCAAACCATGTAAATAAACACCAATAAAGAAATCAGAAATAAATACACAAAAACTCTGGGTAAAAATGGCAGAGTAAAATAGGTCATAAAGCAACATAAAGAGTTGGGGCAACACCTTTGTTACCCCATATAAGTGGATTTGTAAAAGCAAATAAGCATTAAATGTGGAATAGTCTTTTCAGATTGGAGTTCTGGATGGGACCTAAACAAGATGGCTGATTTCCAGGTTATGAGCTCAAATGACAGGAAGGGGAGGGTCCAGGCAGATAGACACGGAAGTGACATAGATGGGAGTGGCTGTCAATCTCCCATTCTGTAGAGGGAGGAGAAGGCATTAGTACACAGCAATAACCCCTGGTCCAATGGGTAATTACCATCACCAAAGTCCTTAAGCTGTTTCCCGTGCACACGAGCTTGAAACCCAGATTGATTAAAAGAACCAACAGAAACACACACAAATCAAGAATTTTACATGATAGTTCTGTGGCATTTTAAACAGTATCCAGGTAAATTGCATAACATTATGCAATTTCCAGTTGTTATGTGAGAGCGACATACAATTTATTTTTGTATAGGCCAAAATCACACAAGAAGTGCCCCAATGGGCTTTATCAGGCCCTGTCTCTTGATAGCCCCCTAGCCTTGACTCTCTAAGAAGACAAGGAAAAACTCCCAAAAAAAACCCTTGTAGGGAAAATGGAAGACAATGACATAATACCAACAACAAGATGGCTGTCAAAAAGAAACAATACCCAAAATGATTTTGTGATCGCTACATAAAAATAATTGTAAAAGATAAGTACACTAAAATGTATTCATAAATTAATTATATAAATAAACATACACATAAAATAAAACACTGAATTGAATTTTATATTAATTTGAATTTTGTGCCTTGTTTACATTTTATTGCTCTTATATTGTCTTGTTTCTTTGGAAATTCCATTGTTTGAGAAGATTTAAAATTACCAATGATTAAAAATTGTAAATGCAACACTATTGTTATTTCTGACCACACCACTTTGATCATGGAGATCAAATCACTATGTCCCACATACTCACCTCACAGCTGGAGTCTTAACTCACTTTATTTGCAGACGAGAACTGTGCAAAATTTATATCCAAGCAAATCAATTTTTTTAGAGACAAATACATCCTTAGAGATCTCTGCAGGAATACTTTGGGAAATCCTGAAGGCTTTCATAAGAGAACAGGTTATTTCATATCTTTCCCACAAAATAAATAGGAAAGCAGGAATGTATCAGAGCTAATCAGAGAAATTACCAGAATAGATCAAGAACATGTCCAAATGAGGCACTTCATAGGAAAAGACAGGCTTTGTATACAGAACTCAACCTCTTGACAACTAAAGAAACAGAACAACTCATTTTTAAACCAAGACATCATTACTATGAACACAGAGAGAAGGCTAATAAAATCTTAACTCAAGAAATAGACAAGCAGGAAGTTTGCAGTGCAATACCAGTAATTACAAACAAAGATTATAATATTTGATCTTTTTGAGAAGTTTGTTGTAATTTTCTGTCTGAATCAAATGATGTTGCTAGTATTTTCACTATTATCACTCAGATTGTATTGCAAATGGATATTAATATGATTAAGAATTGTTTTTGTATAGTTTTTGCATGACTTTGTCCGAAAATATTTTTTGTGGGGTGACACAAAGGCATTAAAATTTGGCCTATTTCTGTGTTTTGAAGACAATTTTGCAACATGACATTTTCGCTATTTCTGCACACCTTTTAAAACGGTTTGAGCTTATATATAAATAAGCCTGCACACGCAAACAAATTCTAACACACAAATTTAGTTTTTGTGGTAGTTTGACGCGAATCTTCTCTGGAACTTGTACAAAAGCGAGAATGGGTAAGAAAAGCGACATCAGCCCACGAAAAAAAGGCCAGGTTAGAGTTTTGCTGGAAGAAACGAGTATGAACAGGTGGAAATTGCTAAGAAACTTGGTGTTTCTCAAACATTTGTCAGTATTTGTCGAAGGAAGTTGAAAGGCAACCAAGGATTCTCTCCAAAACGTGAAGGTTCGTGATGCAGGAAACGCCTATTAACATCCAGAGATGACCGAAGGCTGGTCAACATCTGTCTCCATCACAGGAAAGCCTCCTCAAAGCAACTGAAACAGATGTGGCAGGAGCATGGAGTTGCAGCCAGTTCAAGGGCAGTGTGTCGCCGGCTTTTTACAGCCGGTTTGAAGGCATGTCGGCCCTTGAAAAAACCTCTTCTTACGACGACAATGAAGAGGAAGAGGTTGGACTGGGCGAAAAAGTATTCTGACTGGACTTCACAAGACTGGTCAAAGGTAAGAATTGCTTCAGAACATATTTGGAATATTTTCAATAATTTTGTGACAATTATCTAAAATCTAATTAACTAAATAAATAACTGAACACACATTGAATTTTTTTTAAACAGGTTTGTTTTTTCGGATGAGAGTTCGATGCATGTCCTTGAGGACCGTGCTCAATTTGTGTGCCGACCTCCTGGTGAGGAATTCCGCCCAGATTGTGTTAAACAGACAGTTAAGCACCCACTTTCTGTGATGGTTTAGGGTGCCATCAGTGTTCACGGCGTGAGTCGTCTGCACATCGTGGAAGGAACGATGCGCCAGGATCAATACATCCAAGTCCTGGAAACACGGCTCCTTCCTCAGTTAAGGGACTGGATGTCATTTTCCAGCAAGATAATGCCCCTTGCCACACATCCAAAAAGGTTAAGAAGTACCTGGCAGAAAAACAACTCCAATTGCGCAACTGGCCTGGAAACAGTGCGGACATGAATCCCATAGGGAACGTGTGGAAGATGCTGAAAGATAAGATACATGAATGTAGGATCACAACCAAGCAACATCTTATTGAACGCCTTCTACATGTATGGTTTCACGACAAGGACATTAAAAAGTGTGCAGAGGACATGATTGCAGGCATGCCTAACAGAATACAGGCAGTGATTAAAGCACGTGGAGGCTGGACAAAATACTGACATTTTGGATGACATTTAGGGTGTCAAGGAAACAAAACCTTAATTTCCCATAAAACTTTCTAAATATATGTTGAAAACCTATTTGGTTTGCGTTTTACATAAGTAACTACAAATACGAAGAATTGCATGTCATTTATAATGCACCATATTGGTAATTTTTAGCTTTGAATCGACAAAAATTGCAGAAAACCAAAATATTATAATAATTTGGCCAACACTGTATTTACAGGCTACTATAAGTCCTTATATTCTACTCAGTTTAAAGAAGACAAGACACAATCTAATGCGTTTTTGGATGCATTATAGATACCACAACTAGATACTCTCAGTGCAGTGGAATTAGTTAAACCTCTGTCACTATCAGAAGTACTAGATGCTATAAACTCACTTCAGAGTGGGAAAGCAACAGGCCCTGATGGCTACACTGCTGATTTTTATAAAAATTCTCAATTAAGTTAGCTCCCCTTTTATTAGCAACATTTACAGAACCTAGAGACAATAAAATTCTACCTCAAACTTTTCACCAAGCATTAATTACCACCTTTCCTTAGCAAAATAAAGACTTATTACAATGCACATCATACAGACCAATCTCACTTTTGAATAATGATGTTAAAATACTCTCCAAAGTCCTAGATAAAAGGATTGAGAAGGTGCTTCCATCAGTAATATAACAAGACCTAACTGGATTTATTAAAAGTAGACACACAGCTTCCAATCTTTGATGACTGTTTAATGTAATATTTTCAACCACAAAGTCTAACACCCCAGATATATTATTATTTTTGGATACAGAAAAAGCATTTGATATGGTTGAATGGAACTACCTTTTCACTACATTGGAGAAATTTGGGTTTGGCCTGAACATTTGTGCATGGATTAAACTACTGTATTCCAGTCCAGAAGCTTAATTTTGTATTAACATTTTTCAGACTACTTCAAACTAGAACATGGTATTAGACAAGGATCCCCTTCGTCACTAATGCTATTTGCAATCACCATTGAGCCACTGGCAGTTCACTGTCAAAATGCTTATGAGATAAAGGGAATTATCAGAGCAGGACTTGAACTGAAAATTTTACTATATGCAGATGATATGGTACTGTATATATATTAGATCCACAAGATACTGTTCCTGCAGTCCTAACAGCACTAACAGAATTTCAAAGGAATTCTGGTCTCAGAATTAACTGAAATAAAAGTGTGCTCTTTCCAGAGAACTCTCTTGCACATAATAGAGATTGGACACACCTTCCCTTTTATCATTGCAGATCAGTTTAAATACCTTGGGGAAAACATCACAATACAATACAATACAATTTATTTTTTGTATAGCCCAAAATCACACAAGAAGTGCCACAATGGGCTATAACTTGTACTTGGGCATAAGTAAACATAAAGCTCTTTATCAACAAAATGTTGCTGTCTGTATGGAAAAACTTAAGCAAGACTTGCATAGATGGTATACCCTTCATCTCACTTTAGCTGGAAGAATTAACACTGTCAAGATGAATATCCTTCCTAAGCTTCTTTTTCTATTTCAAAGCAGTCTAATTAGGTTCAGTCATAACCTCATTTATTTGGAATTCAAAACATCCACATATCCAAAGGGCGGCCCTACAAAGACCTAAGGCAGAAAGTGGCACGGCTCTACATAACTTTCAATTTTATTACTGGGAGGGCAAATATACAAACTATAAAAATGTGGACATTGAAACAAATAGATGAACATACATAGGCTTGGTCCGCAATAGAAAAAAAATCCTGCAGTAATTCTATATATTCCTTGCTTTGTATCCAAGTAAATACATGTTATCGCAAATATACTAACAATTCAATTGTGCTTCATTCACTCAGAATATGGAACCAATGTAAGAAGTACTTCAAGATAGAGAAGCTTCTATCTGTGGCACCTCTGCATGATAGCCACCTTTTTCCACCCTCTCAAACTCACAGAGTTTTAATGTTTGGAAAACATTCAGGATTAAATCACTTAAAGATTTGTATATAGACAATATCTTTGCATCCTACGAACAATTTACACTCCAAATTTAACTTTCCAGCAACACATTTCTTTCACTACCTTTGCTAACCTGTCCAATTTTCCTCACCTACCACCTACTTCTATTCCGAAAAAAATTTGATCAGTCTTGAGGACTGTGACAGCATTTCTGTAATATATAAAACTTCTTAAAGTTCCTCTCTTTCAAAGATCCAAGAGTACAGTGGGAAAAGGATCTCTCACTCAACATTTCAGAAAAGAAGTGGAAGGCAGCAATGCACAGAATTCACTCGAGCTCCATATGCACAAAGCATACAATTATTCAACTTAAAATTATATATCAAGCACATCTGTCTCGTTTAAAATTGTCCAAAATGTTTCCAGGGCAAAATCCAACTTGCGAACATTGCAATCCGGTTCTAGCATCATTGGGCCATGTGTCTTGGGTGTGCACCAAGTTAACATCATTTTGGACAAAAATCTTTAAATGCCTATCAGACAGCCTTGGTGTCACAATCCCTCCTAATCCACTAACAGCTGTGTTTGGTGAACTTCCAGATGGTCTTAAAGTGGAGAAGGACAAACAAACTGTAATTGTCTTTACTACACTATTGGCACACAGACTTATCTTGCTTAACTGGAAAAATCCTAACCCACCTCTTTTAAGTTAGTGGGTATCTGATGTTATACAGTATATTATTTGAAAATGGAAAAAATAAAAGTTCTCACTTAGAGGATCTGTGTAAAACATTTTTAAAACTTGGCAGGATGTAATTAATAACTTTTTAGAATAAGCATTTAAATTGAGGAAGCAGATTCTCTTCCCTTTTTTATCTTATTTTATTTATTTATTTTTCCTACTATTAAAGTTTTACTCTGTTGGCCTGGCTCTCTTTCTCATGGGAAGGGGGTTGATTTGACTTGAACTTAGTTCTGTGAAATTTGACTTGCTTGTATGGAATGTTATTTGCTTTTAATCTATACTAATAAAAGGCAAAGCCCTCACTGACTGACTGACTGACTGACTCACTCACTCATCACTAATTCTCCAACTTCCTGTGTAGGTGGAAGGCTGAAATTTGGCAGGCTCATTCCTTACAGCTTACTTACAAAAGGTAGGTAGGTTTCATTTTGAAATTCTACGCGTAACGGTCATAACTGGAACCTACTTTTGTATGCTGTATACGGCCATAGCGGTCAGCTTGGTCGCCGTGTGAGGCGGAGTTGCGTCTTGCGTCTCACATCATCACGCCTCCCACATAATTGAGTGCCTGCCCATATAAGGTAAATATTCGCGGGTGAAGGACTGTGCTTAGCATATTCATACGTGTAGTTGCTGCGGAAATCAGCACACCTCCCACGTTATTGACTGCCTGCCCATATAAGGCCGTTCTTCGCAAGGAAGCAGCCTTTCCACAGCTTCTCCACTGTTTTATAAATGAACGCCATATAAGGCCATCCTTTTTCCTTGCTTCACCAAGAAAACAGCCTTTTTATTTGAGTGCCTGCCCATATAAGGTAAATATTCGCGGGTGAAGGACTGTGCTTAGCATATTTATAAGTGCGGCTGCTGCGGAAATCAGCACGCCTCCCACGTAATTGACTGCCTGCCCATTAAGGCCGTTCTTTGCTGCGGTGTGTTCATTCCTTTCCTTGCTTCACCAAGGAAGCAGCCTTTTCTCAGCTTCTCCACTGTTTTATAAACGAACGACATATAAGGGATATTGTCTTGAAAACCAGAGACAATAAACTGCAACGCATTAAGGAAACCCACAGATCCTATGATGCACTTCAATATCCCCCCATGTTCTGCTATGGTGAAGATGGCTATTCTGTGTCTATACCTCAAGTTCATGCTGCCAGTAAGTTACCTATGAAAAAAAAGTCTCTGCAGCAAACTTCTATTCATACCGGCTTATGATCAGACAACATCATGATAATACTATCCTTTTCTTCCGAACTTTATTAAATCAGTTTTTAGTTGATATGTACGCAAAAATTGAATCCGAAAGACTAAATTATATCAGACTAAATCAGAAAAAACTACGAGCTGAAAATTACGTTCACTTAAAAGATGCTATTGACAAAAACGACATTAATTTAATAGAACTTGGTCAAGCTGTGATATTACCATCTTCCTTCACTGGAGGACCTCGCTATATGCACGAGCATACACAAGACGCAATGACATACGTACGTCATTATGGGCGCCCTGACTTATTCATCACATTTACTTGCAATCCTAAATGGACTGACATCACTGAAGTTCTCCTTCCACATCAAAAACCTCACGATCGCCACGACCTTATCAGTCGTGTATTTCATCTCAAGATTCGCAAAATGATAGACTTCCTCACGAAGAGTAACATTTTCAGCTGTACAAATTGCTACATGTACACCATAGAGTGGCAAAAGCGAGATATTCCCCATGCACACATTCTATTGTGGCTAAAGGATAGGATTAAACCAGCTGTCATCGATCAAGTCATCCGTGCGGAAATTCCTGATCCACAGACTGACCCTGCCCTACACAAAATAGTAAAATCCACCATGATTCACGGCCCATGTGGACCTCATAATATCAACTCACCCTGCATGATCAACAGAATATGCACAAAGAAGTACCCGCGTCCGTTCATCTCAGAAACTCAGAAAGGAGAAGATGGTGACCCTCAGTACCGCCGGCGCGCACCTGCTGATGGAGGTCATACAATTAACATCAAAGGAGTAGATATCGACAACAGATGGGTGGTCCCTTATAGTCCTGTGCTGTCCTGCTTCTTCAATGCTCACATCAATGTCGAATTTTGTAAAATTGATCAAATACATCTGCAAGTATGTTAACAAGGGAAGTGACCAGGCAGTATTTACAATACAAAATCAAAATGACGAAGTATCTCGATACAAAGCTGGCCGTTACATTAGTAGCTCTGAAGCAGCCTGGCGCGTTTTCTGTTTTCCCATTCACGAACGTTTCCCTCCGGTCGTTCATCTTGCTGTGCATTTTGAGAGCGGACAAAGAATTTATTTCACAGAAGGCAATGTTGCCCATAAAGTACACAATCCACCACAAATGACCCTTTTAGCGTTCTTTGACCTTTGCAAACACGATGATTTTGCAAAACAACTTCATTATTATGAAATTCCATCATATTATGTGTGGGCAAACAACATGTTTCGTCGAGGGAAACAGGGCAACCCTGTACCAGGACATTCGGGAGTGAAAAAGGATAATGTGCTGGGACGGGTTTACACTGTACACCCGAATAACCCTGAATGCTACCATCTTCGACTGCTGCTTAACAAAATCACAGGTCCTACGTCTTTCAAATCTCTCAGAACAGTTGATGGCGTCCTACATCCGACCTATAAGTCAGCCTGCAGGGCACTCGGTTTTTTACATGACGATATCAACTGGGACGAAACTGTACAGGAAGCTGCTCTGTCTCGCTCACCTCAAAAGATCCGTGAACTGTTTGCTGTAATGCTGGTGTTCTGCCAAATGGAAAACCCCTTAAACCTATGGGAAAAACATAAACACAACATTGCAGAAGATGTTAGGAGACAGACTGAAAGAGATTATATACGAACAGAAGTGTCTACACTTGCTTGAAAACTACGTAATTGCTATTGGAGGTCAATCTCTTCATCATTACGGTTTGCCTTCACCTTTCAGAGAACTGGCACAACTTACGTCAATTCCCGAGTACTTGAAAGAGACATCTTACAACACCTCACAATTGGCCAATATAGTCGCAAATAACGAGTTGTTGCTAAATAGTGACCAAAAGTCAGTTTATGAGCAAGTCATGAGCAGCATTGTCTCAGCCACTGGCACGGTGTTTATCCTTGATTCTCCAGGAGGAACTGGTAAGACATTCCTAATAAACCTTCTCCTTGCAAAAATCCGAACAAAACGTAACATTGCCATAGCTGTGGCTTCTTCTGACATTGCTGCAACTCTTCTTGAGGGTGGCAAAACTGCTCATTCAGCTTTCAAGCTGCCTCTGAACCTCAACCATACTGAATCCCCCATGTTTAACATATCAAAGCAGAGCAACATGGCTGAAGTGCTGCAATATTGTCAGCTTATTATCTGGGATGAATGCACTATGGCACACAGAGGAGGAGACTTCCGCCAAACCCTGCCTGTCATGCCCAGAGGAACACGTGCGGATGAAGTTAAAGCATCTATGAAATCTTCATACCTATGGCCACAAATCAATATTGTTACTTTAAAAATAAACATGAAAGTTCATTTGAAAGGCGACAAAAAAGCCAAGGAATTCTCTGCTCTTCTGATGAGTATAGGTGATGGCACCTTCATACAAGAAAATCGTAAAATAAATATTCCTACAAATATATGTCTCATCGTGAATACCTTACAAAGCCTTCTTCAAAATGTTTACCCCAATCTATGAATTCTCCACTAACACGACGTGTCATGGTTGAGAGAGAGAGCTATCCTGACACCAAAAAATGACATGACTACGACTATAAACCACATTGTACTTCAAGAACTACCTTCACAACCAAAAATGTATCAGTCTGTTGATTCAGTTGTAGAAGTAGAAGACACGGTACATTATCCGGTAGAGTTTCTCAACACTCTAAATCCTCCAGGCACTCCTGAGCATAATCTCATTTTGAAGGTTGAGGCACCAATAATGTTACTGAGAAACTTGCAGCCACCGAAACTTTGTAACGGCACGAGACTTCAGGTCACGTCTCTACAAAACAACCTAATTGAGGCAACTATTTTTACTGGCAGTGCCTCAGGTGAGACAGTTTTTATTCCTCGCATCCCCGTTATACCATCTAATCTCCCATTTCAATTCAAACGCCTTCAATTTCCAGTAAGGCTCTGCTTCGCAATGACAATAAGTCTCAGAGACAAACACTACAAAAGGTTGGCATTGACTTGAGACAGGATTGCTTTTCACATGGCCAACTGTATGTTGCATGCTCAAGAGTAAGCTCGTGCACAGCTTGGTCATATTACAACCGGAGGGCCGAACTGACAACGTGGTATACAAAGAGATCCTTAACAAATAATTTTTTGTATATTTTCCCTCAGTTTAAAAATGTTTACTTTCTTCATAATAAAAATATTAAGACAGTATTTCGCCGCTGCGAAGCGCGGGTATTTTGCTAGTAAATTTAATAAAATGCTAATAAATAAATAAAATCACAATACCACAATATGCAGCCATCAGGGGCATTTTCACCCTATGTAAATAAGCCTGGAAGCACTGTAAGATCAACCGCTTTTCTGACTTTTTTTTTTTTTTACAAATATGCATATCGCAGGATTTTGCAAGTGTAACATTGGTATTTTCATCACAGTTTTCTGGAATTGCTTTGTTATCGCCTGTGTTTTTTCATAATCTTTGCACTATTTTTCCCATGTATTTTGAGCATTAGTTGTGCTACTCATCTATTAAAGGATGAAATCTAAGTAATCAACATAAACCTCAGCATTAATGTTTGCAGTGCACCATGTACTGGAGTGTATTTTGTAATGCATGTAGTAATAAAATGCATTGCTACAAAAGTCTGCGATGTGCCATCTGTTGGAATGACAAATCTAATGCATATGTCTCTGTTATATGTCATTTAGTATGGGATTTGTAAAAGCAGTGCTAATGTTTGTAATATGCTATCTGTTGAAATCACAAATGCAATGCATTTTATTACTAAAAATGTTTGTGATGTACAGTCTGTGTAATGACAGAGACTTAGCAACTGGATGGACATACAGAAGCTTATCCTTTTATTAAGGGGAATGTTAGTATACATTTTCTATCACTGCAGTGTTAATTGTTAAGAGTTTTTACGGCTGCACAGAGTCCGGTGAGTTAAACAAATCATTTTAGTATTGTTCACATAGCTGCATTTATAAAACTAGTACTAAGAAATGCTAAGCTTAAACATCATACAGTACATTTTTGTTTTGAATATCCATCACTGCCAAACCCTGATATGTCAGTGGAACATTCTCTACCTCCTGAACCTGAATATTGGTGTTTTAAAAAAATATAAGCAAAGAAAAATGAATTAACTTAGCAGTGGCATTAATGTTAAATGTATTTCTTTGGCATTCATGTTTTTATTCTGAAATTGTTCCTAGCATATAATTGTTATTGTAAATTCTATGCATATCTTTGGATCATCCTGATTTTGCTTTAAATTTGCAAATGAAGCATGCTGTACACAGAGAGTTTACTGGATATGTCACCAGACTTGATCATCATGTTAAATGGTAGTGATTTTTCACAAATAGCTGTCAGCTGAAGCCGATATACTATTGGTTTATTGGGTCATTATTGTCATGTGCACAGAGTACAGTTAAAATACGCATTTGTTTGTGCTAATCAACATGCCAGATGCCATGATTAGTGATTATCAGTACCTTCCCTGAAACCTCTGTCTTTCTTAGCTTAAATAACTATTTTATCTGGAAACATGTCTTCCCTACCTGATAGAGAAGTCAAATAAAGATTTTGGTAGAGACCAGGAAATATAGTAAGCATTTAAGGTGAAAAGATGAAAACTATATAGTAGTTGTAGTCCTATTACAAGTATGGACAAAGTCTTATAACACAGTAGTTTTATACATGATGTAGAGTATGTTATATTAATTACTGTATATATTTCTTTATGCTGTTTATTTTATCGTTTTATCTATTTATCTTCTGTTACTCTCATTTATTTACCATATTTATACACAAATCACTGCAACTGTGGCACAAGTATTTCACTCTGCTCTTGCACTGCATGCGACAAGAAAAGATCTTTAATCTCTAATAAAATACTTTATTGTTATGAATCTGCAATTAAAGTTTTTATCTGTTACTTTAGATGGGTAACTTTATGTAAACAGATATGCAGTAGCTAATTACAGTAAAGTACGGTTTGAAAATAGACAAATACCAAACCAAGGAGCTGGTGGTGGATTTTAGGAGACCCAGGCCCCTCATGGACCCCGTGATCATCAGAGGTGACTGTGTGTAGAAGGTACAAACCTATAAATACCTGGGAGTGCAGCTGGATGATAAATTGGACTGGACTACCAATACTGATGCTCTGTGCAAGAGAGGACAGAGCTGACTATACTTCCTTAGAAGACTGACGTCCTTCAACATCTGCAATAAGATGCTGCAGATGTTCTGTCAGAAAGTTGTGGCGAGTTCCCTCTTCTACGCGGAGGTGTCCTGGGGAGGCAGCATAAAGAAGAAGGACACCTCACGCCTTGACAAACTGGTGAGGAAGGCAGGCTCTATTGTAGGCACAGAGCTGGACAGTTTGACATCCGTGGCAGAGCGACGGGCGCTGAGCAGGCTCCTGTCAATCATGGAGAATCCACTGCATCCACTAAACAGTATCATCTCCAGACAGAGGAGCAGCTTCAGTAACAGACTGCTGTCACTGTCCTGCTCCACTGACAGACTGAGGAGATTGTTCCTCCCCCACACTATGCGACGCTTCAATTCCACCCAGTGGGGTAAACGTTAGCATTATACAAAGTTATTGTCTGTTTTACCTGCATTTTTATTGCTCTTTAATTTAATATTGTTATTTATCTGTATGCTGCTGCTGGAGTATGTGAATTTCCCCTTGGGATTAATAAAGTATCTATCTATCTACTGTATCTAAATACCTCTGTAGAGGGTAATTTACGTGTTATTCAAAGGAGTTTTTAAATATTAATTAATAACAGAAAGTCAGGCAGACAAATTTTCCTTAATCACTCTACCAGGTTTTAGCACATTTTGTACATTGAACCCTAATAAGAAGGTATAATGAACTGATAATTTTACAATAAATGTAATACAATTCATAAACAGTGAAGAGAAAATAGAGCTTCTATATCTTCAAAAAAAACAACAACCTACTGTCCTTTACAAATATAGTGCTTTCTGGTCATAGCCATCTCTTAGTCAGGAAGAAATATTTATACAATTAGAGTAAAGCAGATGGCTTGGCTAGCGTGCATCACAAAGATCTCTCTAGTGAGTGTTATTAAAAGGTCTCCACTGTAAAGTATATGGGCCATTTCCTTACTGATAGCAACTCTCAAATGGAATGCTACCTTTTACAGCAAAATGATAGACTGATACCAGTAATTAAATCCTGTCATTGCCTAGTGACACCCTTTCATATCACAAGCTAATGTGAAAATATTAGCAGTTCTCCAGCTTTAACCCAAACACAGTGAATACTAATATCTGAGTGAATCCAACTTTACACATTTTAAAGAGCACCTAACATACAGTATGTATAACTGAGTCTCAAATGTATCAATACCTTGACAGATTCTACAATTCCTAAACAAAATGAAGTGCATAATGAATTGCCTGAAACGTGTGTACAATTCAAAAGATTTAAATATATTGACAAATGCAAAAAAACTAAAAAATCAGATGCAACCCTGCAATTATATTGTCAGCAAAACAATAGACCACTAGAGTCTACACCTTCACAGTAGAATACTCTACTTTCCTGTCATCACAAGATCAGTTGTTCAGACAGACTTTCGAGAGCAATCATGTAAGTGTGGCAATTACATTTTTACAATATGAACATGTTTCTCTTGTTCCCATATATTTGGTCAAAATTCTGTGCAGATAATTATGCTAATATTTTAAATGAGATGTGTTTGGGAAGGGAAAACTGATTATTGAATTTTAACATATTTGCATATTGTATTTTTTTGATGGCAAGCTGAGTTAACTGTAGAGACATATCAAAATACTTTTTAAGAAAATGTGAAATCATGCTTTTAAGACTTTGGAAAATACAATATATGTTCTAAAGTTTCTCAGATTTGATAATCTGGTTTAGTTTCAGATATCTGAAATGCTTTTTAAGATATCCTAAAATCATACTATGACATTGCGAATTAACTCTATGCCTACTGAGAGATCTGAATTATAATTCAAGATATCTTAAAATTACTTCTTTTATAGTTGCCTATGTTTTCAAAGGAACTGCCTGTCATTTTTACATATCATTAAAAAAACTATTTTGTAATATCTGAGTGTAAGTGTAATCAAGATCACTTAAAATGCACTTCAGGTATCTTCACATTGACACATGTTTGGCACATTTAAAATTGGACTCAAATTTAATTCCTGAATATCTTAAAATGTGTCTTTGCACTGTTTCAGATATTTTGTAATGCATTTCAAAATATGTTATATACATCCAATATTATGATATTTCTAAGAGGACAGAGATTAGATATCTCAAAATAAATGACACTACTTTAAAATATCTACAATATTTGATATAGCTAAAATTGCCCTTCAATTCATGTTAATATTTTTGAAATTCATTTTGAGATATCTCAAAATCACTTCTTTTCAAAATTTCTCATTCTCTCTTTCACAAGATATTATGAAATTCACTTTAGATGCTTTAAATTCATTTAGTCAATGTGAAGATATCTGAAATGAATTTTAAGATATCTCCATTACATTTCCAGATACCTTAAAATAGCTTTTCTGCAAAGATAAAATTTATGCAAGTGAAAAGTTTTCAAGCCATTAGATCTTGTTTTCCTTATTATAAGATTTATTGGATTATCAAGAAATTATTTTTTTTTTACCTTATTTTAAGAAATTGTCAAGTAAATTTCACTCATCCCATTGGCATTTTATTTGCTAAATTAAATGTATTAACTTTTTTTTAATTTCTTGCTGTAAAAACTATTAACTTGCTTAGATTTCATTTTTTGCAGTTTTATGCATTTTGAGATATCTTAAAACATCTACATGTAGAATTCAATATATATTTCACATGAAAGACTGTATCTTTAAACAAGTTTACATTATTCTCACCACTTACCGAAGATTTGTTTTTTTTTACAAGAAGACATAAAAGAGCTACAAGATGATGACTCTTTCTCAAAATACTTCCTTAACATTAGGCAATATTGAATTATCACCCTACATTAAAGTTAAGAGTTTCAACATAAATTAGGAGAAACAATAGTATTTTGTGTTGCTTGTTCTATGTAGTCAGTAATATTTAAACAGTAATAGCTGTGTTACTCGGCTTTGACCAGGAAATTTCTGATGACAATGGGTCTAGGTTATAGTGGCGCTGGTTAATCGGATGTATCAGAAGTACTGTGAAACTAATTGAGTACTTTTGTGTTTACAATATCTATAATTGTTTTAACCTGGGCCTACTACTATTTGTTCAGTGGAGCTCTTTATTCTGGAATATGCTAGACACAATTGCCCATGGTGCTGCAGTCCTTGTCCTCCGCCTTTGACGCTATCGACCATGAGATATTGCTGTTGCGGCTTGAACATCTTGTTGGGCTTAAAGGGGCTGCTCTTAACTGGTTTAGTTCATATTTAACTGGTAGACACTTTTCAGTGACTTTAAATTCCTCTTTTTTATCTACTGCTCCTCTTAAATGTGGTGTTCCTCAGGGATCCATTTTGCGTCCTATTTTATTCTCTATATACCTTCACCCTATTGGAGCTATTTTTAGGAAATGATACACAGGTTTATATTCCCATCTGCAATTCTGCAATGAATCAACTGCACAACTGTCTTTTTGAACCAAGATCCTGGATGGCTAATAATTTTCTTGATCTGAATCAAAATAAAATGGAGGTGCGTATAGTGGGTCCATCAGCTAAAGCCCAAATTGGTTTTGGACTTCTCGGCTCTTTCTCTGTCTTTTGCAAACTACAAGTCCACAATCTTGGTGTTATTTTTGACAGTAACCTCTCTTTTGGGAAACAGATTAATTATGTAGTTAAGAGTTGCTTTTTCCAGCTTCGTCTTTTAGGTAAGATCAAGCATTTTTAATCTTCTAGGGATCTTGAGAAAGCTACTCATGCTTTTATCTTTTCTTGCCTTGATTACTGCAACTCGCTGTATTCTGGGATTAGCAAATCCCTAATACGCAGGTTGCAGTTGGTCCAGAATGCTGCTGCTCGCTTTCTGGTTGGGGCAAGAAAGTCTGATTCTGTTTCTCCAATATTAGCTTCTTTACACTGGCTGCCTGTCAGTTTTCAAATTGATTTTAAAATCTTATTGCTAGTTTTTAAATCTTTACATGGGCTTGCTCCTGTCTATTTATCTGAATTGTGTCCATTACACCAGCCATCTAGAGTGCTTAGATCTTCTGGTCAGTTGTCTCTTAATGTCTCTCATACCAAGTGTAAAACTAAAGGGGACAGGGTTTTTGCAGC
This sequence comes from Polypterus bichir lapradei, assembly GCA_026402145.1. Lineage (NCBI taxonomy): Eukaryota > Metazoa > Chordata > Cladistia > Polypteriformes > Polypteridae > Polypterus > Polypterus bichir. Next base: position 23,544,246 of record JANRMT010062796.1, read on the forward strand.
TACTACTCCTCGCCTGTGGAACTCTTTACCTCGTCATATAATGGAGTCGTCTACAATTGAACTGTTCAAAACAAGATTAAAGTCTCATTTCTATTCACTTGCATTCCGTGACCTTCAGTAATACTGATGGTTTCCTCATTCTGATTATGTAATCTGACTTATATTGTTATTTACAGTATTTCATGTTGTTTTATTTTATTTCTATTTATGTTAATTGTATGTTTTTTTTTTCTTTTATTATAAAGCACTTTGGCCACAGCATTCCTATGTTGTTTTAAATGTGCTATATAAATAAATTGACATTGACATTATTGCCTTTGATATTATAATCACAATTATTAATTTCAATTAATAGTACAATAAAAATTCACCTTGTCTAGATAATACATATCCTGTATTCTGTTTACATACAGTACAATACAACAATCACTATGCAGGGAACAACTTAAAATTAATATAAAATTGTTAAATGCTTGCTTAGTTGAAAAATGTAAAATATGACGTTTAATAATTTATCATTAAGATGAAGTTATAAAATGTATCACTGTTTCTTAATTGAGTAAATTACTGATATACAAATATTTACAAGTTAAAATTTAAGTGTAGCACAAATGTTCCCCCCTTTTCCCTAAAATTAATGTTCCTTCTGAAAATAATTACCACCACTCATCATTCAAAAATGTTAAACATGGGAATGTTAAATTGGGGTTCTGCTGTATTAAGTAAACAAATGTTGCATGGGTATGTAAAATTAAAGAACATGATGAAATGTTAAATGACAGTGATATAAGATTAAGACATTAATGTGAATACAACCTTCTGGTGTACTGGTATATAAAACATTAATGTAATACTATTAATATATAGCATGGTTGAAAAGTATTTCAGTAGTAACTCATTGTTTCATCCTACTACTATACTCAGTCCTTGATCAGCGGCGTTTTTGTTCTTAAAAAAATTGTACTGAAGGGTGCAATCATTTAAAGAAGCAGGAATGCAAGTACAGTATATGCTTTTCAGCGTATATTCCTCAGTAATATAATGAACCGTTACATTCAAGCATGCTTCCATAGTTCTATTTAACCACAAATTGGTTGTGGTTGCATAAAGTTATACTTGTGTCAGACCCATTTTGATTTCTGTCTGATATTTGGAATAAAGATTATGCAATGTGACTGCAAAAGAATAATTGCAGGAAGGGATGACTTCTCTTACTCTGATTGTTGATCATTTTTTTATAACTTCTGCTGCACACAGTTTCAATTGAACTATGTGGCTGAATTCTAAATGGCTGTATAAATATTTGCTTGCAGTGGTTTAACAGTTTTCACAGTACAGTTTTGAAAAACATATTTCCAAATTATGGATGATTCTTTTCATTTTGGAACTTAAACATCTAAAAAGTGTCAGATGATAGGTTTATCACTACTTATATGAGTTAATTTTTATGAAAGATGCTGAAAACAGAAAAGGAATATATTCCCACTGTCAGAGATGCCAGGGGCAACGACCCGGCCGGGACGCCATGAGGGACTGGATGTGGGTCTGCGCCCACCCTGGATCACGTGGGGGCCGCCTTCCTGGTTGCTTTGGGGGCCACGGGTTAAGGGCATGGAAGCCCCACCCTGCAGGGGCCCGTGGTCACCGCCAGGAGGCGCCCCAATGCCTTGGGGACCTGTTCCCTCAGCACTTCCGCCACACCAGGAAGTGCTGGGGGGAAGATTTAGAAGGGCACCCGGAGAGCTGCCGGGAGAACAGCTGGCACTTCCGCCACGCTGGGGCGTGGCCAACGGAATGCCGGGAGCCACCTGGAGCCCTTCATTCAGGGCTGGAGTCGGGTGGAAGCAGGACGAGGCATGAGAGAGGTGTGGAGGCGGCCCAAAGAAGAGGCATTTGTGGCCAGGACTGTGTGTTTGGGGTATTGTGCACGAACTGAGTCTTAGTGACGGTAAATTGTAAATAGTTGTAAATAAACGTGTGGTGGTTTGATGAACAACATGTCCGCCTGTCTGTGTCCGGGTTGGCTCCACACCATGCACTTTTCAAAAGATGTTGACTGGATCAGACTTCTAAGAATGTGTTTACCATTTAGTTTTTAGTTAGCACTGTGATGTGAGTGCCTCTGTAAATGCAAAACAGTGCTTGAAGTGAATAAACATAAGTGCTGGTATACTATGTGTTACACTTATGTATTAATGTATAGAGCGAGTAGTGCAGATTCGATCGTCACAACACAATTTCAGTGGCTTCCCTATTAGAAATTCAAGTGCCACTATCTAAGACCATTGTTTCTTCCTTTGAGTTTTCAGTATCCTAATCACATAGTTGGGGTGGAAAGGGGTATTGGTTTTCAGTGGAGCAACCAGGGACTGGATGTTGACAAGGTAAAACAGATAACCAAGATAAGGGCTGTTATTCAATTAAGAGTGCTGGTAGTCAACAACAAAAAGCAGTGTTTGTTAGCCAATGAGTTTGCACCTTCATTGAGATTTTACAGAGCTTTCTTTCTCCTTTTCATAATGTAATCACATCTCTTTCCTGTGCAGGACACAAACCTGTTTTTCAGAAGTCCATCCACCCAATTTGTTACTGGTGTTATTCACATGGCCTGTCAATAACTTCTACTGCACCCTTCAATTATGTAAATATCGATAAATAAAAACATTATCAACAAAAACATGGGCTGACTAATTTTCCTTTTTCTGTAATGTAACCACATTTCACTCAAATTCATTAATCAATTTTTAAGATTTTGGGCTATTTAGTTTTTGTGTATTGGGGTTTTTATCCCTAAGTATTGAAATATCAAAAAGTCCTTTCCTAGCAGATCTAGTGCCTTAGATGTACCATCCAGCCAAATTTCTGTATTTTAACTAAACAGAAATAGTGTTTGTGTTGATGAGTGACGGTGTAACTGATTAAATCAGTCAAATTTGCATTATAAATATAGATTTAAAATAGAACACAAATACTACAGTGCAAAGTAGCTTTGTTTTCTTAAAGTAGGGCATCTGCTTAGGTTCACTAAACCATTAAGTCACCCCAAGTATTTTTCACTCTTCCCTTTTTTATTAATTATTCATCCTACCATTCCATAGCCTAGTTTTCAAACAGTGGCAATAAAAAGAATGTGACCCATTTGGAAATGATAAGCATTCATTTAGGTTACGATATTGAAAACATTCTGGTTTAACTAATAATATATAGATTATTGTATTGTTCTTGCACATATGCAATACATTCACAAATATTGGTGGGAAAAAGTATGTGAATTCCTAGTCTGCTGACTTTAGCATAAGTTTTAACTGGAGTCAAGAGTTAAATGCCAATCAATTAAATCAGACTGGAGGTGTAGTTTAGAGCTACACAGACCTATAAAAAATGACTCAAAAATATTAAGTTTGCTATTCACAAGACGTATCCGATGATGCGAAGAATACCTAACAAAAATGATCTCAGAGTAGCTATGATCAAAAATTGTTTTCATAAAGCTAGAAAGGCTTATAAAGTAATTTCAAAAAGATTATATATTCATCAATTCACAGTTAGTCAAACTGTATATAAATGGAGACGACTGAGTACTGTGGCTATTCCCTCTGGATGTGGTTGCTTAGCCAAGATGACTTTAAAGGCACAGCACACAATACTTGATGTGGTAAACAAGAACCCTAGAGTAGCATTTTAGAGCTTGAAGGAATTACTGGAATAGGTTAATATCTCTGTCAATGAGTCTACCATATGCAAAACATTGAACAACTATGGCGCCCGTGGCAGGACACCAAGAAGGAAGAGGCTGCATTCCAAAAAATGTATCTCTCCATGCCTGACGTTTGCCATACACAACCTTGACACTCCACAGTGCTATTGCTAATGTTCTGTGGATCAGTGAATTGTTCAGGAAGAATATGCAGCACTACGTATGGCATAAAAAGAACATTGCATACCAACTTGAAAACATCACCCTAATGATGACGAATGGTGGAAGGAACATCATGATTTGGAGCTGCTTTGCTGCACTGGGGCCAAGATCACTTGCCATCACTGAGGGACAAATATTAAATTCATGCGTTTATCAAAGATGTATAATGTCCACCAAATTTAGTTCAATAGAAATTGGGTGATGTTGCAAGGCAATAACTCTGAACATCAAAGTAAATCTATGTTTTACAAACTCTCTTCAAAAAAGATAATTTACCTTTTGGAGTGGCCTAGTCAAGACCCCAGACCTTAACCCATTAGAAATGCCGTGGAATGACCTCAAGAGAGCTGTTCACACCAGACATGCTAAGAGCTGAGAAAGTTCCTCAAGAAAGAATGGTCTAAAATTTCTCCTGACCATTGTGCAGTCCTGATCTACAGTTACTGGAAGCACATGTTTGATTTTATTGCTGCCTAGGAATGTCTGACCTTTTTCCACAGTACACTGTGAATTTTTGATCGGTTTATTCAATAAAGATATGAAGGATTATAACTTTGCACATTATTAGCTTAAGAATATTGTGTTTGTGTATAGTTGTAACTTAGGTGAAGACCAAATGAAACTTTATGACCATTTAATGAAGTAAATCAGGTAGTTCAATAGTATTTACACACATTTTCTTGTCACAGTTTTATAGAGCAACATTCCCAGAACAGGAAGTTGGACTCACTCAGGAAGCATTTAATACACGAAAACAGGAGGTAAGTTCATCACAGGCACAAAGCAGCAATGAACATGATACTAACTTTGTCATAGGGCACACAAACATATGTACATATCAGACTGATTAATAGTTGTTAATCTAACAAGTAGATATTTGGAATTGAAAGCAAATCAAGTACCAGAAGAAAGTCCAGGTGTTAGAAAGTTTAGTAAAATCTCTCCCTCGACCAGAAGGAGCTGCCTGTTCTCAAGACATTTTGCATTCCGCCATCTTCTTTCACCTTACAGTGTGTCTTTCATTTAATGGTGGACAAATAAATTGTTAATGTATACTTTATCTTTTGCAAATCTGAAAAAACAGTACGATAATATTTAAAATGGCAGTAAACTAATTCCAAACATATATTATAGCATTCACTTTTTTTTTTTTTTTTGAGCAGTATGTGATAGGATTGTTCATGAGTGGACCCCTTACCCAGAACAGCCACCACAGTTGACCAAATGACAAAACAGTTTTTTTGTGGAAATACAGGTAATACAAGAGCGTTTTCACAGAAGAATAACAAACAGAGAATTTTAAACAGCTGGAACAATAAACATTATCCCTCTTTGTTCGAAACACATAGGTGCCCTACCTGGCATTTGCAAAAATCTCCTTCTCTGTTTGTAAAATTTTTTCCACTAACCCTGGCCTCCGTTTCTCTCCAACAGCAGAGCTCTTGTCAACACCAAGCTTACCTGTCTTAAGGTGAGGAAATTTTTTGAGGTCTGACCCAGGAGGACCTCTGATGCCACTCTTTGATAACTAGGAATCATATCTGGGTCAGCTAGAAGGCATTACTGGCAGTGATGTTATCTAACCCATAGCAAAACTATCAAAGAACCTTGTAGCTGTCAAACATACTGCTGCAGCATTTTGATTCTGGTCTCCATCAGAACAAGTGACTGCTTTAAAACATGAACCCTACTATCTTTTTATTATTTTACACTCCTGTTTATTTACTACTACATTACTACCAGGGTGCCAAACTCCTCTATGTCTGCTCCACAATCGCCGGAATTTTAACAAAGCCCAAACTATCTTTTGTTTCAGTACTGAATTTATCTTCCCAAAGTTAATTAACTTATTAATTCTTATGGCTAATCAAATCACCATTTATGTACCGACATAGATGGAAAAAAGGCAGATAAAAACAAAAATGCCAGACAGAAGAGCAAGTAGTTCAGCTGGGTTGCAGCATAGGCAACACCCGTCTGACTTTTTAAAGCCAAACTTCCCTGCTACAAAAAAGAAGCTGGAAAAAAAAAGAAATCAGTAGATGGATCAAACCTTAAATGTAGCAAAAGTCACTACACTAGGCAAAATTGGCAGTCAAAAGCCGCTCATTGTAATCGTTACACTGAAAATTACTAGCAGAGCCAAACACACTAGAAACTACTAAAAGCAGTCTTAGATGCTATACTGATTACATCGCACAATGTGAGTGCTGGAATATGCTCTCACATTGTGTCATGACAATGGGAACATAAAATGGCAGCACCCATGATAAAACAAAATGGCTGTGTGGTTAAACAAAAAAATACTCTATTGGAAAATATTTAGTAAATAAATAAGTCTTCCACCATCATTATAAATGAAATTCAAACTTGGACATCCTTTGTGTACACCAGCTAGTGGAGTTCCACGTGTTCGTGTTAATGCAACATGGCAGACTGAAGAAATCTAATAAAAAGATTCCATTATTCAGCTTGGTTTATTTACAAATAATGACAACAAAGCATTTCAATCACACCAATCAGCAAACAGATAAATGGTATAGTGCAGAAAAACACCTCTGAATTAAGTATTACGTAAATTTCCAATACAGTTAATTAATAAGAGTCAAGGGTGAACACTTGGTTAAAAGAAATAAGTCCTCTTATATGTAAGCTGTTATCAGAGAACAAAATATAAAGTTAAATGTTATATGTGTTCTCATTTCCTAATTTAAATGTTCTGGTACAAATAAAGACAGGATGTTCTAGTTTAACAGACTGAAAGTGTCAATCACTTTTTTTCTTTTCTTTTACACTTACTCATAACAACATTTAACCTACGTATAGAGACAGTAACTTATAAAAAATAATCAAACAAGTAGACTCCTTAATGTCGAAATCGTTCCAAATTGTAAAATAACCCTAAAACAAAATTTTATAGAGGACAGCAAAAATGTATTTCCATCTGAAGCACAAAAATATAATTTGAAAATTTCTTTTCTGATGAATATTTAAAAGAGTTATGTCAATAGACATCTATAAGCTACGTTCAGCAGGTTGAACAGGTTTCATCAAACAACTTTGTATTGTCGTTCTGTTATGCTGAGAGTTGCAACATTTTGTCTTCTAGATGAATAAACAAATTGCTCTGATGTCTAAAGAACATCACATTTTTTTTCTAAACAACTTATGAATGCCGTTACACAAAGGTTTTAGAGGAACCATTTTCACTGGTTAGCTGTTGACTGCTTTAATGTTTGTGCCTCATTGTTCATTGTCTACTAGGTATGGAGAAGGAAACGAAAAGTTCAATAACATGAATAAAATGAATAAAAATGAAGCACAAAATAAAAATCTAATGAGAATGTCAATGCATGCCAGCGGCAACAAGCATCTGAATTTCTAGGAAAACCTAAATTCACATTGTTATTTATTTTTGAGACTGCAGAAAGAGATCAGCACTTAGACATCTGATTAAACAAGGCATTCAATTAAAAACAATAATTGATATCTAATAAAGTATCTGGTTGGGAAGAAAGCCACTACCACAGCAGACTTTTAGGATCAGCAATTGCCACACCAGCATTTAAGTTGCATTACAGTTATGTTATAAGACACCAACAGTATTAAATGCCTGTCCTTTATGGATGTTCATTTTCACATAAAATTTTTATCAAACACCTTTGAAACTGAGAATCACTGCAGTGTTTTCTGTTTATAGTGTATCAGTTTTTATATGGTGCATATTCAATTAAATATTTTAGGGTAGTTAGGTAACAACATTGATTCAGCACTCTTGTTTTAATCTTGTGTTCAATTAATGTCTATGTAGGTTTTGTTCTCTGGAGTCCTCTGGTTTTCCTGCATGTAAGGTTAATTGAATGCTTTTAAATTACACTATGTGAGTGTGTGCCTGAGTGGGCACTATGATGGACTGGCAGCCCACCTAAGGGTATGTTGGCCTTGGCTGTGACCTTAAATTGAGAAATGTAATATAAAGTGCCACCAAATGCTGTTAAATGTGAGAGTCATTGTATGATCCCGCTTTCAGCACAAAGTACATCAGTTTCCATGTATATTTAATAAAAAATTGTTTCGGGTGCTGATTAATGGAACACTATATGGAAAAAATATTCATAAGCTTAAAAATTCAGTGGAAGAGCTATTTAAGTTGCACTGATGAAATATTGATATATTCATCCTCCATCTATTTTGAGCACCTCCTTTTTATGTAAGAGTTTAATAGAAACCCAAATAGAAAGACAGACAAACGCAAGCTACATTTGAGCACACACTCACACACCAAGCCAATTAGCCGATTCATTTATTTAATTTTAAAGTGTCATTACAACATTCACAATTACATATTATTACATTTACTACTACACCAGGCCACTTTAAACCCACGTATTAACCTAACATGCACATCTTTGGACAATGGATGGCCTGGACAAAAACCCGTGCAAATGTAGAAATAATTTGCAACCTCCACACAAAAGATGGTCTTTCTTGAAGAATAACAAACTTCTTGATTGTGAAAGACATGCTTAGCAAGTTGATGTTATTGTGAATTTCATATTAGTGTTTGTTTATTCAAGATAAAATGTATTTCTTTGCATTGATACACAGAACACATAACTAGACAAGGGTTAGGTCAGTCTTATCCCCTATATGCTACCATGTAAAGGGAATAACCATCCTATTTTTCTATATTAATAAGGTAACATCAAAAATAATTAAAAATGTTTGTTTGCAAAAGGCAAGGTGTAAGGAGATACAATTTTTTGGCCATATATTGCAATGTATATACTAAAGTGCACAGTAACACACTTGTAGTAGTGTAGCAAGTTAAGGAAGTAAATTAAAGTTATAGGAGCTTGAGACTGAATAGAATAAGAAATCTCTTTCTTTTTTTTTTTTGATTGTACTATGGACATTTTACTTTAAAATTCACTGAAACATTTTAAAAATAGAGTGACCTGGAGTCTCCTTTATAAAACTTTGCTTGGATCTGAGAGTGAAAATATCTATAAGAAAAAAACCAACAAAATACATATTCTAGAAAACCTGGCAAATGCATATTTGTATGTAATTCACCCTTTACAAATCACATCAATCTTGTAAATGTGCATACATGAACTCACCACAGATCCTGCCTGATTTCTACCCTGAAACAACTATACTGTATATGGACCACACTTATCAACCTCATTAGACATATATAAACGAAAGACCTGTGTATGTCTGTTTGGAGTATTCTGCTCTGCTCATGCTTAACCACAGCCACTAGATGGCATATGCATGCTTGTTTACATTTTTTCGGCACTTGCATGCACCTCAGTTCTCACTATGAAAGATCTGTGTGTTGCAAATGTCGCCACGCAACATTTGTGCTAATGACGCAGATGAAGATACACAATGTTGAAAATAAGCAAATACTGCGGTTTAACAACATGCAAGTGAAGCACCTCACCAAAAGTTTTTACTAAAAACAGTGTCTGTCTGGAGGTATTTTCTTGAGACAAAGATTAATAGGACTCTTATGCCAGCTACAGTATACGGCTAAGATATGGTATCGCTAGTGTTTTCTTACGAAAGTTAGTGGGGCAGCAAGTACAGGTGGGTCCACCTCCTCTTCCCTGGGTAATTCTGAGTTACTTGAAACCTCTCCAAGTTTACAAATATAGTAAAACTGCTATGGAGTCTTTACGTTGTTTTTTGTCCCGAAGATCACACACAGCAAGTACATACAAAATGAATAGATGTACCTGCAAAGTGAGACAAAGACAACAAGAGGCGACGGCCAAAAGCAAAAACATTAAAGAGAGCATAAGTTTGGATGTCTCCAAGCACAAATATATTGAATGACAACATGTTACTACTGCTGAAAATGTTGTTACATTGCCATACCATGCCTGAAATAAAAAAAAAAAAGCCTGACTCTGAGTGCAGAAGTGAGCGGGGAAAGAACTTCTACGCTCACTGACTCTGACCTGCAAATAGCATCTGTAAGTGGAGATGCCTTATTATGTGGCATTATGCCAGAGCAGCCAGGAAATACAGATATGGCAGAAGAGAAAGCTCCAGATGAAACAGGTAAAACACTTAACACATGCAAAAAACATGCTAGTGCAATATATAGAGCTCTCAGGATTTTAATGATGTCTTTATAATGAGTGCCTTCACATTCATAGGTTGGTTATGGCTGCTGGTGAAGGAGCCAATCAGGAGAACTACTGTGTAACTGGTTCCAGTGGAGTCTCGGGTCCGACAAATGTGCCTTCCCCTTAAGTCATCAGTGCCTCCAGCTGGTGCTGCGTCCTAAAATATGTCACAAAGAGACTCAATCACAGCCATCAAATGACTGAAATTTAGGGTTATTAGCAGAAATATCTGAGTAATTAAAAGATCTTGTTTGAAGTTTGTTCATTTCACAAACAATGCATCACATTCTCATGCTGCTTCACAGCTGGAACGGTAGACACTTCAGTAGGTGGGTAAGAAGCAAGGCCATCTTTATTCATTTCAATGAGTTTAAGGGGTGGAAAATTATGCTGTGTCACGTTATGTAGCATAACGCATGCAATCCTGATGCTGCAGACCTTTTTTTGGCTGGGAGAGCAGCTTCCAACCCAGTGCATCCAGACACTCCCATCCTCATTTAAGGAGCTTGTGCAAGAGCATGCACAGCATTGTAACACTTCTTCCCTGTGCTCTGGTGGTTGGAGAAGGCATAAGGAGCCAGCATCTGAGCCAGTATCACCTGGCATATGTAATGACATGATTGTTGTTAAAATGAATAGTAATGGAGTGTTCAGCCAATTTACCTTATCAACAAGCCAGCCATCACGTACAGTACCATCAGCAAGTTGTCTGTCATTGCTACTTTGCCTCAAAATAAATGAACCATGGAATGTCCCAGACTACTGAGCCACGACCTTTGTCAGTTTCATCTTGGCATCACAAATGCTTACAGTTAACAAAAGCAGCTTCATTTCAAAAAATGAAATCTAAGCAAAGGAGTAATTGTTATATCAAATCATTAAATCTTTTTTCCTTATTGTAATATTGATTGACTTATCAAGAAATTTGTATTTAAGATTATTTAGCTTCTTTTAAAAACTCTTATCTTGACTAATCCATTGGCAGATTTTATTTTTTAATTTTTTCTAAGTAAAAGTAAAACAACTTATATTTAGTGAAAAAATCGTCCAATGGGCTCTCAATTTGTGCCCTTATTGCAATAGGAATGCAATCAATTGCAACTGTTACACTGGGAAAACTGGACACTGCTGTGAATTGCATTTTCAATATTGGCCTGTACACCCACACAATATGGACAACTGAATGTAGCATGTAAACATTTGGTTTATGGCTACCAGCATAGCTGGCATGATGGAGCTGAAGATTGACTGAGATATTCCTGACCTGTCGACCAGTAGCCTCTGGTAAGTGCCTGTTGCCAGAAAGCCAACTGTTGTTAAAGCCTGGATTTGAACAGGACTAACCTGATTCCAGGTACGTTGTCTTTCTAATGCCGGTGTTCAAATTCAGTTCTCAGAGAATGTTCCTTCAGAGCCTAAACCGGCTCATAAGCCAGTCATCATCATAGATATGATGGTCCCTAAATGTTTGCTCCCTTCAATAATGACAATTTGCATAGTCTTCAAAAGCGGCAAGAAAGTTTCACATTTGAGGTTTAATATGTTTGTTATGTCAACTTGTTATAATAATGGCTCAGAGATATAATTTATTGGGTGTGAGTCATCATTTAGCTGCTTTAGTTGCGTTTCTCTGCTCTATTAAGTGTGGCATCATTTCCTACTTTCTTCGAAATTGTTGGTTATGGATGGGTCCCAGTTGCCGTAAATACACTACACAGTACATACAGTATACAGGATGTGTATGTTCTCCCATCAAGTTTTCTTTTATAAATTCCGACTTTTGCCTGGAAAGTTGGCTTTTCTTTGTGCATACACAAGTATTATAAATCTGACCTCTGGACTGTATAATTTCTTGCGTTATGTGTCATACTCCATGCTTGAACCTTTCTTATTCTCAGCAGCTGTAGAATTTTGAAAACCTGAAAATTCTGTTTTAATGTTTGATTTTTGCTTTGATATACTATATTAATCCCAGAGGTGAAATTGTCTTTTCGCATGACCATTGGGGGTCCTGGCGCAGGGTCAGCCATTGTACAGCACACTTGGAGCAATTTTCTGGTTAAGGGTCTTGCTCAAGAGCTCAACATAGCAGGATCCCTTCTGGCAGTAACAGGACTTGAACCGCTAACCTTCCAGATATCAGCACAGATCCTTAGCATCAGAGCTGCCAGAATCTATCCTGGCACAATCAAGTGCAAGGCAGGATTAACTGTAACTGGTTCACTGGTTCTTATTCCCTTATACAGAGTAATTTTAAAGAAACTTAGCTTGCATATAACTTGCAAACATGAGTGTATTATGTGTATTGTCTTTGGCTGCCTGCTTTCCCCATCTTCACGCACAGAACAAGGGCCTGAATCTGAATCCATGACTCTGGCACTATCAGGCAGCCACAGTAAATACCAGCCCCCCAGTTTGATGTAAAATGATTTATTCTGGTGTGCAATTGCTAGAGTCATATATAGCTTCACTCACACTGTTTTCTGTGCTGATATTGGTGATGGCTAAGTAACACCATTAAGTACAAAGCATAAACGTGAAGCTGATAAACATTTGAAAGTGTGCACTTTCTTCATTTCATGATTCAGTGTTTTGAAGTTCAGCTCATTATTAAACCATGGTTTGCTGTATTGTCTATGGCTGCCTGCTTTCGCCTTGGGTCTTGAATAAAACGGATAAAACAAGAATGTCTGTGGGAGAGGGCAATGGAGTATAAATAAGGGGGAAATGAAAAAGACAGGAGAGGAGAGACGGGAAGCTGTTTTAATAGCAACAATTAGATAAGCACTGCAGGGTTTGAGTTTATTAGCACAGCTGGAACAGCACCAAGCCTGCTGCTCCGCCCTGTCGAGGAGGGGGAATAAAATGAATAGGGAGGAAGAGAGATCTGCACTAAATTATATCTGACAGCCGCTGTGTAACCAAAATGCAGCCATGTGCTAAATGAGGCAACATTAAGAATCTCATTGGTTTACAGGGCATCACATCGCTTCTCAGTGTCAGTGCTCACATTTGGATGTACTAACATGTGTCAAAATTAGAGTTCTACATGTCCTCTCAGAGATTGTACTCTGAAACTTCTCAGTGGTTCTCTTTATTAGAAAGATTACATTTGAATTTTTGGTGCTCTTCATTTTCACAAGAGTTTAAGTAATAAGAATTAGTAGGCAAATTTGTTACAGAACTTTATGGCTGACATGACCTAGTGTTTTGCTTTTATAGTATATGTCATAGCAGACATATGTTTTCACTTATCAAGAATCACAGAAAAGATACATCCATGATTTCTGCCAGTGACCATTTACCATATTTTACCTAACCCTAAAACCTAACCATAATGAAAAGGGTTTAAAGCAGCTGTCTACAGACAATTACCTGACTTATTATCAGTTTGATTTCTTACGCAGAGTTAACCATTACAGGGCACTTGGAAGCCAGATTTTATGCTGGTAATATTATTAGCAAGAGAAAATCCTAGCTTAAATGTGATTTGCTTAAAGTTTATAAATAACAGTGGTATTATTTCACACTCAAGTTTACTGCCAAGTGTACAGAGTGCAGTAAAATTCAACATGTGTAACACGTTCCAGGCTCCAGCTCCATGATCAGCATGTGTTACTAGTCATTCATGAATTTTATCTTGGAAACTCAGAGAATGTGAATTTGAAATGGGGATATCTGAAGCACAATATCACCTTCAAATATAAGTTTTTATAATATTTAATGATCAAATTTCATTTATAAGGCTTTTAATTTTACTGTTTAAAATCAAAAAAGAATTGTTGTAATCCAGGGATTATTCTGGCTTTGGTGATGTTGCTGGGATAGGCTGCAGCCAGCATATTGATGTACAGTATGTTTTAAATATGCAATACAAAATATTAGATATAGTTTTGTCACCTAAAACTATACTTAACAGTCAGAATAATTTTAAAAAATACTATTGTTATGCCACCATGATCTGTTCCTACTTTTCAAAGACTCATTAAAAACATTTGTAGCATTATTTTGTATCTCTCTACAAAACAGATTACTGCAGAGCTGAATAAACTATGTTAACAACACTTTACTTGTTCTTATATCTGCAGATCTTCTGCACAAGCTTCAAAATGCAGAGAACAGTTAAAAATGGGTCTTAACAAAGTGAAGAAAAACTGACCATTTACTACACTTGCTGTTTTCTTGAGTGACTACCACTTATGTTTTAAATTGATTTTAAAATCTGGTTGCCCTCTTTCAGCATTTTAAATGGTCTGGCTCTAGCTTGCAATTAAGGACTTGCTTAACAAGCTATGTATGTGCTATAATAGAACCTGTGATCCATGAAAACAGGCTTTGATTTCTATTGTATTACCCTATGGCACAAGAGTACTATATTTCATTTATTAGAAACTAAGTACGTACTATTAAGTGGATACTGAAAAATTAAATTTTATTTGTAACTGTGCTACTTAAAAAAAATCATTATGAGCTTCAAAAGGTTGGGAATTCTAATTACATACAAATAGTTAAGTTATAACTTCTGTTCATGTTTTTCCAGCAGACACTTCCAAAATAAGCCAATGAGCACTATGAATAAATGATAAATAAAAATGATAAATAAAATTATAAAGATTTTATATGAAATCATTCATAACAACATAAATATAATAATACATTATATATATGGAAGAGAAGGTCTGTGATACGGTTTTCATATTTGCAGCTGGAGATCCATAAACGGAGAAAAAATGAATCGTGTATCATAAAGTAGTTTTTATTCCTGAGCTTTCAACCCCTGTCAGGGGCCTTCATCAGAGGATAATGCTTAGACTTACAAGACTCAAGGGCAATATATAGCAAAAAAATTACAAAATAAAAAAAAAATAGTTCTTGCCCAGCGGTATACATAGGACAAACATCAAAAAGAATCGCAACACGTATACAGGAACATCGCAACGCCATCAGAAGAAAGGACTCACGATCATTGATCTATACACATACTAAATCAACAGGACATACATTTAACTGGGACAATGTACAAGTAAAATTTAAGTCCAGTACTAAAAGTGCCAGAGAGCTGGCCAAATCTTGGCTATCAAATGAGAACGCCATCAACAGACACTTGGACATAAATCCAGCATATGCAAACTTAAGAACATGTTCATAATAAATAAAACTTTACACCCAATATCCCACCCTCCTGATCACACTGACTTAGCCACCTCCCCCCACCCCAGAATTTTTGCTATATATTGCCTTTGATTGTTGTAAATCTAAGCATTATCCTCTGATGAAGGCCCCTGGCAGGGGTTGAAAGCTCAGGAATAAAAACTACTTTATGATACGTGATTCATTTTTTCTCCCTGTGGATCTCCAGCTACAAATATATACTGTATATATCTATATATATAAAACTCTTTTTGCGTTTGAAACGGAAATTACGTATAACCACAGAACATTTTATAATACAGGAACTAATCGGTTTGTTTGTGGACGCCTTTTTTATATCGTCTTTACGAATTGTTATTATTTGTGTGAGAGTTATTTTACTAATATTGAAAAGAAGTAAACACAAACACACCGATCTATCCCACAGAAGTGCGCCCGACATCGCCCTCTACCAGCCCTCCTCTCTGGACTCCAGCGTTGAGCCGTCCACCGCCAGGCGTGTTCTGACAGAGAAGTTTTATTTATTCGTCCACGTGACTGTCGCGGAAACTGCCACATTATAACTTTTATTTTAATTAGCAGTACTTGATAGTAGAAGAGATAAGGAAAACAGCTTTGCGTCTTTCTACTTTTTAACTGTGCCGAACTGTAAACAATGTGAAGACTACACCGCCTTCAGCGGCAAAGGGTTGTGAGAACAAAGTGGACACTGGGAGGCGCGGAATGTCGGGCTGCTCCGCCAGGTCAAGAGCTTCACAGTTTCGGGCAGCGTCGTCTCTTCTCAAACTGTTTCTGACACTTCGAGTGCCCCGTTGGCTCCTGGGAGAGTAGAAATCTTTGCGAATGAGTGTAATCGGTGCTATCAAAGCAAAACTCTCTTTGTAAATTGTGCTTCAGGACTACTTACTGTCCCTTTAAGGTGAGTTCAGGTCACTAAAACCCCACAACATTCAAGGTTGATTTTGTAATTAATTCTTTTTACAATATGGAGGGTTTACATCTAAGAAGATGTACCGACCTCTTCATGTAAAGTATTGGACTTGGGAATTGTTTGGACCTTCTGCCCATTAAGCACAGAACGGCAGCATCCGCATTTCTCAGTATAATTTTTCTCTTAAATCACAGGCACGTAGTGCAACGTTGTCAGGCAGAAATTTGGACGATCACATAGAAAATGTTATTTCTATACCACAGTGGTCGTGTAGCGCCTTTCACAAGGGATCTCCTACCGAGAAATGATCCAAATACATTTAAGCTGCTGTTAGTACTACTTACATGTTGTGTTATAGCACCTTTAAAATGTACTTTACCCTAAAGCACTCCAGTAGTGCTCAATGTATCTTTACTTCTTACATATTAATGTTTTACTGTTTAATATTTTATATACTACATTTTATTTTTTTCCCTTGCACTCAGGGAGCGAAGCCACTGGGTAATCAGCTAGTATATATATACTGTATATATATATATATATATATATATATATATAGAGAGAGAGAGAGAGAGAGAGAGAGAGAAACAGA
>JANRMT010062796.1:23561081-23582433 GCA_026402145.1 Polypterus bichir lapradei
CACACACACACACACACACAGTGAACTCAGCCTGCACATTTCTGAGGATGACGACATGGGAAAAACATGCATACTTCACATAGATAGAACCTGGCTAGGGGTTTTGAATCTAGGATGATGACACACTAAGAAATAACTAATTTTATTTAAATACATTTAAACTAACAATGATATTATGTTATTACAATGATATTAGTGTAATTTTTATTAATGTCAATGTTACAGAGTTTATCTTTTACCATTCTTTGGCAGCCATGATGAACTTCCCAAAAACCTCCAACAAACATCATCAAGGGAATCTAGATTGACCATAACCATGTGAGTCAAGCAGAAATGAATGCTTCCATTAGCCTTATACACAATCCTAAGTGAAGATTATAAAATCAACAAGTAATAAGCACAGAATTAAATTATAACTTGGAATCAACAGGGATCAAAATCTGACTGAGGCTAAACTGAGCAGCCAAAAAGATAGAGCAAATTGAATGAGCACCATAAATGTCTTTTTGAGATGTTCCTCTGGCAACTGTTTAACAAAATAAAGCTTAAAGTCTGACTGTCACATTTTTGTAAATCAGTAGCCGCTATTCTTCATAAAAAATAAAACAAAATATTACATAAAGCTTCTTGTGTGCTATGTTTTGTTGTTTTGAGTAGATACAAAGCAATCACAAATGGAAAGTCAAAGCCAGAATGTATGGTGTTTGCTCTATGGGATTATATTTTACATGCGTTTGTGTTATCCATCCATCCATTTTCCAACCCGCTGAATCCGAACACAGGATCACGGGGGTCTGCTGGAGCCAATCCCAGCTAACACAGGGCACAAGGCAAGAACCAATCCTGGGCAGGGTGCCAACCCACCGCAGGTTTGTGTTATTGTTGCTGTTTTTTCTTGTACTTACACATTTTTTTCACATAGTTCATTTAAAACAGGATGGCACAGTAGCATGGACATCCATATATTGGAACCTCTAAAAATGAAAGATTCAAACTTCTTATAGCTAGTTTAGGTTAATTAAAAAGGAAATGTTTTGCAAAGTTTTATTGGACTTTGATTCTGGTTATTGTCTCTTGTTTTGTCAATTATTTTTTTGTATAAACTCACTTAGTTTTAGACCTTTGCCTCTTACTTTAACTACAGTCTTTTCTGCTGCCTTTTTGTGGTTTCATCTCCTACCACACTTTTTACATCTGCCTTTCTTTTTATATAACAAGATTGCCTTTCTTGTTATATAACTAGACAAAAACAAAGAAAATAAAGCCAGGAGCTGAGGAAATGACCCACC
This sequence comes from Polypterus bichir lapradei, assembly GCA_026402145.1. Classification (NCBI taxonomy): domain Eukaryota; kingdom Metazoa; phylum Chordata; class Cladistia; order Polypteriformes; family Polypteridae; genus Polypterus; species Polypterus bichir. The sequence continues at coordinate 23,562,371 of JANRMT010062796.1, forward strand.
TGTCAAAAACACAAGGGTTTTAAAAGACACAGGTTTTAGTGTACAAAATAGAAAGAGATGTCCACTTTTCACCATGAGGTAAAACTTTTAGAGGTCAGTCAAGTCCTAAAAACTTTTACCTAGCTCCATATGGCCAGCCTTATATAGTGAAACAAGAGACAGGCCACCAGCATTGAACAGAAGGTTAATGATACAATTGACACCTTTTGATTTTTTTCTGTTTCCAGAAGCTCCTTTGCTTTGTCCTATTAAACTGGTCAACAAGCATTTTGCTACAGGGATTCTTTCACCTGTACTAAATTTCACTTGCTGATTTCAAATCTGAAAAACGTTTTCATCTGGCATGTCCTGTTTTTTAGTTCTGATGTTCCAGGTCTTGGACAACTAGGGTGACAGGACAGTAAAGGTGGATAACTATTTTGATAAATACTGGTAATTCCACTAGGGATGCCATTGAGATAAACAAATTTGCCACATGCTGTGAATTGTTTACCTTGTCATTATTAATTTTATTTAAAAATTACTAATTTTTAATTAACGGAAAAAATATTTGTTACTGATTACCAAGTCTTATACAACTCTAAAGCAGAATGACAAAACTCAGACATGACACTGCAGTAGGTAGTCGGTTTTACTGTTTCCTTAACATAACATTGCTTTTCAGGACATTTTGTTCGTTAGATTCACTATTACTTTGAAAATTGTCAAGGCGATGGACAGAAATGGTGATTCATTTCAACATTTAAGAAATAAGTTTGGTCTCGAGAAATGTGAAGGCAAAATTAAGGAAGGTGTTTTGTTGGTCCTGAAATTTGTGAACTGATGCTTGACGATGAGTTCAAAAGGAAACTGAAGCCAACTGAATCAGCAGCATGGGAAGCATTCATGCAGGTTGTCCAGAATTTTCTTGGCACTCACAAAGCAGAGAACATGCTGAAAGCATATCAGTTTATGGGAATCAGATTGTCACTGAAGATGCATTTTTTTACATTCTCATCTGGACTTTTTTACACCAAATCTGGGCAATGTCAGTGATGAGCATGTGGAAAGATTTCATCAAGATATAAAGATGATGCAAAACCGATATCAGGGAAAATGATGGATGACTCCTGTTGTTTCTTACAAAGAGTGATGGATGTGCAGTACAAGCACAAAAGCAAGTGCCTCAAACTTTTTTGAGCATGCTGATCTCGCTTTTATATTGAGGTAAATTGATAAAAACATGTTTTAACGTGTCTCTGGTATCACCTTCTGGTTTGTTTTCAGCATAAACACATCAAAACAATTTTGGTGGAACATAGATTAAACACCAGATATTGTGTTGATATATTATATTGATATTTAAAAGTATCAAAACGTCAATGATGTATATCTCAAAAACCTAACGTGCTAGTTTAATTCCAATTTCATATATGAAATCAGTGTAAAAAAGATGGAGCCTCACGCATAACACCATGCGTAGAATTCACACTAAAACATGTGCGTAAGCACAAAAAAATCCAGATGCATAAATTTGTGTGTACGCCAACTTCCACGTTTTTCTGCTACATAAATCCTGGTCTGCATGAAATGTAACGCACGTACATGCGCCTGCCATCCCTCCCCATCTCCTCCCAGAATTACACCTCTTTGAATATGCAAATCAATATAAATAGCCCCTTATGTTTTGCGTTCTGTGAAAAGACAAAGGTAAAAGCACAGGGGCTAAAGAAGAATTTCATAGAATACCAAGTGGAGGAAAGAAAAAACGTACTATTTGTTGGTTTAAGCAGTGATATAAACAACAAAAGGAAATTGATCGAGTAACAGAGTGGCAGAGAAACTCGAACGTTCAGGTTCAAGTTCAGGAAGTCACACCGTGCCCGAAATAAAAAAGAAGTGGTCAGATATCAAAGGCACCGTGAAAAAGCGAGTCATAGCCAACCATCTGAGTGTCATATGGAAGCTTATTAGGGTACAGAGAAAAGAAAAAAAAATAGGGACACAGTTGAAAAAAACTTTAAAACACTTTAATCACGTACTTTATTTTATCATCAAAGTAGAACATCATAAACTTCATCTTAAAATCGTTTAACTTACTAGTTTCTCAGATCATATTGTAACTAAAGTAGCATTTTAAATGCATCTTTCTATGTGTTCTTTTATATTCTCTATGTGTGTGAATCACTACGTGCTTCTTAAACGGGCTTTCTTTTCTGCCAACAGGACACAGAATCCATTACATGATATTACAGCTCTCTGAATAATTAAAATATTAAGATGTATACTTGATGTTATTATCATAATGATAGGAATTAAAGCATGTACTAAACATAGGGACACAGTGGTGCAATGGTAGTGACGAGCTGGCGCCCTGTCCAGAGATTGTTCCTGCCTCCCGCAAGATGCTTGCTGCGCTGTGTGTGACCTTCGATTAAATGATTTACTGCAGCAGTACTGTCTCTCTCAAACATACTAATCTCTAATTCCTGTCCTTCCTTTTCTTTCTCCATGTAACCAATCGCCACATGATCAGCTCTGTAATAGATGCCAAGCCATCTGTAAGCTTAGAACGCCGATTCTTCAAAACTTTAATGAAATATTGAAATGTCTTTGGTGTACATGTTTAACTATTCCATCCATCTATATAAATGCATAGAATTATTATTATTATTATTATTATTATCTTTCAATTAAAATCACGCCAATCCCAGCAGGCATACAGCATGAGGCAAGAACAATCCCTGAATGGGCGCCAGCTCGTCGCTACCACTGTCCACCGTGTCCTCACATGTTTAATTATTAACAATATACATTATTGTAATGAAGTTTAAAACTTACCTGTACAATGTAATAAACATGCTTTACTGCATTTCATCTTAAAAATGATATCAAGAGCTCCTAGAAGATAGCGCTTGGAAATCTAAATCAACTTATGTTAATACGTGCTTTATAAAGTGGCTCAGGCAGTGCAATATTATAACTGTATCACAAGTTTGAAGTGAGGTGATTGTACTTATAAGTACAAACAGTTCTACCAGGCATAACAGATGGACTGATTGAATGTGTTTAGATCTCTATGGATGAAACTGTTTCTGAACCGCGAGGTTCCTACAGGAAAGGCTCTGAAGCGTTTGCTGTACTGTATGAGAAAAGTTCAAAATGACTGTTTGCATGGCTGAGGCAGCATGTTGTAGATGCTGTATCCTGAAAATTCAATCAGCTGCTGTAGAGCTGTGATTCCACACTCAGATACAGTGAAATACTCAGTGGTGCACTGGGAATAGCAACACTAAAGCAGTGATGGTATTCGGTGCACCATTATATGGTTACAGGTTGATTACAATGAGATGCCTTAAACCAATAAATGATATGCAGTTAATTTCAGTGCATTTGATAAAGCTGCATCAGGGATGTGAATCTAAAAAATAAAGGGAAAGACACAGGAACAGTAGCACTGCTTTGACACTAGGTGCCGCAAATTTGCAAAATGGAGCAGAGAATATGCGTATGGCAGGGATTGAGCTGGCGTGAAAATGTGCGTGGCTTTGCACCAAGTTTAGTTTTTATACATCGCGTTGTGCGCGTGGAAACAAGCGTACACAAATATTTTTCTGTACACCGGTGTTATTCTTCCTGAAATGTAGGCTTCTTGGGTTTCTGTTCAGCCAGCCAAATTGTCAGAAGGTTGTATTCCTGTTTGACTACGCAGTTGTCAATCAGCTTCTGATTATTTCTATTTGCCTCTGTAGCTATCCAACCTTTACACACTTGGCAGCCACCATATTTCAGTTTCACCTTTGCAAAGGAGCAGCCTGCAACCCAATAAGGCAGGTGCTATAAAATATTCTTGATTGTTTGGACTTGGCTTTAAGTTAAAGTATGCTGTTGGAGCAAACAAACATCAAGAACAAGCACACCCAATTTGCTTATGTGAATGGATAAATATAAATTTATAAATAAAACTTCATTAATAGATATGTTCCATAAGTCCAGTTTCTCTCCAAATAACTAAGAAAGTCACTGGGTTCAAAATGATGTTGTTTAACCAAGAAGCTGGTCAAAATATATAAAAAGTCATCAACAAGATTACAAACTTTCTTTTCTGGCTAAGGTGTTGCCAAAATTATTTCCATCATTGAACAGCATCACCCTGGAAAATGGACCCATTTACAGAATATTTTCAGCACAGAGGAACTCTACGTTGTGCCTGCTGTTGTGTTCACATCCTTTGGTGACTTATTTTCATCCTCCATGGACTCCTGAGTATTTTCTTATTCCTGTTATGTCTTGCATGTATGCCTATTAGGCTAGTGGAAAGGGACAGAGGGGTTATGTGAAGGCAGTTGTTTGTTTTTTACTTATTAAAGTAAGGCCTGGGCTTTATTATACAGAGCCCTGGGCTATTACTCTGGAGGTATGCTTTATCTTGGTATTTCTTTTTTTTTTACCTTTGTCTTGAAATATGGATGAGGTAGAGGTTGGCTTTTGGAATAGTCAGGCTTTAGCCTTTCCAGTACACTGCTGTTTTTATTTTAAATTTGTGTGCTGGGTCAAAGCTGATATTGTACTATCACAGGAAATCTTCAAGTACTATTGCTTTACACTGGCTTCTTCCCCTGCCTCCAAAAAAATAACAATCAAGACCTTGATCCTTGGATCATAAAAAAATACAATCTGAAGATGCTGGTCTACTGAAGATTCCAAGGACTAATAAATCAGTAGGAGATTGAGCTTTTAGCTACAGTAACCCAAGGCTGTGGAATGATATGCCTGCTTATATAAAGGATGCCCCTACAATCTCAGCTTTTAATTCCAAGCTGAAGACTCCCAACTTTAGTCTAACATACCCTGATTAGAGCTGCAGATTAACTGGGTTTATTGCGTTCCTGACTGTTTGTTAGTCATTTCTATAATCCTATAAGTTTTACAATAACTATGACCTGCTACTGACTTTCTTGTCTGTTTTTCTTCTTATTTTCCTGCTGTGTTGCTGCTGTACTGCAGAGCTGTTTTCCTGCTTATCAGAAAGACATCAGAAAACCTTGAGAGCCATGGCATTTTTAGCATGAAAGTTCTGGAGTCTTTATTTGAAAACGTACAGCGTCAGATGGGGAGAGCAAGAACGTGACTGAGAGAATAAAAGTGAATAATGAAACAAAACACTAACAAGTACCATAAATTTATGCCGCCTGTTACAGACTCAAATAAATCAAATGTATATTTTTATTTTATAATAGTAATAAAAATAGCTGCTCACTACTCAAAACAGTTCAGTGCACGAAAAACCCAGAATTGAACCCACCACCTCTCGACTTGGAGACAGCAGTTCTTACCTCTACACCAGCCAAGCAGACGTACATATATGTGGGTGTGTGTGTTGTAGCCTATCCAAATTTCTCTTACTTTGGTTAAATTTTTGAAAAAAGCTCACTTGTTTTGTTATATTTGTATCTTTTGTGAAAGTGTTTATTTGATATTTGGACTTCAGCCTTTAGGGTTGTGTTATACACTTAACGTCAGCATTTTGCAAATTATTAGTAGAACATGAAAAAAGTTTCTAGTTATGTGTTCAACATTTCTTGCCTCTCATTTCCTGTCATCCTACATTTGTACAGATCATGTAGACACGGAATACACATGACATGTATGTGTTCCAAATAATGATATATTATTTACCCTATACAATTCAAGGCACCACATACCCAGATAAACAGACTAAAGCTGCATCAGTCGGGGATGGGATAGCAAGCTGCCTGCTGCTTTTTTGCAAAACAAAAGATGCTGATGGAGAGGTGCAAAGGAATTTAAGGTGGCCTAGGATTACAAGTTTTTTCATAGGCTTCAGGGATTCTAGTGTTAATGTGCTTTTTATGCTATTTATTTAACCATTTGATTCTATCCTTCTCCGTTTATTGGGTTGTGATTAAGAAAGATAAAGTCCAGCAGTGTGTAGTGTCCAATTTTCATTTGCCTTTATTTTAATTTATTTAATCAAATCATAACTGAAGATATTTAGAAAGTGACTGTGTCATTAAAATGGGTGATACACAAGCAAAATCACAAAATCATAACTGCTAAAGTAATACATGAAAATTATTTACACCAGTATTTTAGTATCACAAAATGTTGTCAGCCTTTTTTTCCTTGTTTTTGTTCCACAGAAACCAACATTGTCCTGTTAATGTTGGCATCCTCTCCACTGTCACATATACATTTACTGTACACTCTCTCATGAAGGGCCAATTTACACTTGAAAATCAGATGTATATTCATACAGTGGGATGCAAAAGTTTGGGCAACCTTGTTAATAGTCATTATTTTCCTGTATAAATCGTTGGTTGTTACGATAAAAAATGTCAGTTAAATACATCATATAGTAGACACACACAGTGATATTTGAGAAGTGAAATGAAGTTTATAGGATTTACAGAAAGTGTGCAATAATTGTTCAAACAAAATCAGGCAGGTGCATAAATTTGGGCACCGTTATCATTTTATTGATTCCAAAACTTTTAGAACGAATTATTGGAACTCAAATTGGCTTGGTAAGCTCAGTGACCCCTGACCTACACACAGGTGAATCCTATAATGAGAAAGAGTATTTAAGGGGGTCAATTGTAAGTTTCCCTCCTCCTTTAATTTTCTCTGAAGAGTAGCAACATGGGGGTCACAAAACAACTCTCAAATGACCTGAAGACAAAGATTGTTCACCATCATGGTTTAGGGGAAGGATACAGAAAGCTGTCCCAGAGATTTAAGCTGTCTGTTTCCACAGTTAGGAACATATTGAGAAAATGAAAGACCACAGGCTCGGTTCAAGTTAAGGCTCGAAGTGGCAGACCAAGAAAGATTTCGGATAGACAGAAGCGAAGAATGGTGAGAACAGTCAGAGTCAACCCACAGACCAGCACCAAAGACCTACAACATCATCTTGCAGCAGATGGAGTCACTGTGCATCGTTCAACCATTCGGCGCACTTTACACAAGGAGATGCAGTATGCGAGAGTGATGCAGAGAAAGCCTTTTCTCCACCCACAGCACAAACAGAGCCGCTTGAGGTATGCTCAAGCACATTTGGACAAGCCAGCTTCATTTTAGAATAAGGTGCTGTGGACTGATGAAAATAAAATTGAGTTATTTGGGCATAACAAGGGGCGTTATGCATGGAGGAAAAAAGAACATAGCATTCCAAGAAAAACACCTGCTACCTACAGTAAAATATGGTGGTGGTTTCATCATGCTGTGGGGCTGTGTGGCCAGTGTAGGGACTGGGAATCTTGTCAAAGTTGAGGGACGCATGGATTCCACGCAGTATCAGCAGATTCTGGAGACCAATGTCCAGGAATCAGTGACAAAGCTGAAGCTGCGCCGTGGCTGGATCTTTCAACAAGACAACGACCCGAAACACTGCTCAAAATCCACTAAGGCATTCATGCAGAGGAACAAGTACAACGTTCTGGAATGGCCATCTCAGTCCCCAGACCTGAATATAATTGAAAATCTGTGGTGTGAGTTAAAGAGAGCTGTCCATGCTCGGAAGCGATCAAACCTGAATGAACTAGAGATGTTTTGTAAAGAGGAATGGTCCAAAATACCTTCAACCACAATCCAGACTCTCATTGGAACCTACAGGAAGCGTTTAGAGGCTGTAATTTCTGCAAAAGGCGGATCTACTAAATATTGATTTCATTTCTTTTTTGTGGTGCCCAAATTTATGCACCTGCCTGATTTTGTTTGAACAATTATTGCACACTTTCTGTAAATCCAATAAACTTCATTTCACTTCTCAAATATCACTGTGTGTGTCTCCTATATGATATATTTAACTGACATTTTTTATCGTAACAACCAATGATTTACACAGGAAAATAATGACTCCCACTGTATCTTTGGGATATCGGAGTAAACTCAACATTGGGGCTGTTGGACCCATGGCCTTAAGACTTTCTAATTAATTAGGGTAAATCGCAGATTATTAAGAATTATTTAACTCAATGTTCACTTTGCTTGCCCTTTCCATTTAAGTGTACTGTTTTACCCCCCACATTAAATCTCTGGCAGGCTTCCCTAAGCATTGGTGCATGAACCTTTGGGAAATTAGAATTGTTTTTTAAGAGGATGCAGGCTGTTGTCGTCTCCTTGATCAGTGCTTAACTGCTATTGATAATCTCAGAGTTCAAGGTGGATATGTTCCTTATCTTATCAAAGCCAGATCAGAAAGGCAGCATGTTCATGTTGCATATATTTCAGTCCTCCTGTGTTCTGCTGTAATATGGCCACTATTAATTTGCCTTACTTTTTTCTTGAATACTGCCTCTTCTCAGTTGTTTTTGTGATCTTCTTGACATCAGATATTTTACATTTTAATTAAGATTTTTTTTTTATGTCACTAGTGGTCGTAGCCATGTAACTGACAGTTTTCACTGGTTATGTTTAAGTAGTTTTCACTTGTTATGTTCAAGAAGTGATTCCTGACTCTTAAATTGTGGTGATCAGTAAAATGAACCAGATGTTTTGGATGAGTATACATTTCTTTAATTCAATCATTTTTTATTTTTCCACTTAAAAGCCAATATGCTATGTATGCCAATGTTATAAAATAAATACAAATGCAAATAGAATACAAAATAAAGAAGTAATATTATGTAGTAGTACCATGTTAGCCATTATGGATGCAATGAGAAGTGATGCTCCCTGAGTGAACCAACAGAAAATGGTACATCTCTCTCCCTACAGAAAAGATATAAAACCTGCGCTCACATTCTTAATGCTGATTGTGTAGTTATACCAGACTACCGACAAGAACATTGAATAAAGGGATCATTTTCCTGCAGATCATCTAATGTGGTTTACCTAATTCTGTGTATGAAATGTCCCAACACTGCATTCTATGTTGGGGAAAATGGACAAACGCTCTGCCAAAGAATGAATTTACACAATGTTTCACATTAAGCATGGCAATAGAGATGTTCCTGTAGGACCTCACTTCAGCAGCAATGGACATTGTGAAAAGGATTTTAAAGTCACAGTGCTTATGGGCAACTACAAGACACAGCAGGAGAAAGAAATGGGCAGTTAAACCGATGCTAAAATTTAACAGACTACAATATGGTTTAAGAATAGAGACAAGAATTTTATGACCAGATATGAGGACTATTTACATCTCTCTGATTGACCTAGATGATCTGATTACAAATCCACATTGTAAGGAAAACCATCAAAAACTACAAGAGACCTTGTTGGACAGTTATCTTATCAAAATATCTTAACTATACTGTTCTCCTCTCCTGCTTAATAGGCTAGACAGGTCTTTGAATTTTTGACATTGAACATGACCCACTTAAAGGTTTTTGAATGCTGTTTCTTTCCTAGTGTATATATAAACACAGGAGACTCCAGTTTCTCTACTGCAATTTGCCTGATAAGGGGCCTGAACTGCCTGGAAAGCTTGTATATTGTAATCGGTTCAGTTAGCCAATAAATGGTGTCATTTTGCTTCACTTCTCATTGCAAAATAAAGAAGTAATATGGATATTAGATAAAGAAAAAATAAAACAAAAACAGCAGAATCCTTTAAAGACCATACCACTGCCTAGTAGCTAAGAGTTTATAAAAGGGAAAATTTCCTTATTTTTTCTGTTATTTATCTTCCTTAGAAATAAGTTCCTTTGGATAAAGTATAATCATCCAAAGATTTTTCAGGAACAATAATGGCTTAATATTTCTCTTATGCATACATTATGGCAGCCAATTTGCTAGGAAACAAACTGGGCAAGGCATTAGTCTAACCTCCAAAATGCCACTGTTAGTCAACATTTCTGTTTAGTAATTAAGCTTTGCACTTCGAATGGCATTTTCGAAATGGCACTGCTGGGCATAATCATTTATACATGAGTGGCTGTGCATATGAGGCTCTTAGAGTTGGTCAGAAACAGAGGATGTCTGGTTAACTTCAAAATATGGGATCAGCCTTTACATGGTATTTTCATTTAAATATAAAATTTCACTAAAGTTAGACCATTTTCGCTAATGTTAAACGCAAGCATTTCGTGTAATACTGCAAGTAATAAAGGAAAAGAATAATTTAAAACAGGTTTCTGAACTTTGGAGGTTTAGAAGCACTTTTTGAAATTTGCAGTGACTGAAGTTCTCTGCTTCAATGAAAGAATTCTCCAGGTGCAAGCTTTCAGGTCTACAGATGCAGCATTAACCTGCAACTAAATTACACATGGCCATCATAAACATGGAGGAGGATCCCTTCACAATTTCAGAAAAACAAAAATTTTAACCAAATTATAATCCAGGTCAAACCAATGCAATTCGTAAAAATCACTTCAACACCTGTGAGCCATTTCATGCCTACTAAATTTTCCATCTAGGATGAATTAATTGTGTGGTCCAGGTAAATGAAATGATAGCCCAGACAGTTGAAATAGCTTTATCCCAGGACCAGATTTTATTATTGTATATATGTATGCATTTTTTCATTTAATGTGGGAGCCCCTTTTTGTAGAACCTAGCTCAGCTGCATCATTTGCAGTTTTGCACCATATGGCCTGTGGTAAATCTGGAAATGGAAAATTTCTGTGGTGCCCCCTTCCCTTGATGCCCTAAGCACCTGTTTATTTTGCTTAATGGTTATTCCAGCCCTACTTTATCCTAAATTTTTGGTTCCAACCATGTTTCTATAAAGTACAACACACAGCTGTTCTTTTTATTGAGACAATAAAAGCTGTTCCCATGATCCAGCATTGTGGTGTGCCACCTCTGCTCCTTCCTGGAGCAATGATGCTTGCTTGACCATAGACAAAGCAAGTGTTTTTTTTTTTCTATAATAAAGTCCAAGGCACTGAGGGTCAAATTAAGCAATGGCTGCCTGTCAGCTTTCATCACAGTTGTTCGATCACACAGTGTGAAAAATAAAACTTAAATAAAAACATAACTGAGAAAGCTACACATGAAATGTCGCCTTTGATGAATTTCATTTCATGGAGCTTTCATTCAGCTGATGAGTCTGCTGATACAGTAAAAAAGGAGCACTGGCCATGCTTATTTTATTAAGGGGCCATGTTCTTATAGTTTTCTGAGGTGTTTTTGTTTTGGCTTGTTTTTACTATCTTTTAAAAGTTATGTTTGTGTCAGTGGAACTACAGTAGTTATAGCCTGTGTTGGATTATTAAAATAATAATAATTTTACTCAGTTCTTCAATACTCTTACAAATAATTTATTAAACTTGTTGTATACTTACTTTGTTTTAGTTTTTTTTTTTTAATAAAATGGATTTGAAAGACATGCAAAATATGACCCATGGTAGGGAGCCAGAGCGAAGCAGCAAGAATTGTTGGGGTACTGTTGTGGGGTACAAAATCTGTACATTTTGGTTTATATCTCCATTATATTTTGTTCAAGAAAAACAACAGATGAACAAAATTCAGGACACATCAAAGCATATACTCTTCCTAGTTGTACCTCACTTTTTAAAACAGTTGTTCCAACAAAGAAAGAAAGATATGCCTTAGGCTATTGATTAGTTTATAACCTGGGCATCTGGGACAAAAGTAGCTAAATTATTTTACAGCCTGGGAAAGAAAGACATGCCGATACCTTGGGCAACATCAAAAAAGTTTTATTGTTTGGGAAAACGGACAGTAAATTCATGCATAATATTGACAACCAGCCAATCAGAATATCTAACATTCCCATCTTGCAAAACCCCCAGTAGAATTTTATAATAAATATGCCTTGTCTGAAGAGTGACATTTGAGGAAGGAAGAAGGAGGGACAAAGACGTCAGGAGAAGAGAACAGAGCAACATCAGAAGAGGGCGCTGGTAACATGTAGCCGTTTCCATCGGATCGTCAGAAAAGTACTGTGATAGGGGGCGCTGTCGTCCCCTTGAACCCTCGGATTAGATGCCAGACACCAGATAAATGTCCAATAATTGACTTTATTAAGGTAATAATGTGCAGAAAGCACCCTCCACTCCACAATACTCATAAATCAATACAATACTCCTCCTCTCCCAGACGCATCGTTCCCTTCTTCCCAACTCAGCTCATCCGTGTGGGATTTTCCAGAGCCCTTTATAGTTCATGACCCTGAAGTGCTTCTGAGCCTTCAGTCCATGTGATTATCCAGCACTTCCGGGTCAAGTAAAAACTCCTCTTCTTCAATCCGGAAACAAGTCACTTCCTCTGTCCATGTGACTGAGACGTACTTCCGGGCTGTAGGGAAAATAAAAGGCTCTGTGCCTCCCTGCAGCGTCCCCTGGAAACCCCGACATTATCCAACAGGGCTGTGCATTAAAACTCCATAGTCCTTGATGCCCTGCTGGAATTTGGGGCACCTCCATGCTGTAGGAAGAGCTCCATCTGGCGGCCTGGGGGTATTGGCTGGGATGAATGGCCGGCCATATATCACAGCACATATTGAACAACTACGAGTGCGACATTCATCCTTGTCATCTTTAACTTTTCGTATGCTTTTTCTAAAGACTATATATATCCAGACTTTACTATCAGTTCTATTTTCTATTATTCTTTATTCTACTGGTATTATTATTCCTATAATAAATACCATGCTGCTTTTAACTTTCTATGCTTTGTCTAAATGTTTAGAGTGACTAACGTAATAAGGTAGATTTCTTTGAGCACTTGGTGCGGCCAGAGATTTGCCATTACCTCTGTGCTGTGAGGTTTTTTAAGGGTTGAGGGTGAGAGCTCCACCCAATAGTAGGGAACAGTACATAAAGTAAGGCATTCTTGGCTGATAAATGGCCTATAGTCAAGTATGCTGAACCTTTGTATGTTTAAATGTATTCTTGGAGACTAAAAATAATATTTAGGGCTGAGATATCTTTAAAACATTGTATGTTGTTCGTGCTGATAATAAGTCACTTGAAGTGCTGAGAGAGTGACAAACGGTGTTATTCCTAAGGCACTTGTGTGATTTAAAGTGCTAGAGGTTAACCAGCTGTGTCTTTGTAATTCACAGGGCACTGTTGTGATTACGGTCTGTGTGTATGTAAGTCTCATAAAGTCCTAGGAGAGTGACAAGTTGTGTTATTCATAAGGCACTTGTGTGGTTTAAAGTGCTAGTGATTAACCAGCTGTGTCTATGTCATTCATAGGACACTCTTGATTTTCTGTGTGTATGCGTATAGCTATGCATGCACGTTATAATCTTAAGGTGCAACAGTAGATCAACCCGATAACAAATCTGGTTAATACACTTACCTCTAGGTAAAGGGTAAGTAGAGGGAAATACCATGATAATAGAGGTACCAACCGAGTAGCACCATTTAAATATAACAAAAGGGTGCACAAGGGCACAACAAAAAAGACCCTGACCATAAAATTAGACCACACAGTTCTCTGCCTTTTTCTTTCGATCTTTTCTTGCCTTGACTCATAAGTTATTGAGTCCTGGTCACAAGTGAGACGCTATGGTTCAGGGCTGTCCCTTTTTATGATGCTTTGACCAAAGTTTGGGGTCCACTCTGGGTGTCTCGGTCGGGGTTGGGTGCCCTTACTGGGCATCTTCTGGATGTTGTGGGATAAAGACAAGGAACCGTTAGCAAGAATGCCCACTTGCACTTCGAAGTGATATCACTTACCTCAGTTGCGCATGCGTGGCACTAATGAAAAATTTCTCTACTCTGTTCCAAGTTAATATTTGCTTTGTTTATTTGTTCTTTTAAATACTAGACATAAAAATATTTTTCTTTTACTGACTTCTTTGACACTTAATCAAACAGCCCCAGATAAACATTCACAAACACCACACTGTTGCAAAAAATGAAGAATAAAATGCAAAAGCAGGATGGTTAAACAAATATTAAGAGAGTCTGAAAATTCTCAAAAGCATCAGAAAATCTAACAATTTCCACTATGTCCACAGGCCTTATTTGGCAGGAGAAGATGACCGCCATGATATTTCATAGCCACTGCAGCACGTGAGGTCACAAAAGTACTGCTCATTTTGGATTCCTGCAACATGAAATAAATGATTACAAAATACAAAGAACAGTGCAAAAATCCTGGAGATCAGCTGACACAGGAATTTACCGTCAAACAAATCTGTGAAGAAGAAAAAGCAAAAGTGATACTTCTGAAATTTATTAGCATATTAGTAAACACAAGGTGAAGATGAACTGTTGTATCCATACGCCTGACTAAAAAATGGATAAAGTGCAATCATTACAATAGCACACACATACAGTACATTTAGTAATATATTAAAAGATGGCCTACAATGTAGCATAAAGTCATAAAGTGATAATCAGCTTTCAGCAATATTACAAAAATGTGACACCTAATTGATCAAAAAGATCAATTAAAAGGCATAGAGATATCTCCAGAATTTAACTTATTTCTGTCTTGCGTATTTTCCGGAAACAAAGGCTGACAGTGGAAGGGTTATTTTTGTTACAAGAAAATGCATAAATGATGGTTGCAGTTACAACCTAATCCATGCTACTCTCTGATAAAACAGCAGCAAACCCATCTTCAAAAGCATTTCAAAGCCTTTGTCAAAGCTGTGCTCGTGCTTTGAGTTTGAGATGAGATAGTGTATAGAGGTCACTGCCCAGACTTGTAGTCTCTAGCACACTGATATAGCAAGTGAAGAATGGCCACATAATTTCAGACGACAAGAGAGTCACTAAGATGATGAAAGCATACTATTTGACTTGGCAACCTGTCTCTGCCACATGGCTTTAATTCAGCCATTTAAAAAGTGCACAGTTCTATTCTTATAACAGTCCTGGCAGTATTGTTTAGGGGAGGGTAGTGTTTATTATACCGCTGAAATATCACAGCATGTAATTTTTCTGGGTGGACAAAACTAATAACTGTGCAGTTTTTAATAAGGGAATAATACAATTTTCACTCTTTAAAATACAACAGTTTACATATCACTGTTTAGCTATCTTTAAAAATTATTATACCAAAATATTTTGTGTTTTCATACATATAAATTATTTCTGTCTTCTTCCAAAAAAATGGCCAAATACTTGCTAATTCAAGTTTAATCTTTTTAATCATGGTGGCAATAACCAATTTGAACAGACCGAGCCACTTTATCCCTCCAGGTCTTCTGGGGCATTCTCCAGGCACTTTCTAAACAGCTGAGAGATAAAACCCATACAGCTTGACCTGGTCTGATCCCTAGGATTTCTCCTAGTAGACTGTGCCTGGTATACCTTTAGAGCTGGTGCCAAGCTGGCATCCTTACTACATACTTAAATACCTCAACTGGTTTCACCTGATTTGTAGAAGAAGCGCTTTTTGTCGGATGTCTTTTTTATTGCTCAGCTCCAGCTTCTTTTTTCATGCACTTAGAAAAGGAGAAGACCAACAATAAAGAAAAATTCACCTTTATTAACAAAATGAAGCAGCAAGTTACAAATAAATAAAGGAGAATGCAAAGCACAAGTAAGGATCTGCCAGCTCTTCTGTCCACATGCCTCAAAGTATAGTTTGTCTACTTGTTCATCTAAAATGTATACTCTCATGTACTCCTTTTCTCTCTTCCCAACTATCATTCTCAGTCAGCCCTGGTCTCTCCTTTCCACAAGTTAATTCTTAGCCCTAAACTCTCCCCCTGAATAACACTCAATAAAGTCTTGAGTGTTAAGATTTAGGCCTAAATGTTTAAAGACAGTCAAAGGCCTAACACTTGGGAAAAAAAACAAAGGCCTAAATACTCAAAGGACCTAAAGGCTGGAATACTCATAAAAAGAAAAAAAAAGGGAATAAACTGCTAAAGACCAAAAAAAACTAAGAAAACCACCAAAATCTTAGACCGACTAAAAATATTATTGTGTAATTTTAATTTATTAAACTAAATAAAGAATATAAAACAAAGAACCAAAGAATTCAAAAGATACAACATTGGTAAGAAATTCTGTTGTGAAAAAAACTTTCCTCTATTTTTAAATAAATCACTCTTGGAGACCAGGGGCCTCATGTATAAATGGTGCATACTCACAAAAATGTTGTCCATGCACATTTTCACGCCAGATAAATGCTTGGCGTAAGCAAGTTCTCCACTCAGTTTTGCAAACTTGCGGCACCCAGCGTCAAAGCAGTGTTTTTGTTTCAGTATGGTTTCCATTTCTTTTTTAGATCCACATCTCTGACGTGGCTTTATCATATACACTGAAATTAACTGCATATTGTTTATTAGTTTAAGGCATCTGATTGTAATTAACCTGCAACAATATAATGGTCCACGAAATTGCCACACTATTCCAAATACCGTAGCTGCTTTAGCGTTGTTACTCTCACTGCACCTTCTTCTTCTTATTTCAGCTGCTCCCATTAGGGGTTGCCACAGCGGATCCATATTATTTTTCCATATTACTCTCACTGCACCACTCAGAGTATTTATATCACTTTATCTGAGTGTGGCTCTCTTGCAGCTGATTGGAAAGAGACTTATTGGTATACAGCATCAAGCACACGCTGCCTCAGCCATGCTGTCTATTGAACTGCTCTCAAACAGCAAACGCTTCAGAGCCTTTCCTGTACAGACCTCGCGGTTCAGAAACAATTTCATCCCAAGAACTAGAAATGCACTGAATCAGTCCATCAAGTGCTCCTTGTAGAACTGTTTGTACTTATTAGTACAATCACTTCACTGTAAAGTTGTGATACAGTAATAATATTGCACAACCTGAGCCACTTTATAAAGCGCGCATTTATATATGATGACAATATCATTTTTAAAATGAAGCAAAATGTTTATTTCATTATATAGATAGAATGTTAACATCATTTAAATAATCTATATTGTTAATTATACGGTTAATTTACGGTGGCGCAGCGCTAGCTAGTTCAGGGATTGTTCCTACCTCATGCTGTAATCTTGCTGGGACTGGCGTGACACTGGAAGGATAGAAGGATAGAATAATTAAACATGTACTACGAAGATATTTCAATGTCCCTAAAAGTTTTGAAGAATCTGCATTCTAGGCTTACAAATGGCTTAACATCTATTACAGAGCTGATTTTGTGGGAATTGGCTACTTGAAGAAAGAAAAGAAAGGACAGGAATTGGAGGTTAGTACATTTGAAAGAGACAGTACTGCTGCAATAAATTATTTCATTGAAGGTCGTGCACAGCGCAGCAAGCATCCTGCAGGAGGCATGAACAATCTATGTCCAGGGCACCAGCCTGTCACTATCACTGTGCCACCGTGTTCCCATGTTTAATAACATGCTTTAACTCATATCATCATGAAAATGATATCAAGTATAAATCTCAGTATTTTAATTATTCAGAGAGCTGTAATATCACAAATGTGATGGATTCTCTGTCCTGTCGGAGGAAGAGAAAGCCTGGTTAAGAAGCATGTAATGATTCACACACATAGAGCACATAGAAGAACGTAGACAAAACAAAGCATTTAACATGCTACTTTAGTTACGATGTTATTTGAGAAACTAGTAAATTAAAGATGAAGTTTATGATGTTCTGCTTTAATGACAAAATAAACTACGTGATTAAAGTGGAAATTTCAAGATTAAAGATGACAATTCGAGCTTTTTTCTCGCTGTGTCCCTATTTTTTTTTCTTTTCTCTGTACCCTAATAAGCTTTCATATGACACTCAGACGTTGGGCTACGACTCGCCTTTTCACGGCGACTTTGATATCTGACAACTTCTTTTTTATTTCGGACACTGTGTGACTTTCTGAACTTTTGAGTTTCTCCAACACTTTATGTTATTCAAACAACTTCCTTTTGTTGTTTAAACCAACAAAGAGTATGTTTTTCCTTGCCTCCACTTGGTATTCACTGAAATTCTTCTATTGCCCCTGTGCTTTTGTCATTGTCTTTCCACAGAATGTTGAGCTTAAGGGCTATTTATGCTGATTTGCATATTCAACGAGCCATAATTCTGGGAGGAGTTTGAGAGTGGCAGCAGGTGTGTGCACGTGCGTTACTTTTCACACTGACCGGGATTTATGGAGCAGAAGAATGTGGAAGTTGGAGTTCACACAGATTTATGCATCTGGATTTTTTGTGCATACACACATTTCCGCTTTTGTCCTTACGTCATGTTTTAGTGTAAATGAGGCCCCAGAAGCTTCCAGACAAAATGCAAACCAAAAACAAGAGCAAAGTTTAAAACAAACAAACAAACAAACATCAAGCATTAACAACTGAAAACCCATGAAATTACAAAACAAAAAAACCAAAAAGGAGCTGAAGAGCACAATAAAGCTAAAAGCAAAATAAAGATGTTATCTTTATGTTACACCCACAGGCCTTAAATTGCAAGCTTTGTTCTAAGGTTCATTATTTTGACTACATGTTATCTTCTGGTCTCATGACTATTTCAGCCTGCCTTCTAGTCATTGTAAGGCTGTGCACATGTAAGCACAACGGTTCCAAACAGATAGTATTCTGTATTAACAACAGAATTACGCAGATCACAGATTTTGATTTCTGAGTTTTGTCTTCTGAGTATATTCTTCTCATCTCAGATTTTGCATTATCTTATGGTTTTCTAGTATGTGAAGATTTGTGTATGACTTATACCTGCTCAACTAAACCCAAATTTAAAAGCATACTTTGTGTCACAAAAATGAAAATAAGTACATTCTTTGGAGAGTAATTTTCATTAAAGATATTAATGGACCACATCTCCAAAGTACAACAAACATAGTTTCATGCTCTATATACTGCAGACACTTGATTCATGCAATCAGAGTCTGCCTGAGGGCTGTAAAAGGGGGAGGCTAATGTTATAATTGTGAACAAGCCTAATTGGAACTCACCGGCAATATTTCAGTAGTCCAAAGCAGTGTATTATGAAGCAAGCTTTTGCAAGGTATATTTGAATGGAGGCAGAGATTTTTAATTAAATTTACAAAGGACACTTCATTAATTATAAGTACAATCGCACCCATGCCATCTTAAATCCGGATATAGGTCTTTATTAGTTCTGAGGTTATTGAAAAATATACATTAATATTTTCGGTTGAATAAACTGATATCTAAGACACTTTATTAAGTTGTCTGACAAAAGAAAGATTTACATTTTAAGTGCTACAGTAAATCATACATTTTTGAAAGCATATTAGACTTGCATTCCTGTTACTAAATCAAAAAAGGCTTATTTGTAAAATATTTATGTGTGGAAAGCTAAGTGGAAAACACTTTAAACTGCATTACATGTCCAGTATTATGGATTTCACTCCAGCTCAAAGTTGACCTCTGGGTGGATTTTGCTTGTTTTCCTTGTGTTATGGTATTGTATTTTCCATCCCACATCACTAACAATGTCATGTTAACCCTTGTGTACTATAATGTTTACTAAAAAAAAAAAAAAAAAGATACAACAAATTATTTTTTAACCTTAGATTCGATGTCCTTAGCTCATTTTCTTTGAAGAACATGTTAAGGGACAATTTTTAATCAAATACATACTGTCACACACTCACAACACATTTTCATTACATTGGTGGTGTTTGAGACCAATACATGTGTAAAAACTGTCTATAAAACAACAATAACACCATTTTAGAGGTATTACGCCAAACCTAATACCACCGTTCCAATCATTTACATCACCATCAACCATGAACATCTCGATCAACACCATTCCCTTTCACACACAATAATTATGAAGGAGCCCCTGTAAAAAACAAGGAATGTGGGTTGTACTGGACAAGAGGTCACAAGGTCACTTTGGTCAATTAAACACCAAACAGATATTTATAAATCAAATCTCTCCTCCACACCTACCAGCAAGCTCTGTCACACTTCTTCCGACTCCAGCTCCCTTGCTGAGTTTTCGGCAGTCCTTTATATAGTCCTTGACCCGGAAGTGCTTCTGTCCTCATGACTTTGGAGTACTTCCGGGTTATGCAGACAATAAAAATTCCCAGGTCCCCCTACAACGTCTCCTGGTGGCACTCACGGTACCCAGCAGGGCTGTGTAGCTGAACTCCAGAACCCATGGTGCCCTGCGGGAATCCGAGGCACCGCTATGTTGCAGGGAAGTCTTCATCTAGCTTCTTGAGGGAGGCAGTGTTCCAAAGTAGCTGACTTCCCCCATCCTTCCAGTC
>JANRMT010062796.1:23607433-23649917 GCA_026402145.1 Polypterus bichir lapradei
GGGTTCACAAACTTTCAAGCACAACTGTACATTTCAGATATTCTTAAGAAGATTTTAGGGTTCAGCCAAAAATATTTGTTTCTATACACATTGTCTGTTTCAAGTTGTACATTAGTTTTGATCATTTTAAACAGAATCTCTCTTTGGGGCAGAGTGGTGGCTCTGAGGCTAGGGATCTACCCTTGGGAAGGTTGTTGGTTCGAATCCCTAAAATGCCAGAAGTGGCTACTCTGTTGGGCCCTTCAGCAAGGCCCTTAACCTGCAATTGCTTCGTCCTGGGTATGACGTTAGTCTGCGTCCAGCCCTGAAAGCATGTGCTCCAACTTACAGGAAAAACTTGGGGGTTGGCAGGATTGGCACTCCAGCCACTGTCCAAAACTGCACACTGTTCCAGTGTGGTGCTGAGGTCCCAATTCAGGTGATTCGTTGTGTGCTGGATGTGACAACGCACTGTAATTAGCACATGCTCCCAACCCTTCTCTCTCTCCCTTGATAGATACCAATTCCACACTGTTTTTTAAATGTTAATGCAGATGAAAATTGTTTATTTTATTGTCTTTTCAATGTGTGTGTTAGGTTTAGAAATTCTGCATCAAATTGTCCAATTTGTAGTGAGACAGTGGAATAATACCAAGTTTTCTCATATAAAACAAAAGGCAATAATTATGATGATGTTGTAATGTATATGAATAATATGTAAAAATCCCTCAACATACTTGTGAATTGTTAGCCACATCAGAAATATTTATAAGTGTATTTGAAGTTTACAGTAATGGTGTATTATTTGGTGTAAATGGGTGGCCAGTTAAAAGTTTGAGTTTCACAGGACCTTTTTTTACAAACCTATTACACTGCAGCCAAGTAATTTCTCTTCCTTATCTGATGTGACCAAATTATGTCACACCTATGATAATAAAACAGGAAAATGTAAGCACAGTACTAGACACACAGACAATATCAGATGAAATCATTTTTAAAAATATATGACTAAATATCAAAACAAATTCTGAGAGAGTTGCGGTTGATTTATATACACAAAAAAATCCCAAAGTGAACAGACTTGCAGTTGCAACATATACACAAAAACTCCTAAGTGAATAGAGTTACAGTTACTAAATATACACAAATAAATCTAAAAGTGAACAGACAAAAAAATCCTAAGTAAACAGAGTTGCGGTCAGTAAATACACACAAAAACCTATTAACATGAACAGAAGGTTCCACATACAAATCAAAAGAGATATTGGAGTTGGTTTAGAAAAAGTGTAGTAATGGGTTTAATTATAATTCATATATTGATTATGAATCTAATAAAGGCATTCTTATAGGAACCATGAATATTAGATGTCTATATTGCTGTGTATTGAAATTGGCATATGAACTACTTGGATTGTGTTGCAGCATTGGAAAGTATTTGGTTCACACCCGGACTGAGAACATTTTCTCAGTGCTATAAGAAACATAATAGTTCATTTCAAATTACATAATTTTCAAGTTCGAGGACAGGTTTATCACCATTATCTTAGAAAATTTCCCAGATGAAGCTATTTAACATAGCTAGTCATTATATAGTGTTAACCAATTGTTTTGTCATTGAAGCCTGTCAGCTCCTACTATTTATCTTTTAATTGTTAGAGGAAATCATAATCAGCATGTTGAAGTACATGAAAAGTCCAAGCTGAGTCCAAGAGATATACTGTAGTATGCAATGACAACACACTATGTTACCAACATATGGTCAGGTTTTTAAATATTTAAAAAATGTACTGTATTAGTTCAGATTACATCTGCATCTATATTATTATACTTTAATCTGAAGAGACTAGTATGACTGCTAAAATTTCTACTATTTGGTGTAGCGTGGTTAATCAACATCATACTTTTCAGTTCTTTAAATAAGTCTGAGCTACACTGTTTTTTTTTCTTGCAATTTTATAATGGCTCACAAGAGTATTAAATTGCCCAAAGTGACATTTTCTCTTTTTCATGACTTACGTTCTTTATACTTTCCTATTATTTGTTATTTCCTTGAAATGAGGCAAATTAAAAAATTGTCACACTATAAATAGTTAAAGAGTGCTTCCTTCAAGCTAGGATTTGTAGTTCCTAATTTTGAAAAAAAATCTCTCTATACATACAGTACATATATATTATTTATACAAATATAGCATTCTTCTTCTGAACTGTTTGTTAATAACCGTTAATAATTTATATTGTCATATAAAAATGGTTTCTAATCAGTTTTGTGTTAATGACAACCTACTACAAAAGTACTGACTTACAAAACAGTTCAATGCAATGATTAGATGAGGAATCACTGTAATTACCACAGACAGTATTCATACCGTAGATGGCATTATCCTAATTGCAACAGCTGAAGCAAGCAATGCTTAATAAATCATACTGTATACTGTGTAGCATCAAATTAGAAAAAGTGGTCCATATTACAAGACAAAACTGTGTAGAACAAGTGACAGTATTCTAAAATCAACTCAAATAAATAATTTATTGGTTTAGAAAGGGGCTACAAATGGGTGGTCATAACTATCTGATAAAAGTTTGATGGTGCTGATGCATGCAGCTATGCACTTTAACATGACTTCATTCAGATTCTGAATGGCTTCTTGTAGTTCATCCAATTTAGCAATGCACAGAAAGTCCATCATGGAAGAAATGGAGATTGGAGTAAATGCAGCAGAATGTAGTTATTGCAGCATCAAAAAATCTCACACATTTAGCCTGTTGGAAACAGGTCTAGGAATACTGACCTAGGAACAATTTCAAATGGTAACCTTATGGTTTAGGAAAACAAAATCAGGCCTTTCTGCCTGCCACAAAAGATCATGTAATAGCTGCCAGGATATCCTTGTTATATTGTTTTGCAATTCAATTCTTTTCCTCAAGTAAAACTGTGACATAGCACCAGGCCATTCTTGGAGATGTGTTTTTGTCTACCTCCTTGTGAACCTATGAGTGTTTGGTAGTGATGAGCAAACATCAACAAGTTCACTTCACTGTGAGTTCCCCAAAATCACAGAAATGTTCGCGATAATCAACAAACTTGGTGAACTGCAATAAAGTAAACGGGGAAGGATTAACTGAACTAGATTTGACTGGATTGTAATGGTGCCGTGCTCTTTAAAGTGTCCCTGAGGGCTAAGGAAATGTCTGCCAATTATATTAGACCAACTATTGTGGTCAAAAAGAGGACCTGAGTTGTGCAGTAGCAGTGCCAACCACTGTACCACAGTGCCTCTATGAAATCAAAGAAGAAAGAACACAGTCAGAGACGCACAGTCATATCTCTCTATCATATAAAAAAATCCTGGGATGAGACAAGACTTTTTATGCTGGGAGGAGACGAGACATTTTCAGAGAGATAATGCCAAGAGACTTAACCACGCCCAGGGCCGGAAATAAAAGACAAAGAGTAGATGACAAAGCAGAACGTTGTAAAGAGGTTCAAAAACATTGGCACGAAACACATGCAGAGCAGATTTGAGATAATGAAAGTACTAAAATTCGAAAGTCTCAAAAAATGATAGTAAAGATTTCTGAGTATAGTGGATAATGCCCATATCTTCATTTTTCAAGTTATGCTTTTTCCTAGCTCCAATGTATGCACCTTTGAGGAAATATTTTTTCCTCACTGTCATTTAACGCTCCTCCTGTATAAAGAACACCATACTTATACCTTTTCGGAAAAGTTATTAATCAATCAGTTAGTCCATTTTAAATGTTATAACTTAGTTATGTATTCGGTTTTCAATTAGAGGTTATTGTTATTACAGTCAGTGCACAGTATAGACTCTAAAAAGAAAAAAATAGCGTCTTATCACCAGTAATCTTCTTTGCTTAATGCCATCACATCAGTCAAATGCTTTTAAAATTAAATTGACTTCTATAAATGAATAGATTGAAGTTAATTTTCTACTGCTTACTTACAGTATGACACCCTTCTTGGTTCTTCCCTGTCTACTTTGCATCTGCTACAACTTTACTGTCTCTATAGCTTTCCATGTGTTAGAATCTGAGTTATGGTTTTTGAGGAGTCAATTTTTGCACATATTATTTGTTTTGGATTAATTTAACATTTTTTATGTTTAGCCTGATGATGCCATTTTGTATTTTTGGATGGTGACCACATTATTTATTTTAGCCATACCTGTTGTGAGTCATGTGACTGCATTATGCATTGACTCATCATTCCATCAAATATTTGAGATAGTAACACTCTGCTTCTGACATCTAAGTATTGGATTCAAAACCAAAATCTTTCCAATTACAGTGGAACCTCGGTTCACGAACGTCCCGGTTCACGTACAACTCGGTTCACGACCAAAAAGCTCGCCAAACTTTTGCCTCGGTTCACAACCACACACTCGGTATACGAACAAGCCAGTTTCCCTTGCCTGTCTGAGCTGAGCTGAGAGAGAAAGAGAGAGAGAGAGCAAGAGCGAGCGAGCACGTGCCTGCTGGGGAGGGGGAGGAGGAGATTGCTGCACGTGTTTGCTGAACAAGCCAGTTTCCCTTGCCTCCTGAGCTGAGAGAGAGAGAGAGAGAGAGCAAGAGCGAGCAAGTACGTGCCTGCTGGGGAGGGGGAGGAGGAGATTGCTGCACGTGTTTGCCTGCCTATCTGTAGGCAGCCTGAGAGAGAAAGAGAGCTGCCTAGCTTTTTCATTTAAGCAAAGCCGCTCCTTGTTCATTGTTTTCAATAAGACGTGCACTCTCTTTGTGCTCTACAGTATTTCGTGTGCTTTTACAGTTAACTATGGCTTCTAAGCAAGTGAACAGTGGTCAGAAGAACGTTTTGAAGAAAATTGAAATCGAAGTAAAGAAAGAAATTACAAGAGGTGGAAAAACTGTTTACCAGTTTACTCATTTACCAATCTGAGAACCCTCGTGCTTTCAAGCAGCACAATGTCAACAAAGCCAGACTGCCAGTAATGTGGAGGGTCACAAGAACTTTCTTTTTGGAATGGCTGCATGAGGCTTTCACTCCCACCAGCTAAACAGCTAAAAGCACCAGAAACCCAAGAAATCACAAGAGAGAAAACACCTGAAGGAAAACACTTCATGCCAGAACTCGTCTCATGCAAGGTTAGTTTTCTTGGTGGCTTTTGTATTACGGATTTTTCAAAAGTTAATTTTTTAGTTCATAATGCGATTTGTTGCAATGTTATTTTTCTCTTTTTTCAAATGTTCGCTTTTTTCCTTGTGCTTAAAACTCGTGAAAGTGTTTACAGATGGAGTTTTTCATAGCGCGATTAGGTGCGATGTTACATTTCTCTTTTTTCAAATGTTCGCTTTTTTCCTTGTGCTTAAAACTCATTAAAAAAATTGTTTACATGGAGGACTTCATCGTGTGATTTGTTGCAATGTTACTTTTTTGGTTGCTTGTGAGTTGGTTTTTAAATGCAGTTCGGATTTGTGCGGTTTTTTTTTCTGCTGTGCTTAAAACTCGTTTTAAAAACATTGTTTACAGCGATCAGGCTTTAAGTTTAATAGCGTGATCTCCTGCAATGTTACTTTTTTGGTTGCTTGTGAGTTGGTTTTTAAATGCAGTTTGGATTTGTGCGGGTTTTTTTCTGCTGTGCTTAACTCATTTAAAAAAAAAATGCTGCGCGAGCACCTGCTACAGAGAGATTAGAGAGCACGAGCGAGCAAGTGCAGAGAGAGAGAGAGCACGGGCAGCTGACAGGGAAGGGATGGGGGGGATAGGGGTGTGTGTGTGTGTGTGTGTGTGTGCGTGCGCGCGCGCGCTCGCACTACAGAGAGAGAGAGCGCGCGCGTGAGCCAGGCTGCTCCTGTAGCTGAGGTAGGGAGGGAGGGGCTTTGGTGGTGTGTGTGCTACAGAGAGAGTGAGAGAGAGAGCGTGAGCAAGCCTGCTCGTGTAGCTGATCAGGGAGCCTGGGTGTTTTGTGTCAGTGTTATTCAATGTTTTTACATTAGTTTACTATTACACTGTGTATTCTATGGTGTAATTAACTATATTTGTGCTTAATCTTTACATATTTTTACATATTTACATACAGTTTGTACGGTCTGGAACGGATTAATTGTATTTACATACAATCCTATGGGGGAAACTGCTTCGGTTCACGACCAACTCGGTTTACGACCAAAGTTCTGGAACGAATTATGGTCGTGAACCGAGGTTCCACTGTACAGGGAAAAGAGCCTCATATCTTCTGGTTTTGAACTTAGTTTTGCTGAGTACAATTTAGATTTTGAGCCTTGGGTTTGACAGACTATAATTTACCTGTCTGGGATTTCAGCTCTAGCCTGTTTTTAAACCTTATTATTGTTGGTCCCTTCTGTACTTCATTTCCTAGGCACTTGTATCCATCTCTCCTTCTGGTACTCTTTCTTCACACGCCTACTGTTCCATTAACTAATATGTGATCCTCCTGACAGGGCAATTTCCAGCTGTACCTAGTCTATGTGGAATGGTTTGCCACACTCAGTAAGAAAAGCTGACATAGTTGCCATCCAAAAAACTCGTACACTAGTTTGAATTTTGGATGTTCTGGATACCACTGGAACCTGGGGCATTTCAGTTTGATTATAATTGATGTGATGTCATGTGATTCATGTGGATGGAAACAGTATGAAATGGAATGAAGGGTTAATATTATTTAAAGGTAAAATGAATCTGTATTGTTGTTTATGCATGCTTGCAAATTAGAGAACGTTCAGAATGAGATTTAACAAAACCATTAGCTGAAATGAAACTCTAAGATGTCACAATCTTGAAAACCTCTAAAATAAAAAGTTAAAGGGTGAGGTATTTCTTTTTAGTAGTTAATTAAAACATATTAATTCAAGTGGCACGGATGAGAAACAAATGTTAGCTATGTAAAATGTGTATTCTGGACTGTAATTACAAACTAAATTAACCTAGCAAGAGTGAATGTGGCGGGAAATGTGTGTGTGTGCCTTGGGATGGACTGGTATTTAGGTCAGTCTTGTGTCTTCACTATTGTTAGCAGAGGCTTTCAGCTTTGTGTGACTCTAACATAGGATTAAGCACATTTTAGAAAATGAATAAAAGTAGTAGTAATAATTTGAGGAATTCAGACAGATCCCCAGCTCATATTGCAGTGTGCCTGAAATTTGGGGTGATTCTGAATGCATAATGACTTGGGACTGTTCAACATTACCCTCTATTCTGCCATCAGGTATATTTAATTTACTTCCTGTGTTATTATATTGATCTGTGATTTATCTCATGACTTTGTACCAGGACACAAATGGAGTAAAAGTGATAGCTGCCAAGTGCTGTGAAACAGCTTGAAAAAACTTGTAAGGCTGTAGGGAGGGAAAGCAAGTGTTTATATAAAGTTTGTATAACCTTTCATATTAGTATGGAAAGTGCAGTAATAATTCTGCAAGTCAAAATTAGGGAAACAATAATAGGATTTTTTTTAGCTTTTTCTAAAACCAAAAACTAAAAAAAGTCTAGATCAAATAGTTCCCCTTATCTTATAAACAAGTTAATACGTAAATTGCATGTCCAGCTAACACTATAAAAAAATAAAGAAATTAAAGAAAACAAAAAACAACCTATGGGTACATGAATGATCTAGTTAAGAACTGACAGTAATTTTCAAAGTAACAGTAAAAACCACTGAAGCAAGAATGTAGCAAAGCTAACACTGCTTTAATAGATCAGACTACTTGCTTTAATTATGCCAAAAAAATCTGCTGCCGTAATCTTTGATTTTGAACTCAAAGTAAAAAATTAATAATATCCTTTCATTGTGTGGTAAAAATGAACATGTACAATTTATGTTTCTCCTGGAAATGTGAATAATTTTATCTTGCTGAAGAAAGTGTAAAAGTGATTATTATCTGATTGATAACAGTTTCTGTATTTCATCTAATTAACTGTGCACTAAGCGCGCAGTTCATACTTTTTTTTTAATTTCATTGATTTTATTTGAAGAAAACAACATTCCATACAATCATGTCAAAATTTATCCCCGCCCGAAAAAAGAAAGAAAGGAGAGACTACAACATGAGCAAATCTTTAAAAGGAACAAAAAAAGGAAAATGTCCTTTTCCCGGTATAAATGCTTATTCTAAGATTCGATTAATTAGATCTTGTCATATTTTAAAATAAAATTGAACAGATCCTCAAAGTGAGAATTTAATATTTTCCAATTTTAAGTAGAATAAAAACATCAGTTACCCAATAACTTATAACAGGTGGGCTGGGATTCTTCCAGTTGAGTAAGATAAGTCTACGTGCTAGTAGTGTGGTTAAGGCAATTAAAATCAATTTGTCCTTCTCTACTTTAAACCCATCCTGAAGTACACCAAACATGGCTGTTAATGGGTTATTTGTGATTGCTGTCTGATAGGCATTCAAAGATTTTTGTCCAGATTGATGTAAAAATGTCCAGAATGACTGGTAAAAATTGTTTATCACATTATTTATTTTAGCAGATGCCGTTAACTAACATAGTTTGCTCAAAACCATCCCTAAGATGTCAGCGTAGCTAAAGACAACAATGGTGACAGTAATTAAGGGCTATTTAAACACAGGAGACTAGGTCGTTCTCTGCCTAGAATTGTTGCTTCTCTTAATATTGTAATCAAATATTTCTACAACATCAAAAAAGTGATTCACTTATTTTTAACTGAGCACTTCAGGATGATCAACATTCTAAATCTTTTTTTTTATGATTTAACTTAAAAAATCATTTAATGTACAGGTTGGTTAACATGTTTAGTATCACACACTGTCCCGGTAGCAGAATTGGTGATTTAAAAACCAACTCCTTAACCACAAGTCTTCACCATTGTTTTGTATATTTATATATATCTTTGTAAGGTACTAAGGTGAAAAAGAATCTATGTATGCTTTTGATTTGTTCAATTCAGCATGAAATTTTAATTTAATACAATATTGTAAAGAAGGCAACACATAATATAACTCCTTCCTTAACAGCACAAGCTCCTTCTCAAACCAAAGTCTCAAATCCAAACTACTTTGAAAAAGAGTTGAATTCATAAAACATACAAAGGTAAGATAAATGAAACTCCACTACCTTGGCATTCCCACTGCACTCCTATACCTGCCTCTGAACATCACCTAGAGCTCTTAATGTGGCCTTGAAACTCTTAGTGGCAAAATGTCCCACTTCCTTATACCCTAATATGCAACTGATGTATCTGACAATTCTGAAAGACATCATCAAATAAATATGTCTCTATCAATTTTACATGTTAGCACTGTGGACAGCTTAGTCAAAATAACTGCTTCTACATTATTCCTCCTATATCAACAGCGTTTGGGTCCGAAAAGTAAGACTGTGACACTCTGACACCTCTTCTAATGGTAAAATGAGAAATAATCTACCTAGCTGCTGTACATTTATTTTGGCATAAAATCGCTGCATTGATTGAATCCTGGAAGAAAATATGTATGAGTATATGCTGTAGAAGTTACTTTAACCTTCTGAGCTGACAGACTTTAGGTGATAGGCCTTAGCCTGAAAGTCTTGTCAAGTTTAACAAGAATACAGTGTATTCTGGGAAAACTGAAAAGCGAAGCAAGGTTCAGAGTGATTTTCCATGGGTAGTTTTGTGTATTTTTGCTTCACATGGTAAAATAACCTTGAGCTGGTGATAATGAGTCAGTAACAATTTTGTGTGTTTTGAGAAAACTATAAAAATGTCATGGTACTCAGCTTTTTAGAAGGGAAGGGGAAAGTGGCTACCCTTTATTAGACATTTTGAAAATGTCGTGGAGCTCTCTTTTAGTTTCTGCTTTTCTGACAGTTTTGCAAAGAGCTCAATGCAGTTGCTGCCTATTAAAAATGAACACTTTCAAGGAGCTTTCTCTATATGCTGCTGCCTGGTAAAAACTGAAACAGACCTTCTGTGGGGCTCTATCTCAGTTGTTAGACACTTTGAAAAGAGCTCTTTCTCTCGAGCAAGAATTTTTTTGCTTTTTATTTTTTCATTGAGGATACATAATTTGTAGCTGATGAACTGGACCACGTGGGAACATGTTGTCAGTTGAATAAAGACTTAATTCACCCAGGCTGTAAAATTCTTTGCATTACTTCATATTTGCTGCTACTGGTTTTGATGCTAATAAATATCATTTTTAAATAAAAGCTTATCATGCATTTTTGCTTGACTGCTACTAGAGTTGCTGAAAGATTTAGATGTTTTATTCTTTGTCTAACTGTGGTCTCATGAAGGGTAGAAGAGAACACTTTTGTGAAGTCCTCTATTTGTGGTAAACTGGGTTGAAGTAAAGTAGTGAAATTAAAGGCAGTCCCAGTCAGTGATCAGCCTTCCATAGAGGTCCTGAGGATTAAATACCCTGAATACAATACAGACACTAAGGCATGTAAGTGTTATACTATAGCCAGGGCTTATCTTCTGGCTTGTATTTATTTTCTGTTGTTTTTGAATCATTATTTTTTATGGTTCTGTTGTATTTCTCTTGGTTTTGTTTTTTTGCCACTTTGATGCCATTGTTGAAGGACCACTGTCAGCCTTCATCTTTGAAAGAAAGGAGGATATTATTTAGTGCTCCACTGACTTTTTTAGGCTATTTTTGAAAATGCATTTACAGTAAGTATTGCATATTCTGACTTATTTGGGTTTTTTGTTCTATTCTGGGTTTATGATATCTGGTTTTGTGTATTGGGACTTATCTTTAAGTGCATCCTTTTTGCCTTATTTTGGAATTTTTTAGAATTTCAGACTAAATATTCTCATTTATAAATATTCTGCTCTGGGACTTGTCCTTAATAACCAAAGGTTTTATGGTTTCTTTGCCTAGAAAGGCATTTTTGGGCATTTCATAGATTTTTAGACATTGTAAGATTTTGTTTGGAATGTGAAATTAAGTTTCATATTTTGGGACTGGTAGGCCAAATCCTCCCTGTGGAGTCAGAAGGTCAGACTGATTGGGTTGTCTAGGCAGGCTGAGAAAGCCTTTACTGGCTTGTATAGCCTTTAGAAGGTCTCACACTTGAATTATAACACTAAGAGGTTGCAGGTAATAGCTGTATTGCTGGTTTTAACAATAAGTAAAGAACCTAAAAAGTTAGTTGGTAAATTTCATGTTATCAGTGATACGATAACAGGATAAAACACTCGTACAATGTGAAGTATTAGAGATTATAAACTGGAAGACATAGAAATTTCATTAGCAAAATACATAAAGCTAAAATGGCCACCTCAGGTTCAATTTTGAGAGCAGCTGTAAATGGTAAATGAAATAATCTTTTTATGAAATTGCTCTAAAGCTGTCAGAAGCAGTTGCCAGGCAACACACTAGAAATTGGAAGACCAAACCAGAAAGAAAGGCCATGAAAGAAAATAAATAGGTACTGCTAGGTGCAATGGAAAATGCCACCCAAAATCCTTCTCAGTGGAGTCCCATCTGTACGTCGAAATGGAAAGGATGCTCCTAAGAGAAAGCGATGCAGAGGGGTTTTTTTTCTCGGCCCCTGTGGATTTTATTATCATAGATCCAGTGACATTCTTCCAGATAAAGAAAGAGGATGCAGTATAATGACAACTACTATTAAAAAAACATCTATATTACAATTAGAAAAACTTATAATGAGGAAGGCTGCAATATTATGTAAAGTAGACTGTTTTGCAGATTGATATATTGATCTACTGGTGATGCTGCTAGTTTGCAAACTAACAGTCCTCCAACTCCCTCATTTTCATGTATTCTTAAGACATTTCAAAAATAAGATGACAAGGATTTTTATTGGCTAAACCTTAGTCAAGTTGAAGAACAATTCTGTCAAAATAATGTCAACACAACATCCCTCACCCACATAAAAACTCCCTGCTACCAAAGTGGATTACACATGTACCCTTCTAAAAATCAGAAATGAATATCATTGGAATACTCACAAAACTAAAGGCTGTTTTTAATATACATGCAACCCCAAAGGATGTGCCCCTCAACTGTCACAAAAGCATTAACTTAAGTGTAAACTTAGGAGTTATATAGGAACTTATGTAAGAATTCTTCACAAGGACACTTTTTACTTTTAAATTTACTGAAGAGCTACATAGAATGATGTCCATAAAGAAAATGACTGCCATTATTTATTATCTACATACAGTAGTAATGAATTGAAGGAAAGATTTTATAAAATGGTAAAAGATAATACAAACTGTACACAATGCACCAAACCATGAAATATCCTTTATGCCATTTCAAAAAGGCGTCTGTGAGGTTTGTTAAACTTATTTTAAAAAGAACAGGAAGATACCTTTGGAGAAAATAAGATATGATGTCAGGTCACAGATTATCAGTTTACAAGAAAAATGTCAATGTTTATAGTTTTGTTAAAAAAGACTACTTAGAAGAGAACAAGAAAGTCAAAAACAGCAGTATGGCCAATGCATGAATTTTAAAAGAGAGGCAAAGCATGTGTCCTAGTTTCAAATGATCCACACTAATTCTTGGCCTGTTGGCAAAGACTTGCTGTAATTGAAGAGAGGATAAGCCGTGCAAATCATAAACTAAGAATAACCAAGAAATGAGGGACTGGTTTCTAGCAGATCATTTATCAGGGGACAGCTAAAAAAAGTATACAAATATCATATGTGTTATAAATTGTTTAAGGTGAGGATAGGTTTACTTCTCCATACATCCAGCATCAATTAATATGTGAAAACAGAGTGCATAAAGTATTAAAAAAGGATTGGATAAATTAAAGTTTAAATCACACCAGCCTGTGCCCCGAACTGTATTAAGTGGATTATGTTAAATCGTACATTTTACTACGCAAAGCAAGATACAGATAATGGTGCAGAGCTGCATAAAATTAATGAATATGTTAATGGTAGAATAGATTCACGCGCTTTCTTAATTTAAGGTAAAGCGTCTTAATGACAAGCAATAAATGTTACAGATTACAATAGTATAACTTTTTTAAAATATAAGTTTTTAACTAGTTTTGTCCTAGTCATCAATGTACACAGTTACTCGGTCTTCTAGAGTGCTTTTTACTAAAAAAACATATTAAGACTATTAAAAAATTAAAGTTTCATACTAACCTGATTCTATTTTATTGCTTAGTACTGTCTCAGTGTGGTGATATTGAATTCCAAGCATGGCAGGAGAGGTGAGGCCTCCGAAAAAGCTCCACAACAGGCAAACCAGATCTTTCATAGGCCAAACCAGAAAAGGTTCACTTCAGAGCAACTTGGCTTGACAGCTACCTGTAGGCTTCCAACCTAGAAGGCCTCAAAATGGACAGCTGACTTTAAAAGTGGAGTTGGGAGGTGGGCCCATCCTGTACCATTTATATACTTGTTATACAATAAATCAGTTCCTTTTGAAGATCTTATCATTTATATAATTTTAACAGATTGTGTTTTTACTAATATTAATTGCTAGATAGAGAACATATTTCAGTTGCTTTTCTCCTTTCATAGGGGAATAGTGATACTGATTTTATCCTAGTATTGGTCATTTTATATTAATAAATATTTTTCAGTTGTTAATTATTAGATACTATTCTATTAGGTATACTTCCAAAAATGTTATGTTTAAGAAAACTGAACAACAAATAGTTACCAACCCTCCTCCACTAACACACGCATCAATGAATACCATTTACAGTACATTACTTAAATTCAACTCTGCTGTGTATGTGAGCTATTGAGCATACACAGGCATATTTTTCAGATTCCAAAATCTGTTTTTCTTTTGCTTACTTTTACATTCATTCTTGTTTTGAAGAATACATACAACCAGAAACGCATGATGCGTTACATCACTGTTGCAACAGTTAGGTTAGTATTGTACTCTTCCAAGATTTTATATGCAGTTTATGAAAGCACAATTCTTTAGCATGCTGCTAATTTATTTCCTGTATTGCCAGATAGTAAAGGATATAGTTTGAGGTTTGTTTCCTAAAGGTTTCGTGTTGGCCTAGACTCAAATCATCATCTCCGAGAGGTTGTGAGGCAGTTGTGAAGTGTAATTTTGATTTTTAGTGAGTCAGGAGTGTAAAAAAAATGTTTTAAAACTGCAGATATTGAAATACTGTAAAAATAATTTTTGAGAGGTTTTACTTTTTAAAAAGTAATTCTCACACAGCAGTACAATAGAGGCTAACCCAGAAGGGTGACCTGCAGAAATAAAGGTACATGATTAAAAATTCCCATGCCGAGGTACTTGCAGAATATTCATTCATGTATATATATTCATACATATATATATACACACACACACATACTGATTATATATGAATATATGACAGTACTTTACTCCCTAGAAAATGACCTTAGTGGATATGATTTATGGGCATGTAAAATGAGAAAAATAACTACTATCTCAATACTGTAAGTAAAGAGCTCATTCCTTCTAATATAACATAATGTCTTAAAGAGATACCTCTTCAAGGACATTGTGCAGGACAGGGAGAATAACAAAACCAAAATTTGTTTTAAAGATATGTTAAGATCCATTTTAAGATACCTAAAATCAAGCAAAGACCCATATTCACATGCAATAAACTGAGATATCTAAAAATGTATTGTTGATATCTGAAATACATGTTAAGATAATTCAACCACTTTTCTAGGTATTTCAAAGTAAGTTTCTTCAAAATCAGAGATATCACAAATACATTTCAAGATCTCATAAAATGGAAACAGGCAATTTTACAGGAAGTCATTTTGAGATATCTTGAATTGCATTTGAGATATCTCAAAATTAACAACATCTATTCAAGTAGCAAAGTATCATATTCATGTATCTTAAAAAATATTATAGATATCCTAAAATACATATAAGATATCTGGAAATAAGAATATTTTCAGATATTTGTAACTTAAGATATCTCTAAATGTTAATTTGGCTTTCCATAAAAACAACATATTTTGAGATATGTGGAAATGAGTTAAAGGTATCTGCATTTTAAAGAAAAATGAAAGTCACTTTTGAGATATTTTTTACTGTAAATATTAATTTGACTTACCGTAGGTGTGGGGATCGATCAAAAGAAATTGAAAAAAAAATCAAGTTAGCGACTTTATTAAAAGTAGCAAACAATGTGTACTGTCTTTTTAAATTGAACAAATATTGCATTATAAAAAAATCTGTTATACACATTCATAACTCAGAGTGGAAACTCAATAGGCACAAAAGGGTACTTTTTTGATGAAGGAACAAACTGGTGGTTCACCAAAGGTTTTTATAGTCTAAAACACATACAGCAATTACAAGGTAACATAAATATTCCTCAGGGTATAAAAACAATATAGAAAACACAGAAGCAAAGAAAGTAAATGATGCAACAAATAGACAAGCATTTTCATAAAAGATGGATTTTAGACTCCTCATAGAAAAGCACAATAGCTGAATCTCTCTTCTTGTCCTCAGTCCACCTTTTACAGAGAAAATGACTGCCATGAATTCACAAACCAACACACATGGAGATGTCTTGTATTCCCATACCCTGTGTGATGTCACAACATGGTGGCCATATTAAATGCAATAAAATAACAACAGAAAAGAAATAAGAAAAATACTCAAAGACAATAATACAACACATTCAGAGAGCTGGATCACTTCACATGTAGCAGTAATCTCAAAAGCTTACACCTAACTGTTAATTATAATGTAGCAACTAAAACATTGCTTCTAGGAGTTACCCAGAATCACTTCCAGGATCATGGGTACTCCTACAAAGTATCCAGAAGATGGTTTATGGTTTTCTTATGTTCCGGGCTGACAATAACCAGAGTACTTCTGGACTGTAAAATGTACAGCTGTTCACAGAGAATGACCCTAATAAGTTCTGGAGGTTCTCTCTGGTTATATCCATTTCTGGCAATGCACCCCAATTCAAAATCTTGCTTGTTCTAAACTGATTAACATCACACACTTTAAACAAGTCAAAGGAGCAAAACAAAACTAAATTGCAATGTAACAAGCACAAACACATGGGTCAAAAACAAAAATAAATCTTTAAAAAGAGAAATTGCCTGGAAAGCTGTTTGGCTGCTGTTACATACTGTAACTGGTCTTTTTTAGTTGAATCAAGAAAGTACATACACTTTTCATACCTGCAGCTTGGTTTTAATAAAGATGATCACTCTCATGTCACACAAACATAGTTATGACGACTGATGTGCAGCATCAAAGCACCTGGAGACATAATTAATATATACAAAAATAACAAGGAAAAACATGCAAAACTTCAAAAATATAACAAAAGTAGTGTAATCCGGTTTGAATTTTTAGTTCCTGACATTGCCCAACAGGCTCATTTGAGCAACTAGTGAATCTCTAAATCTAAAGCCTGATTCTCCCTTCCTTCTGTCAGACTCCACAGTATTCTTTCAGGTTATACTATTAGAATCCTACAATTAAGTGGAGTCATACTTAGTAAATTTAATAAGGATTCAATTGTCTCGAGCACATTGTATCTCTGGTGATGCTTTAATTAAGTCTATCATATGAATTTACTGTTCCTGGCCTGATGTCATGATTTAAGGTGTGGTAATTTTTTATTCTACTGCTTATTTTGTAATCAGCAAACTCCTGCCCAGTACAAGATAACAACCAGTCTGGAAGAAAGGTGAACAAAACAAAGCACACTGTAACATGTAAAGGCACAGATGCAATGCGCAAAATGCACTGGCAAACTAATTAAATGCTACAAAAACAGCTAAGGCAAAAATTGGCATAAGAAACAATGCCTGACTTATGATCCATAAAATATCATGTGCTAATATTTAAAATGTTCTGAACATCTATAAAGATTCATTTGGTGGTTTACAGAGAAGCTGGAAAAAATTTAACGTTGCTTTGTCACTCAAACCACTCACATCTATTAATGTCACTAAACAACTTCTGGCATGATTGATAGAGCGGATACCATAATTAGGGTTGCCACCTCAAACCCTTCAAGCTTGATGCTATACAGGATATAGCTTTATAGAAAGAAATTACATGGGTGTTGGGGTGAAGGGGGTGTCCACCTTGGGGTTTTTGCCCCAGTTATTTAAAGCTCAATGTATTTTCATTACATATCACTTCAATATGGAACACATCTTTTACTTTCCAATTACAGGACAATTCCATATTTTACAGGACCTTAGCATACATGTAACACACTGGTGAGGCCATATCTGGAGTACTGTGTACATTTTTCATCTTCAGGCTACAAAAAAAGACATAAAAGCGCTGGAAAAAGTCCAGACGACAGTGGCTAGGCTGATTCCAGGGCTACAGGGAATGAATTATGAAGAATGCTTAAAAGAGCAGAGCTTGTTCAGATCATGCAAAAGGTTTAAAATTATGAAGAGAATTAGTGGAGTGGATCGAGACTGTTATTTTAAAATGAGTCAACAACACACAATACAGTTGGAAACTTGTTAAGGGTGAATTTTGCAAAAAACATTAGCAAATTTTTCTTTACACTGAGAACCACAGACACTTGGAATAAGCTACCAAGTTGCCATTTTTTGTTTATGTTTTAATTACAATTATATGGGTATATGTATGTATGTACGCATATGTATGTGTACTTTTTTTTTTAAGGAGACTTTAAAATTATGCCCTTGGATTATTGCATTAAGGCTTATCATACTTATCCAAGGCCACTGTTTAACATCATTCCCTAGGTTTACTCCCTCAAGACTGTTTAAGATTATATTTTATGCTTATGCTTATTGTATTTGGACTGTATTGTCAATAGATATCTCTATTTTGATCATTATATACCACTGTTGGGTGGCTTGTTTTGCTTTGGACGTGTTCTGTCTCTAGGTATGTCAGAGGACCAGGACTTTGTGAAGTGTGGTCTAGCCTCAAGTGGGGAGGCAAAATGGGGGGGGGGGGGAGCTCACTAGGGGTGGAGAGAAAGAGAGCAAGCTATTACTAATCTATCCTTTTATTACTTATAATAAAGTGCCAACGTAACATATTAAGCTTCATGGCAATAACTCTTGATAAAACTGAAAATTAAGGTCATAGCTATCTTATTTTAAATTAAGACTACAAAATGACAGCAAAAGTTCAGAAGAAATATATTAATGACCAAGCAGTTAACTTTGCTGCACAGAGACTGGACTGGTCAAATATTTCATTCCAGCTTTACAAAAAAAACTAGTGGTGTGGGAATTCTTGTATGTAGAACAATAACATTTGTAATAACAGATGTAGTATGTGATCCTGAAGGGAGCTATGTGATTGTCATAGGTAATTTATTTAACTGTAAAGTGATTTTGATAAATATCTAAGCACCCAACGTAGATGATCAGGACTTCATCCAAAACATATTGCATCCATTCCCAATGTGAACACTCATAAAATTATAATGGCTGGGGACCTTAATTATATTTTATATCCAGACCTAGATAGGTCTCCTGCCACAGGGGCAATGATGTCTAACACTGCAAAAACAGTTACACAGTTTGTAACAGATCACAACTTATCAGAACCCTGCAGATTTCTAAACCCAAACTCAAGAGCATATTCCTTCTACTCACCAGTGCATCACTGCTACTTAAGAATTGATTATTTTTTTAAAGATAATAATTTCTTGCCTATGATTAAATCTTATAAGCACAACGCTATTGTTATCTTCGACCACACTCCTCTTATCATGGAGCTAAAATCACTATGTCCCACATACTTATCTTACAGATGGTGTCTAAACCCACTTTTATTAGCAGATGAGAACTGTATAGAATTTATATCCAAGCAAATCACTTTTTTTTAGAGACAAAAACATCCTCTGTGGTTTCTGCAGGAATACAGTAATCCCTCGCTATATCGCGCTTCGACTTTCGCGGCTTCACTCTATCGCGGATTTTAAATGTAAGCATATCTAAATATATATCACAGATTTTTCACTGGTTCGCGGATTTCTGCGGACAATGGGTCTTTTAATTTATGGTACATGCTTCCTCAGTTTGTTTGCCCAGTTGATTTTATACAAGGGACGCTATTGGCGGATGGCTTAGAAGCTACCCAATCAGAGCATGTATTACATATTAACTAAAACTCCTCAATGCTATAAGATATGCTTCCCGCGCGGTGCTTGATTGTTTGCTTGTCTCTGCCTCTATCTCACCCTCTCTGACATTCTCTGCGCCTGAACGGAGGGGGTGTGATCAGAGGTGCTGTTTGCACAGAGGCTTTTTGCCTAGTGGATACAGACGCTCCTCCAAGAAATGCCGGTTTATCGCGGTGCTTCCGCATAGTTAAAAGCACACTTATTGATTTTTTGATTGTTTGCTTTAATCTCGCGCTCTCTCTCTCTGACGTTCTCTGCGCCTGACGGAGGAGATGTGAGCAGAGGGGCTGTTTGCACAGAGGCTGTTTGCTTAAAAGATACAGACGCTCCTCTAAAAAATGCTGCTTTATTGCGGTGCTTCGGCAAACTTAAAAGCACACTTATTGATTTTTTGATTGTTTGCTTTTCTTTGCGAGCGCTCTCTCTCTCTCTCTGAAATTCTCTGCTCCTGATGCCGACACTCCTTTGAAGAGAAGATATATTTGCATTCTTTTAACTGTGAGAAAGAACTGTCATCTCTGTCTTGTCATGGAGCACAGTTTAAACTTTTGACTAAAGGGTGTTATTTCATGTCTAGAGGGCTCTAATAATGTTAACAGTGTGGGAGAGTTTATAAGGGCTTAAATATATATAAAAATAACTATACAAACATATGGTTTCTACTTCGTGGATTTTCATCTATCGCGGGGGGTTCTGGAACGCAACCCCCGCAATCGAGGAGGGATTACTGTACTCTGGGGAAACTCTGAAGGCTTTCTTAAGGGGACAGATTATTTCATATCTTTCCTACAAAAATAAATTGGAAAGCAAGAAGGTATCAGAGCTAATCAGTGAAATTTCCAGAAAAGATCAAGAACATGCCAGGTGTCCAAATGAAGCACTTCATAGGAAAAGACAGGCTCTGTCTTTCAGAACTCAGTCTCTTGACAACTAAAGAAACAGAACGACTCATTTTTAAATCAAGACACCATTACTATGAAAACAGAGAAAAGGCTAATAAGATTTTAGCTCAACAAATCCACAAGAAGGAAGCTCGTATTGCAATCCCAGCAATTACCAACACAAACGGATAGAAAATCATTGATCATAAAAAAATAATGCACACATTTAGAGACTAATATAAGTCCTTATATTCTACTGAGTTGAAAGAAAACAAGACACAACCTAATGCATTTCTGGATGCATTACAGATACCACAACTAGATACTCTCAGCACATAGGAATTGGATAAACCTCTGGCACCATCAGAATTACTAGATGTTAAAAAGTCACTTCAGAGTGAGAAAGTAGCAGGCTACCCTGCCAAATTTTATAAAAAAGTCTCAATTAAGATAGGTCCCCTTTTATTAGCCAAGCTTTAATTACTGTATTTCCTAAGCAAAATAAGGCCTTATTACACTGTGCATCATACAGACCAATCTCACTTTTGAAGAATGATGTAAAGATACTCTCCAAAGTCCTAGCTAGAAGGATTTAGAAAGTGCTTCATTCGTTAATATCACAAGTCCAAACTGGATTTATTAGAATCAGACACTTAGCTTCCATTCTTCGATGCCTATTTAATGTAATATGTATTCACCAACAATGTCAAACAACCCGGAAATATTATTATCATTGGATGCAGAAAAAGTGTTTGATATGTTTGAATGGAATTGCCTTTTCACCATATTGGAGAAATTTGGTTTTGGCCCGAACATTTGTGCATGGGTCAAACTACTGTATACCAGTCCAGAAGCTTCAGTTTGTATTACCAACATTAATTCAGACTACTTCAAACAAGAACATGGTCCTAGACAAGGATGTCCCTTATTAGAGGGGATTATTAGAGAAGGACTTGAACAGAAAATTTCTCTATATGCAGATGATATGGTGCTGTGCCTGCAGTCCTAACAGAACTTGCAGAATTTCAAAAGATTTCTGGTCTCAGCATTGAACAAAATTGTGCTCTTTTCAGTGAATTCTCAAGCACACAACATTAGACTGGACACCTAACCTAATTTATTTGGAATTCAAAACAGCCACGTTTCCAAAGAGCTTCCCTGTCTATATCTATAAAATCCTTTTCGCATTTGAAACGGAAATTAAGTATGACCACGCGAAATGGAAATTACGTAAGACCACAGAACATACAGTATAATACAGGAACTAATCACTTTGTTTGTGGACGCCATTTTTATATCGTCTTTATGAATTGTTATTATTTGTGTATGAGTTACTTTACTGATATTGAAAAGAAGTAAACACAAACACACAGATCTATCCCATAGAAGTGCGCCCCGCGTCGCCCTCTCCCAGCCCTCCTGTCTGGACTCCAGCTCTGAGCCATCCGCCGCCAGGCGCGTTCTGACAAAGAAGTTTTATTTATTCGTCCACGTGACTGTCACGGAAACTGCCACATTATAACTTTTTTTAATTGCCAGTATTTGATAATAGAAGAGATGAGGAAAACAGCTTTGTGTCTTTCTACTTTTTAACTGCAGCAAGCTGTAAACAATGTGAAGGCAACACCACCTTCAGCGGTTAGGGGTCGTGAGAACAAAGTGGACGCTTGGAGGCACAGAATGTCAGGTTGCTCTGCCGGGTCGATAGCTTCGCAGTTTCGGGCAGCGTCCTCTCTTCTCGCACTGTTTGTGACATTTCGAGTGCCCCGTCGGCTCCTGGGAGAGTGGAAATCATTGCGAATGAGTGTGATTGGCACCATCTAAACAAAACGCTCTTTGTAAATTGCGTTTCACGACTACTTACTGTCCCTAAAGGTGAGTTCAGGTCACTAAAACCCCACAACATTCAAGGTTGCTTTTGTGATGAATTCTTTTAAGAAAATGGAGGGTTTACAATCTAAGAAGATGTACCGACCTCTTCATGTTAAGTTTTGGACTTGGGAATTGTTTGGACCTTCTGCCCGTTAAGCACGGAAGGGCAGCATCCATATTTCTCAGAATAATTTTTCTCTTAAATCACAGGCACGTAGTGCAAGGTTGTCAGGCAGAAATTTGCAGGATCACATAGAAAATGTAATTTCTATACCACAGCGGTCGTGTAGCGCCTTTCACAAGGGATCTGCTACCAAGAGATGATCCAAATACATTTAAGCTGCTGTTAGTGCTACATACCTGTTGTGTTACAGCGCCTTTAAAATGTACTTTACCCGAAAGCACTCCAGCACTTCTCAATGTATCTTTACTTCTTACATGTTAATGTTTTACTGTTTAACAATTTATATACTACATTTTATTTTTTCCCCTTGCACTCACTGAGCGAAGCCACTGGGTAATCAGCTAGTAAAGACCTAAAGAAGAAGGTGGCATGGCTTTATCTAACACTTCATTTTTATTACTGGGAGGCCATTTTTAAGCTATAAAAACCTGGACATTGACATAAATATATTAACAGACAAAGTCTTTGTCTGCAATAGAAATAAAATCCTGCAGTTCTTCTTTATATTCCTTGTTTTGTACCCCAATAAGTACAAGTCATCGCCAATATACTAAAAACCCAATAATGCTTCACTCACTCAGAATATGGAACCAATGTAGGAAGGATTTTAAGATAGAGAATCTTTTATTACCTCTGTACAAGAACCACCTTTTTCCACCCTCTCAAATTTACCCAGTTATTAATATCTGGAAAGGATTAAATCATTCAGAGATCTGTACATAGGAAAAGTCTTTGCATCCTACGAACAATTACACTCTAAATTTAACTTTCCAGAAACACATTTCTTTCACTACCTTCAAATTAGGAACTTTGTTAAACAAAACCTACGCAATTTCCCTCACCTCCCACCTACCTCTATTCCGGAAAAAATATTGATCAGTCTTGAGGACTGAGACAGCATTTCCGTAATATATAAAAACATTTGCCCTCCCTTTAAAATATCCCAGAGTATAGTTGGAAAAGGATCTGTCACTCAACATCTCAGAAAAGGAATGGAAAGTAGCAATGCACAAAATTCACTTGAGCTCCATATGCAGAAAGCATAGAATTATTAAACTTAAAATTATATATTGAGCGCATCTGTCATGTTTAAAATTGTCCAAAATGTTTCCAGGGCAAGATCCAACCTGCAAATGTTGCAATCAAGTTCCAGCCTTATTGGGCCATATGTTTTGGGCGTGCTCCAAATTAACATCACTTTGGACAAAAATTTTTAAATGCCTTTTAGACAGCCTTGGTGTCACAATCCTTTAAGTGGAGAAGGACAAACAAATTGTAATTGCCTTTATTTCACTATTGGCACGAAGACTTATCTTGCTTAACTGGAAGAATGCTAACTCACTGCTTTTAGTCAGTGGATAACTGATGTTATATACAGTATTATCTATAATTGGAAAAAATCTAATTCTCATTAGAGGATCTGTACAAAACATTTTCAAAACTTCGCAGAATCTGATCAATTACATTTTAGAATAAGCATTTAAATTGAGGAAGTGGATTCTGTCCCCTCTTTTTTTATTTTATTTATTTTTATTAATATATTTACTTACATATTTTTATTATTATTAAAGTTTTACTCTGCTGACCTAGCTCTCTTTCTTATGGGTGGGGGTCGGTTTGTTTCGAACCTAGATTTGTTAAACTTGACTTGTATGTATGGAATTTTATCTGATTTTAAGAAAATTAATGTTATAATGTTATAAAAAAAAAAAAAAAGGAATAAGCTACCAAGTAGCGTGGTAGACAACAGGACTTTAGGTACTTTCAAAACTTGACTTGATGTTATTT
This sequence comes from Polypterus bichir lapradei, assembly GCA_026402145.1. Classification (NCBI taxonomy): domain Eukaryota; kingdom Metazoa; phylum Chordata; class Cladistia; order Polypteriformes; family Polypteridae; genus Polypterus; species Polypterus bichir. The sequence goes on from JANRMT010062796.1 coordinate 23,631,196, forward strand.
TAGAAGAATTATGTGGACAGGACTGGTGAGCTTTGTTGGGCTGAATGGCCTGTTCTCGTCTAGATTGGTCTAATGTTCAATGACTTTCAACCACAACAGCGCTACAAGGCTACAGTCTTTGGACTTATTGGCTTATTGATTACTGACTGGAGTTCAGCCTAGCAATTACATATTGTGCTTTCACCCCATTAAAAAAAATCTAACTTAGTCATCATAAGTAAAATTGTTTTTAGTTCTTTTAAAATGAATTAAATGGATTGTGAAAACTGACATCTGTACAACCATTTGAATACTGATAAAAGTCTAAGCACGATACACCGGTAAAAGAATTTAAAAGGTTAAAGCTGTCTCATAGAAGTATACTATTTCTTTTTTTTTAATTATTCTAAAATATATCTAATTAGCTTGTAGAAAACAGGCTTAACCTTCCTGAGACTTATTCATACTTCTGCTTTTCAAACGAGATCATTTTACACTTTAAATGCTGACCTATGGGCAAAAGGTCAGAGGTTAATTCTGAAGGCCAAAGAACAAATCCTCAAAGATTTAACACGTTTTTTATTATTATTGAATTTGTGGTTATAACTCCACCAGAGTATCAAAAAACCCTGTTTAATGTTAAACACGTTTAATCATGTAAACTTTGCATGCCAAAATATTTGACCTTTAACTTTTCTACAGTGTTTGTCATGATTTTATAGTCTAAGCTGTTAGATTTTCCTTCACATTCAGTGTATTCTAAAAATCAATATTTTTGAGTTATATTGATATAACTAAATTACAGTATGGAGTAAATGGAAACAATTGAAATCCTTTAAAAAAGTGGCTGACTGGGTTAAGTGGGTTCAGCACGTGGATGGATGGCTGCCTGAAAAACTCTACCTTCAGAAATATAAACAAATCACTTGGGTCCCAAACCAGGTGATTGGTCGTGTGGTAGGTGCGGCAATTTGCTATCAGCGCATGCTCCCAGTCATTAAGAATGGGCATACATTCAGTAAAACTGTAACTAATTTCCATTAAAATGACCAGTAATGTCAGTCAGTCAGTCAGTCAGTTGGTCATTGTCCAACCTGCTATATCCTAACACAGGGTCACGGGGGTCTGCTGGAGCCAGTCCCAGCCAACACAGGGTGCAAGGCAGGAACAAACCCCGGGCAGGGCTCACACACACACACACCAGGCACACACTAGGGAAAATTTAGAATCACCAATGCACCTAACCTGCATGTCTTTGGACTGTGGGAGGAAACAGGAGCACCCGGAAGAAACCCACACAGACATGGGGAGAACATGCAAACTTCACGCAGGGAGGTCCCGGAAAGCGAGCCCAGGTCTCCCTACTGCGAGGCAGCAGCGCTACCAGTAATATCTTACAGACAAATAGACGTCTTATCTATTTCACAGTCAATCAGCTATGCAGAGATTATCACTGCACATCCCTACTATTTCTGGCCAGAAAATACAAGCACAGCCTGACACTTAGATGTATATTTGTGTCTTGAAATGGTCAAATGGCTTTTTAAGCAGTTACACTGTCATTCAGCATGTGGCAAGGAAGTGATTAATTTTCCTAAAAGGTTCTTATGCACTTGTTCTCTTAAAATTTGAAACAATGTGACCCAGAGAAAGTGTATAAGTTAGACAGATGGTCAATAAATACAGCATTAAGAGAAACAAAGAGTAGACAGCTTTAAAATAATAATGAAAATGGACAGTGCAAGAAATAAATAACTGTACCCTTTATGTGCTCTTGAAGGGTGTTACTCAGAAAGTTGTATTTACTATAAATTAAAAATATATACCCAACCTGCTCTTGCACTTTAAAATGGAATTGAAGGGTGCTGGGTTCTAAAGATAAAAATTAATAAAACTAATTGAATATGTCCATACACATAGCAAATGATTCAATTTAAGAAACCATGACTTCTGTGTATTTGAGGCATACTTGACACAAAAAATGTAATCTGGAAGTAATACATTTTATTAGAGATTCTTGAGGTTAGGATATGTTTTCTGTTTGCTTGTCTGCTGGCATGAGTAGAGTTTTGACATTTATTCTGAGCATACCCATAATGCTGGTACACATACTGAATCATATGGGAGGCCTAATCCCACCACTCAAAAAAACATTGCTTTATTTTGCAGAGATATTGCCTGCTGCTACCGGTATCTTCATGCAGCATGTCCTTCGGTAGTCTAGTGATAGCTACTAAGAGAGAGGTTTAGCACATATAGTGTGCAAATGACAAGAACTGCACACATTATAAGCATATATTTAATTTTCCTTAGGCTGAAGTTTAATAAATTCAGATGTTTTAACATAAGAAGAGTGGTAGTTCAGAGTTGTCTTTTCTGCCTTATAGCAGCAGGATCTGCATTGTATTTGTACGTTCTTTCTATGTATCTACCGACTGATTGGTGGAACTGTGGAAGATCACCTGTTTTAACGCTGAATAAAAAAGTTCAGTCCTTCATGTATATCCATCCCTTTCTGTTCCTGGGTATACAGATTGTTACTGTATGTATGGAAGTATAAAGACTGAGTGTGACATTTTTTTCAGTTAATATTGCATAGTTGTGTACAAAACAGAGACAGTAATTCACATCTGAACATGAAAATGTAGAAATTTCAATTAAAGTGCTTGGAGTTAATTTTCAGAGTGAAAAGTATATACCAGGGGTGTCAAACTCATTTTGGTTCAGGGGCCACATACAGCCTAATTAGATGTCAAGTGGGCCGGAGCAGTACAATCATAACATAATTACCTATAAATAATAATAAGTCCATGTTTTTTCCCTTTGTTTTCATGCAAAGAAGTACAAGTACATTAGAAAATCTTCACATTTAATGAAATATCCTTTTACAAAACATATCAACATATCAAAACATATGAACAACCTCAGATTTCTTAAGAAGAGTGTTTGCACAAATACAAACAAAACTTTAAGTCAAAGGTATTTGGAACTGAAAAATATAGTATTGCACTTTAAAATTTATGGCATTGCATGAACAATAGGATTCCACCAAACCAAACTCTTTTCTAGTGAAGCTGTTGACTTACATTAAATTGAACATTTTTTAACTATTTCTACAGCAAGAATTCATTTTCACAGAACTGTATTTAAGTGCAATCGGTGTCTGAAGTAACATTTTAAAGGAGTTAGTCACGTCTATACTACTTTGTTTTTGCTCCTGAAATTTGACATCTTTTGGTCTGCACAAGTGCATCAATATCAGGTGTCATGTCCTGACTAGCAGCCAATCTCAGAATGTCACCTAAGTGCTTGTGTGTGAGCCTTGAGCGCAATTTTGTTTTATTCATGTTCATTACTGAGAAAACTTGTTCACAAAGGTAGGTTGTCCCAAACATGCACACAATTTTTGCAGCCAGGGCTGTTAATTTGGGGTACCCTGGCAAGAGATATTGATAAAATGTGTCCAAGTCAACTGAGGCAAACTTGTCCTTCAAATCTGTATCACATTGCAGATCAATTATCTCTAGTTGGATGTCGACAGGCACATCAGAAGCTTTGACTGTGAAGGGTGAGCGAAAAACTGCAAATTCTGTCTTGAGTTCACCAAAGATTTGAAACCGTTTCTCAAACTCACACAGCAATCCTGCAATCTTGTCTTTATACTGTCTTTATTCATGTCAGCATTAATGCCTGTTGCACATACCTCTCTTAGGCAAGGGAAATGTGCAGGGTCACCACTTGACAGCTGTGTCTCCCACAAAGTCAGCTTCAACGTATGCTGTCATAAAACTGTGTGACAAATTTTTTGCGGCCTTGCAACATTTTGTTCAGAATATTCAAATGCTCTGTAATATCTACCAGAAATGCAAGGTCCTGCAGCCATTCCTGACATTGTAATTCCATCACTGGATTTCCTTTTTTCTCCATGAATTGTCCGATTTCCTCGCGTAGATCAAAGAAACGCCTCAGCATAGCACCTCTGCTTAACCATCGTACTTCAGTGTGGTATGACAGGGTATTAGTAACGTGATTGTCACTGAGAAGGCAGTCAAACTGACGATGATTCAGGCCTCTGGCTCGGATGAAATTAACAGTTCGGACAACCACCTCCATGATGTGATCCATTTTTAACGACTTGCAACACAATGCCTCCTGGTGCAAAATACAGTGAAATGTCCAGAAACCATCTCCTCCATTAGCGGCTTGTACTTTCTCTCTGAATTTTGTCACAACACCTGCTTTTCTTCCGATCATTGATGGCGCGCCATCTGTAGCCAGGCTGACGGCGCGGGACCAGTCCACCCCAACTCTGTCCAGCGCGCCAACCACAGAGGCGAAAATGTCCTCAGCTGTTGTGGTGTCACTCATAGGCACCAACTCAAGGAACTCCTCAGTGACGGTCAATGTCTCATCAACTCCACGAATAAATATGGCCAGTTGAGCAACGTCTATAATGTCAGTGCTCTCATCAATTGCAACAGAAAATGCAAGAAATGACTTGACCTTGTGTTTCAACTGCCTGTGTAAATCAGCCGATAGTTCCGATATCCTCTCTGCCATAGTATTTCTCGTCAGACTAATGTTGGCAAATGCTTGTCGCTTCTCAGGACACACGAGTTCTGCAGCCTTCATCATGCATCTTTTAACGAACTCACCATCGGAATACGGCTTTGATGCTAATGTTATTTCATTAGTAATTACGTAGGTGGCTTTTACTGCTGCTTCACTGACCTCTCGGCTCCGGGTGAAAACTGACTGCTGTTTCATCAGACCCACCAGCAATTCATTTATCTTCTTTCTCCTCAGTCGTCCTTGCAAGATGTCGTATTTTCCACCATGATGAGTCTCATAGTGGCGCCGAATATTATATTCCTTGAGCACCGACACTTGTTGATTACGCACCATGCACACAGGTTTCCCATTTATCTCTGTGAATAAATAAGAAGCTGTCCATTTCTCTTGGAAAACCCTACACTCAGTATCCACTTTTCTTCTTTTTGACAAAGACATTTTGGCTAATGAGGGTGTCAAGGTGAGTGGAAAATAAGGTAGGCTACACCATAATTAGCTGAGGGCGCATTGCTACCATCTGCTGTTCAGACTGAATGGCAGAGTTGCCGCTTCTTTTACTCTAATTAAAACAGTGCACTCCTCCCCTTTGACTAACACAGTGCGCCCCTCTCCTCTGATTAACACCCTAGTGGACATTTTAGGAATTGCATTTTATTACAAATTTTGAGTTTGTGTCTTTTATGAATTTTTTTACTTTCAAAATTCATCCAGTGGGCCGGATTGAACCCCCTAGCGGGCCGGTTTTGGCCTGCAGGCCGTACGTTTGACACCCCTGGTATATACCATACCATTTTTATTTTTTGAGCGCTTAAAAACACAGCATTACAACTGACCGAAGCGCTGTACAGTTAAAACAAGCAGGACTAAAAGCAAAATATTAAAAACAAAAATTAAGAGAGAATTAAAACAGAGATACTAAAAACAGGTCAAGAGACCCAATAAAATAGAGAAATAAGAAAAGGCAAGTGGAAATGAGACAGGTTAAGAATTAAAAGCCAATGTGAAGAAGTGCGTTTTTAGGCGTGATTTGAATGTTGCGACTGAAGCCGCTTGCCTAACCACTAAGGGTAGGGAGTTCCAGAGCCTAGGTGCACAGACGGAGAAAGCCCTTTCACCACGAGCTTTAAAACGTGCCTTGGGAACGGTTAGGAGCAGCTGATCTGCGGATCTAAGAACACGAGGGGGATTGTGACAAAGAAGCAAAACACTCAAATAGATAGATAGATAGATAGATACTTTATTAATCCCAAGGGGAAATTCACATAATCCAGCAGCAGTATACTGATACAAAGAAACAATATTAAATTAAATAGTAATAAAAATGAAAAGAAAAAAAAAAAATATTAGCATTTACTCCCCCGGGTGGAATTGAAGAGTCGCATAGTGTGGGGGAGGAACGATCTCCTCAGTCTGTCAGTGGAGCAAGACAGTGACAAAAGTCTGTCACTAAAGCTACTCCTCTGCCTGGAGATGACACTGTTCAGTGGATGCAGTGGATTATTCATGATTGACAGGAGTTTGCTTAATGCCCGTCGCTCTGCCACAGATGTTAAACTGTCCAACTTTACTCCTACAATAGAGCCTGCCTTCTTAACAAGTTTGTCCAGGTGTGAGGCGTCTTTCATCTTTATGCTGCCTCCCCAGCACACCACCGCGTAGAAGAGGGCACTCGCCACAACCGTCTGGTAGAACATCTGCAGCATCTTACTGCAGATATTGAAGGATGCCAACCTTCTCAGAAAGTATAGTCTGCTCTGACCTTTCTTACATAGAGCATCAGTATTGGCAGTCCAGTCCAATTTGTCATCCAGCTGCACTCCCAGATATTTATAGGTCTGCACCCTCTGCACACAGTCACCTCTGATGATCACAGGGTCCATGAGGGGCCTGGGCCTCCTAAAATCCACCACCAGCTCCTTGGTTTTGCTGGTGTTAAGATGTAAGTGGTTTGAGTCGCACCATTTAACAAAGTCTTTGATTAGCTTCCTGTACTCCTCCTCTTGCCCACTCCTGATGCAGCCCACAATAGCAGTGTCATCAGCGAACTTTTGCACGTGACAGGACTCTGAGTCATATTGGAAGTCTGATGTATATAGATTGAACAGGACCAGAGAAAGTACAGTCCCCTGCGGCGCCCCTGTATTGCTGAACACAATGTCAGACCTGCAGTTCCCAAGACGCACATATTGAGGTCTGTCTGTAAGATAGTCCACAATCCATGCCACCAGGTGTGAGTCTACTCCCATCTCATTCAGCTTGTCTCTAAGGAGCAGAGGTTGGATGGTGTTGAAGGCGCTAGAGAAGTCCAAAAACATAATTCTTACAGCACCACTGCCTCTGTCCAGGTGGGAGAGGGATCGGTGTAGCATATAGATGATGGCATCCTCCGCTCCCACCTTCTCCTGGTATGCGAACTGCAGAGGGTCGAGGGCGTGGCGGACCTGTGGCCTCAGGTGGTGAAGCAGCAGCCGCTCCATGGTCTTCATCAGATAGGCAGGGGCTAGACCATTTAATGCCTTATAGGTTAGGAGGAGTATCTTAAAATCGATTCTGAATCTAACCGGCAGCCAGTGTAGGGTTTTTAAAATCAGTGTAATGTGTTGGCTTCTGCTGCTTCCAGTTAGAAGCCTTGCAGCCGCATTTTGAGCCAGTTGGAGTCTTGAAAGAGTGGCTTTACTGATACCATAAAGGCAGGAATTAGAGTAGTCGAGCTGGGACATAATGAATGCATGGATTACTGATTCCAGGAAGTGGTTAGACAGAATAGGCTTGAGTTTGGCGATTCGCCTGAGATGGAAAAAGCAGGATTTTACTGTGCTGTTGACTTGAGCATCCATTTTCAGGACCGTATCCATTTTGATTCCAAGATTGGAGACAAACGAAGTTACTGGAATGGGAAGAGAGTCGAGGCCAAGGGGTGGGGTCTGTTTGCAGTCGGGACTAAAAACAATGACCTCGGTTTTTGAATCGTTCAGGTGAAGGAGGAAACCATGTCTCTGGGGCTAAAAGGTTGCTGTGGAGGAAGTTGAGTATTGAGGTGACATGTACAGCTGGCCTCTTTTTAAAAGTTGCTCTTTTACTTCCTAAAATGTCATGGATACAGTGTTTTGCAAAATTTGTGTAATCTCAAGACAGGGTTCAATACTTGATAACACTCTTGGCTTAAAAACTTGATGTATTTGGTAAGTTTAAGGCTTATGTTATTTACGGTTGGACTGAAGTACCCTTCTTTTCCATTTTAATAAACAAGAGCAGGCTAGGTATTTTTTAAAAGATATCAGAAATACTCCACTTCTGAACACAATTGCATGTGACAAATTATTATACATCATGATTCAGTCTATCTGTAACTGCAAATGGAAGCATTCAGTATAGTAATTCAGTATAGTAATTTTAAATATCAAAACTTATATAGAAATATTCATGATAAAATGTTTCTACATTTCATTGTCTTGCACTGACACCTTTTCACATTTAGGTATGTTATTACACTTCTGCTCTCCATCAAAAATATTATGATCATGGCACATTGGGGTAAAAAAAAAAGTTTTTGTAATTTTGGGGAATGAAATTATACCAAATAATATAAAAAGTGTAACTGTAAATGCTGGCATCCCTCCCTGTGCTGCATTTTCCACAATGCTAAGAGCCAAGTGAGACTGCTGCGGGGCACTCAGACACCAAGGAAAACAACTAGTGTCATATCTTCTGGATGTCTGTTGCACTTAAGGGCACCATAATAACTAAAAGCAGCTTTACTATGTTTTGCTTAGGCCCTGGGAACAATCAGTACATCTTTACATAATAAAGGTTATATAGGGTTCATAATATGAGAGCAGATTTGAGATGTACTGTATCTAAGGTTCCAAGCCATGTACTAGTGTGTAAACAGTCAGGTAAAAATCAATTATTTGACATACAGGTAGCTAAAGCAGAGTCCTGAGAGCGGTGTTCATTTTTTCAGCATTTGTAATTCTAGGTAAAACTTGACCAGCTGCACTCTGGAAAAGCTGAAGTTGTTTAAGAGCTTTTTTTGAATCAACAGAAAAAAAGTTTGTTTCAGTAGTCACCTTACTAAAAAATAAAGACATCATTAGTTTTTTTCTTAATATTTCTTAATTCTGGATATATTTCAAACATGATAGTACACTGATGTCATAATTGTCTTAATGCGACAACTGAGTTAGGGTCTGAATAACTATAAAAAGGGTTTTTGACTTGGCTGTTGGCCTTGAAGGAAAGAGAAGATCTTTAAATTTTCACCCTGGCTCTAAAAAAAATTATTCTGTTTTTTCCTTTATTTAATGTAAGAGAATTTTGGCACATCCTATTGTTCAATGCATGTATTATGCAAATCTTGGATACCATAGTAATTTCTTGAAAAATATATACATTTTGTTGTCATCTGCATAGCTATGGTAAAAAAATGTATTTTTCTTCAAAATCTAAGCCATGTATGTAGAGGTCAAAGAGGAGACATAGTTGCAGGAAGAAACAATGTAGCTCCTATCCTGTAAATACACTCTAAACAATTTAAGAACTTAACCAGACAGTCCAAATAGTGGTTCAATCTGTTTACTAGTATGGCATGGTGAGATCCAGTAATACAAGACAGAGATGAGTTGGTGTTTAAATGAAAATCATGTAAAGCCAAGTTAAGAGCAGTCCCTGTGCTATGGTGTGACCAAAATCCAGATTAGATGAGTCTTATCCCATATCAATTTTCCATTGTGTACATTGTGGGGAATCTTATGCTCTGTAATGTCCTTTAAGGAATTTCACACCAAGGTCTTTTCCCTCTTTTAGCTAGTACTTTTTATTTTTTCTATAAACTCATCAATCAAATAATTAATGCACTGTAGTAATATAAAATAAATGTGTAAAACAAATCAAACATAGGATCAATTTCTGGATATTGGCTAATGATGCAGTGAGTATAATTAAATGTTGTGCTCTCCAAGTTATGTTCCCTGTTAATCACTCACTCCTCCGACAACAAAAATAAATGTGTGATCTGTGAATCACATAATTCCCCTGTTCAGGCTAATTCATATATTTGGTCAGCAAATCAACTGCACCCTGGAAGTGTGTAAAGATGTGGAGTTAATAACATCTTGGCAGCAAGTTTTTCATATCTTTTAGTAACCTGCTATTTGACTTAACAAGGCAGTGTCTTCTAAGTCTCAGTAGGGAGCACAGTGTAATTTCACATTCAGCTCAACCATGCAGATCATTAGTGAATCAAATAATGCATCCAAAGACTAGACAGTGAATTTTAAAAATTGAAATGTTGGTAACCTTTGCAAGGGAGATCTTCTTAATGCAATAGCAAATTCATTTTAAAGTAATTAATTAGTTTAATAGCACACCTATAACTACCACTATAGTGTGTTGTACATGCCAGTTAACATATGTTATACTGGATTTCCTATGTTTTCTCCAATTTTCTTGTATAGAATCTATGATCTATTGCAGTTTTCACATTTTAGGATGATTATTATTTAATTCACCTTTCAGTCTTTTTTTTTTTGGTTAAGGGTATCCTTAGCAGCTTTCCATAAAGCTAAGTTGCCTTTTAAGTGATAATACACTTTTTATCTTCAGAATGTTAAGAGTGCAGGACTGTGTAGAAGGAGACTAAAAAAAGTCCAGTTTACCCAATGTCATGAGTAAAACCCAAGGTATTTATTAGTAAACTGTGAAACTAAAACAAAATCTTGAGGCTGTTCAGGGTATGGGTTTCTCAAAATCTTAATAGATATTATGTTAATTTATCATAATGCATTATTTTCATTTTTGAGGAATGTTTACAATAACTTCATGTTAATCAGTTTAATTTACAAGAATTTTGCCTTGATAGTCATGATTAATATTCCTTTAAGAAAATTCTCAAAATAGTTCTACTGTGTGCACAGCTTTGGGCCTTTGTAGCTGTATTTGTTGTCAAAATGAATAAGAAATACTGCAGAAAAGGCTGTGATATAAATCCAGATCAGCAAAGCTTCTGTTATTCTCAGTTAAAATGGCACTGACGTGAAACCTCAAAATGCCTCATGACTAGGTTTTTATTAACAGACGCAGGCAGCAGTAGAAAACAAGTTTTTCATTTGTAACGTCTCTTTTAGTTTTGTGGTTTTATTCACTGTATATGGGAATAATATAAGCCTTCTTTTTATGTAATGCATTTAGTGAAGATAATGCATGCTCTGGTTTATAATGGTCTCCTCTGGGGTTTAAACAATTTATCTGCATTTTTCATTCATTATATACTATAAGATTCATACAGCTTTAGCATAGTTTTGCTCCGCATTAAATTTTACATATTTCTTTCCTTGGGCTTCTTTTGAAACAAACTTTTTTAATGTTAATGAAACACAAATCTATTTATGTATTTTAGGTTCATCTGTAATTCAGCAGAGTTACTCCACTTGCTCAGACCACTGTAGACTCCTTCTGTGTGTATGAGAAATAAGACACCTAGTAGTTCTACCAGGACATCCACCTTTACTAAAGGCCCTAAAATACACTGGAACATCACACATTCTCTACTCCATGGTAAACCATTTTAACATATCAATCAGTCTGCATTACATTTCTTTTCCATAGCATTACAGGAATTTGCTTTTGATTTTAGAATAAAGTTTATCTGTAAATAAATGCAACCCAACTGGCTTTGCATGTGTGGGACAGACTGGCATTTCACTATTTTTATTTACTGCTTCAGCTGTCTGGGATGGAGGAGGACCAGAAAATAGCTGATCAAGGACCTTGTCTCAAGATATGAAGGTATGAATGCATAGATTTCATATTTGTACCACATGAAAGTGAAGAAAGAACTCAAAAGCTTTATAATTGTCATGTTTTCTTATTTTAAAAACTAAATAACTATGGGTGATCACTCCCAGCTCCATATGTACACAGCATTCCTACATAGTGGACACACAAGGTACTTAATGGTATATACCCAAAAAAGATATTTTTTTTATGTTTCTTATTCATAGTTCCCATACCCATAGTTTGTAGTGCAGGCTGAGAAAAAAATTTAATCTTCTATTTCAGCACAGAAAAGAATTCACAAAGAACCTTTTTTTTCTTCAATGGACGTTTTCACATCATTTGTCACCCTTGGGTCCTGTTCAATTTGAACCTTTGTTATGTCTTTTCACCACAAAGACATCAGATTAAATTTTTTTTCTGAGCCACCACTACAAACTACATGGGGTTAGTAATATAAAAAATTATTATTTTTAAGTGGAGCATTCCTTTAAAAAGCTAAGTAGTTCAAACAGTCAACACAGACATTATAGCCTTTCCCTCACAACAATTTTAAATGATAAACAATTCATCTTAAATATCTAAAATGACTAACACAACACTGAAAAATGAGAATTACATGGAACATTTTTAAAACGTTATATGTTTCAGAAACATTCATCGGCCATTTTCTAACCTGCTTAGTCCTGAATATTGTTGTGGGAACTTATACCAGCTAGCATAAGGCCCAAGGCAGGAACACACACACACACACCAACCACGTACCAGAGCCAATTTAGTATCGCCAATTCACCTAACCTGCATGTCCTGGGACTGTGGGAAGAAACCGGAGCACCTGGAGGAAGCCTACACAGACACAGTGAGAACATCAAACTCCACGCAGGACGACTCTGGAGGCAAACCTTGATCTCCTTACTGCGAGTTAACTGTGCTCCCACTGCGCCACACTTATTTTTTAAAAACATTATATTGATATGTACAAGTAAGTATGATGGGGACATTTTTGCTACTTAAGATAGCATTAATAACAATAATACTTACATATTAGTAATATAACAATATGTAAAAATGTTAAAGAAATTCATTGTATTATTTTGTCAGGACATGGTGTGGGGACGGACTTTCTGTTGTTTTTAGCACTTTTATTTTAGTACTTTGTTCCATTTGTTTTGGTATTGATGTGTAATCTCATGTACAGCATCTAATTTTGTATACAATTGAGTGACTATTAGATGTTTTGCACAACACTATCAGTGAAGTAGAAAATTTCCCTTTTTTCTGTCCTCAACAGTGTTTAGGCACTGGAGTAAATGTCTTTGGATTTTACTGTGCCATATTTTCTGCTTTATTGACTGTTCCTGTTTCACTATAAATGACTTGCCTTGATAAATATTTCAGTTTTCACACATTTTGAATCTTGACTTCAGCTTTAGTTACCAGGTAGATTTGAATAGCTTTAAACACTCAATTATTAAGTAATTATTCTAGAAAGAAAAAACAAAAAATAAGTTGTGTACTTTAATTTTCAGGTCTCCTAATTATGACAGAACGTTCTACCAAGAAATTAATGACATTCCTTCTGTCGAGATCATGCTGAGAGTTAAAAAAATCACTATTTTGTATGTCTACAGACCTGCTGATGTTACTTTTGAGTAGATGTGTTTCAAAGTGCCAGAAAAAGGCATGGTCAGAAATGACAGTGCAGATGAGCATTAACAGAAAATTACAGAGGAACAAAAGTCTTTCCATGGTTTGACTCATGTTATTTTTAGTTTCTTGTAGGCTACCATTACATTGTAGGATCCAAGATGTTAAGTGTGTTGCATGCACATTATGGCAGTCATTTTCCTAATCAAAGGAGGTGTGGAAACAACCTCTTTTGATTTTGATTTGTTGGCAACTTCTGTTTGGGTATGACATTCTTTCTTTGCCAACTTACTGAATTTGTTCTTGTTTCTTCACACAGTTACAGTATTATTTGTGTGTACAAGGTTGAACTTAGGAGCATCTCGTTGTCCTCGTTAGAATTATGTCACTTATTAGTTACTGTGAGAATGCAGCTTTTAGTTTTTATTTTTCATATTTTGTTGTTGATCTTGTCTCTAGCTGAATGGCAATGGCTGGTCAGTTTATATAAAGCAGTCTGTCTTTTTGAATAGCATTGGTTTAGTAAACAGCCAACTGAGTTATGTGCCTCTTGAGTGTGTGTAGATTTTGGTATTAATTTAGTTAGTTTCTGTAGTTCTAGGTGTGCCATTCCACCTAAGCAGTAGCTTCTTTGTTTCCGTTTGTCTGTGTAGCTGGCTCACACACAATCACATGGTTGCTACTTTTGTGTCTGCCCTGCCTAGGTGGATGTTACCATGTTGGTCTGAAGTCCAACTAAAAAAGCAGCTGTGAATCAGCAAGGATAACTTTAGGGTCATTGGCCATTGAGTGAATGGGGTGTTCATGATTTATGATTATTACATAAAAATATAAATAGTAATATTTCTGTAAAGGCCAACAGAAAGTTTATTTTGAGTGTTTAAATAATCTATACACTAGACAAACATTCAAAATTACAGTTGTAACTGTCATCCTCCAGGTGAACAGAGAAAACACAGAAAATAATTTTCATTTTATACGGTGGATCATTGATGCTATTTTGAGAGGCAAAGATCAAGTACATAAGTGCTAGGCAAATATGTGACTAGAAATGAAAAATCCCACTCAGTCAATAAATCATTTACAAAGCTCCAACTCACGTTAGTTACTTATGTAGAATACAATTTAGCACTTTGTCCATTGAAGACATATAAGGAATTCATTAATATTTGTTGTGGAGTGATTTCTAGCATATAAGTTGATAAATATTTGTGGCCTATTTCAATACTCCATTCAAAGGCCATGTGGTAGCAAAGTAAACTAGGCTGAATATAAGCCAAGAGCCACCTATGGATGCACTGCTAATTAGGCTGTAAGGGTATGGTTTGCCAATATTCACATGGTATTCTGCTTCCTTAATATTTTTGGGCATTTTATCAATAATACATAATTAAATGTGTAATTTAATTCCTGCCTACTTCTTTACTCTGTCTAATTGCATGAGGTTTAACGAAATAGAAGCTAAAGGAGGGATGAACAGCTAAACTACATAACATAGAGTGGTAAGTGTATGGAATTTTAAACATTTTATTAAGGTGTACACAATAAAGAGTATAAAAGGAGACAATAGGGTCACCATAGGAGCTTACATGAAAAAACAATGTAATTTGCATCCCTGCAAACTGTGCTGAGTATTTGATGTTGATGTTATAAAATCTTTGGTGGTTGTAGTCTGTGCAGTGTCTATCCCTCACTCGAGTTTTACTGGAGTACAGCCTTCAACACCACTGTTCCAATCTCATGGTCCCCACCATAAGATTCCTATGGCCTTTTTTCTGTCATGTCCTCTGCCTGCACATTCATGTCAATTTCATCATTTTGCTAAGCATTTTTATGGTCAAGGCCAAGTTACTGGCAGCCACATCTCATAGCCACCACATAACATCCATCTATTCATCCATCCATCCATTATCTAACCCGCTATATCCTAACACAGGGTCACGGGGGTCTGCTGGAGCCAATCCCAGCGAACACAGGGCGCAAGGCAGGAACAAACCGCAGACATGGCGCCAGCCCACCGCAGGACACATGCACACACACACCAAGCACACACTAGGGACAATTTAGAATCGCCAATGCAACTAACCTGCATGTCTTTGGACTGTGGGAGGAAACCGGAGTACCTGGAGGAAACCCACGCAGACACGGGGAGAACATGCGAACCCGGGTCTCCTAACTGCGAGGCAGCAGCGCTACCACTGCGCCTCTGTGCCGCCCCCACATAACATTAAACTATTTAAAATGAACTATTCTTCTTCACATATTCAAGCTATGGATTAAAAAACCAAAACTAAAAATTGCATCAGAAGTCTTTTGTTTAATTTAGTTAGGGAAAGGACATTTGTGTAGGGATCTAACTTTTGTGCTTTTTCACTTCAGATTTTAGTTCTGGTTAACGGTTGTGTTGGTCTTGGTATCTATCTCTGCTCTGCTCATTTCTGATTACTCCTTTGCATTGTTATGTTGTGATACTTCATTTCCTAGCCCAAACTAAATTGTTTTTGAGTCTTTTGGCAAACTTTTTCCATCAGGCATAAAATGTCTATGCTACCCACAGTGCATTGTGATTTGATAAATATTTTTGAATGTGACTGACAGTTGAATTTGCATTTTTTGGAGTGCTAATGCCATTATTTATTCTACTGTTATTATTATGGGAAATGTTACATTACACTGAGTAATAGAATATGCTTGTATTTTCTTCACAGGGATTGAACCACAAATATTATTTTGAGTATAGTTTTCCATGTTCAAGATTTACAGAACTAGCTGTTATAAATCTTGTTTGAGAATGTTCAAAATCTGACACTCGCTGTATTTAACAATTTTTTTTGTGTGTGTGTCTGTGTGTATCAACATTCTGACTACTCACTATTCAAAGATTTAGATATTTTTAAATGCTGAAGAACACTCAAAACCCCCACAAGTGGACCTCAATCCGGATTTGCAAATTTAACTTACAAGTAATTACCATCAGAATAAATCCACTTTTTATTTAACACAGTTTTATATGTCATTGGCGTGTTATGAAACCAGAAACTCTGAAAATGAACTATAATTATCATGTCAATGTTTTAGAAGATCTTGTAACGAACAATACAGTATTTCCTGTTATACGAGTCCACTCAGTTAAAATTGTACTCCAACTAATGTACCAAACACACAGTTTTCTACATTTAGGCATAGCATTTAAGAACAGAAATTTTGTATATGTTTTGTATTTTTTGTGTATAACTTAAACTTGCAATGAAAGTGTGTATAGCACACTTAGATAAGATAAGATACAATCACATGCTTAGGTTTTTAAATGTGAAATGTCAAAACCTTAAATTGATACTTTGTAGTAGCCCCTTTGGCTGAAACTACAGCTTTAAGTCTTCCCCTGGGTAAGTCTCAACAAGCTTTGCACACTAGGATTTGGGCAATTTATCAGACTCTTTCTGGCAGATCCTTTCTCTCCTGTGGAGAGCTGGGAAGAGCCTGTAAACTGTCGCCTTTAGGTGTCTTCACAGATGTTCTATGTGGCTAAAGTCTGGGTTTTGACTGGGTCATTCAAGAACATTCCAGCATTGTCTTGGCTATATGATTGGTTCTTGGTCACCTCCCTGACCAACCCCCTTTTTGCTCAGTTACTCAGTTTGGTTTGATGGCCAACTCTGGGAAAAGTCTTAGAGCTGGCTGTCAACAACTACATGAAACATTTGAAACCAAGGCTTCTAGGCGTATGTTGAGCAGAAGGGAGTGTGCCAGATAAAGTCTTGTGTCAAGGCTTGTATCATTTTGCAGAAAACCACGTAACAGATGACAAAAGAGGCTTCATTTTGTATGGATTGTGTCTTAAGTATTGGTTCAGGAATAAAATCATGCAAAACAACCACGTGCCTTTGTGGGTTGTTAGATGGTGGTTTGGTTTGCGAGTCAGCAGAGTATTGATTGTGTTGCAATTGTGAAACATTTGAATACAACTATATATTTGATAGTACTGGTAGTAATAGTATAGTAGTAGTATAAAATATTTTAGTAGTAATATAAAAAAACAGTAGTGATACTTGTTCTAGCAGTAGATTTATTGTTAAGTATAATTTATCTTTTTATTCTATTTTATTTTTTTGTTGAAATTCTTCCTGAGATGGAACTTGCAAGAAAAAGGAAATCCTCCTCAATGTGGAAATATTTTGAAAAGGTTACAACCAATAAGTTTGTACGTGTTAATAGATATTTAATGATTGCCAATTTGTATGCTCACAATAAATATTATCATTCTCACCATGCACTTTCATTCTTATTGCATTTTCATGTAAATCAGGTGAATCTACTTGCTGTGCCAGAAGAAGCTTGTGCACATCAATAATACCTCTTCAATGCTTAGGCATTACTGAGCTGTCCACGAGAAGGCACAGCCTGTTACATGTACATGTTACTGAAATATGGCATCCTTGTACTGTAGATTCCAAAAAGAAAATGATAGATGAGGCCTTGGTGAAGCTCATACATGTTTAGGATCCTATCTATGTTATCCCTGCTAGGAAGGTGTGTATGTGTACAACAGTTCATTTTAGCTTAATTAATTAAAATGAACATTAAACTATTTATTTCCCATCCTCAGGCATTAAAGGCTAAGGTAGATGAGAAATACAAAGATGCCATGGAAAAGGCCAACTCAAAACTTCAGATGGTGGCAGTCAGTCTCACTTCTGACCTGTGGGCATCCATGAATCCTTTTTACCTTGCAGTAACCTACCATTTCAAAGATGCAAATGACAAGCTTGACACCATTCTGACTGGAGTAGAAGTAAGATGCCTCATCACAAATGCTACTCCAGTATGATCACTTGTGCTAAGGCAATACCTGTGAGACATGCCATTTGTAGAGCACATAAACTGAATTTAATACTGTTGCTCTATTTATAATGATATACTTGCTAAAGCCAGAAACCTTTTACTAGAGTATGAGAGAGACTGGCCCAGGTACACGTACAGATGGGGAAACAGATTCTAAAGATGCTGAAGTCGGTCATTGAGTTTGACACATGCTGGAGCAGCACCTTCCACATGTTGGGATAGCTGTTTCTTCAGAAAGAGCCGGTTGGGGGGGATGTCTAGCACTGGTGTGTAAAGACAAACATTTCCCCACCTAATTCACATGACTATGAGGATGTTGCAAATAATCTACGTTTGCTTGCTTCATTCAATCAGACTACAGTGAAGAAAAGGCTATCAGCCTCAAAAGTCATACCATTGATGAAAAGGCTGCATCACTATATGCTAAGTATGTCAGGGAGCAAAGCATCTGAGTGACAACCTAGTGCGACGTGTGAGGGAAATTCTGAGTACAATTGAATCACTAAGTGTGATGACAATGGCGACTATGCTAGACCCAAGATTTAAAAAACATGACTTTCTAACCCAAAGCAAGTTAAGTGAAGCAGTACGTCAACTCAAAGCAGTATGTACGATTATAATTAAGAATGCTGAAGTACAATTTGCAACATTCAGTGAATCCTTAGTTCAGCTCCCAGCCCAGCTTAACATACAACCATCTGTAGTGAGTGTTTGTTGGTCTTGTTGATTCTACTGACATATTAACACTGATGACCAGTGAAATAATCACTGTTACTAAATTTTATATATATATATATATATATATCTCCATATATCTCCATCTCCATCCGTCCATCCATTTTCCAACCCGATGAATCCAAGCACAGGGTCACAGGGGTCTGCTGGAGCCAATCCCAGCCAACTCAGGG
>JANRMT010062796.1:23650728-23676575 GCA_026402145.1 Polypterus bichir lapradei
GTTTCTGATCATCAAACACATGTAACCATTAGTCAAATATAACACAAGTACACACAAAATGCAGTTTTTAAATGATGGTTTTTATTATTTAGGGAGAAAAAAAATCCAGCAGTTCAAGGAGGAGAAGCAAAATACAGGTATATCAATATATCATGGATTGCGTATTTAGCAAGAAACTGAATATGTCCACCAGAGTGGCACAGAAAACAGGCAAAGCCCATAGTGAGTTATAATAAAGAGTTAACCTTGCACTGGCAAATGGGAAGCAAAAAATTAGGGTGGGAAAGAGTAATTCAACAAAATATATCGAACAAAATATATCAACATTTTTATGTTACATATGACTGTTAGAGGTTAAGTGATCAAATGCTAAATGTTAGAATATACCTATAAAAGTAGTTCTTGTTAGAAGAAAGAAGAAAATGATATTTAGAAATGGAACCACCAGGACTCTGTGTCAAATGTAAGCATGGGTCGAAACCAGTAATCTATCAGATATATTGGAGTGGGGAACGTTGTACACAGGGAGTGTGTAAAGTTCTGAACCAGAATTCAGAATGGATTACCCTGCAGTTACTTGAATCTTTATTGTGCATAAAATATAAAGCAGGTACATAAAAGAATAAGGGATGACTCAGTATATCTACCATGTATATAGTAGGAATAATCTTTGCATTCTAAATAACTGTGGAACCCCCCGGTACGCTGCTGACTCAAGTTCTCAACAATAATATTAATGGATATTCTGTATATTGTTAGAAACCTCTCTTGCTATTAAGTTTGAAATGACTTTATTTTTAATTTATGTTAAACTATTCTTTATTTTCATGCGAGTGCCTTGAGGAATTTTTCAAGTTTGTAGTTGCATTTTACCTGTAGACTTGTTACAGTGCTTAGTGAAGAGTGCTATACAAAAATGAACTGAATTTAATTGAAATTAAAAGAGGACAAGGACATTTCTGATTGGTTGTGGGCCTGCAAATTGTGCAAACAGAGACTAAGAGGACAGACAAAATAGCTGGCTGCATGCTGAGCTGATCAGCTACTCTGACAGACAACACAAACTTGGTCTGTCACATAAGATAAAAAGACAATGTAAGCTCTTCCTTTGGTTTAACAGCACTGAACAGCTAACACTTAGGAACATGCAGAGAAACTAGGCAGTCACCACTTAGAGAAGTATTCCATCCTCAAGCAATTAAGAAACTAAACAGGTAGCAGTTACCATAAAAGAAAATATGCCCATCTAACCCCTATCTGGAAAGAGAAAGGCTGCTGTACTGAACAGCTAGTCACACAAGGCAAAACAATTTTGACCTTAAAAATAAAACAAAGCAAATTCTCTTGAGCTTTGTTTTGTCTTGGTAGAGTCCTATGTGACTCAACTTTCCACTTTTGTACTCTTGATTGTGAAGACTTTATCAGAATATCGGAATAAGCTACCAAGTAGTGTGGTAGACAGTAAGACATTAGGGACTTTCAAAACTCGACTTGATGTTTTCTTGGAAGAAATAAGTGGATAGGACTGGTGAGTTTTGTTGGGCTGAATGGCCTATTCTCGTTTAGAGTGTTCTAATGTTCTAATACCTCAAATCCCATAGATTTACCAGTGTTTATAAGCTATTGTCTTCCCACCTTCCCTTCTACATTTAAAACCTCAAGCAATTAGATTGAGTAAAAGGACCAGCAGGAGTTAAGTTGCACATTTTAATGATGTATTATTGATAATATTTATAAAATAATAATTAAAAAGCAGAGTACACATCAACATTGGCAAACCATACAACCTGGTAATGCTAGATATATAGTTTCAGGCAGCACACAGACTAGTTACTCAAATGCCTCTGGTCAAGTCATAATTTCTAGTCAGCTTTATTCAGAACAGTCCACATACCTGTCTCAAAATGGCTGACAAGTTGTGCTGCTCATTGCAGACTCTTCATAGCTATGGTGTGTGAGAGAGTGAAAGAGACGGAGAGAGAGAGGGCCAAAGTGACCAACTTTATACATTCCTATTCACCTTAGACCAATAGGGTGTCATGGTACAGAATGGCATCTTATTCAAAACCAATCCCAAACAGCCATACTTCAGACCAAAGGGTGCACACTCTACATTTTCACACCTGCCCTCAAGCAGTGAATACCATTTGTTTAGCTAAAGCTTGTCAGTCAGGTAGTATTATGGCCTTGCAGGGATTGGTTTATAGAATGTCCTGCCCTGAATCTCCCTTGCCAGACTAGTTCGAGGCACCCCTCCCCCTCTCCCCCCCAACCCTGCAATAAATTTCACATCCTGAGTTAGTCCTAAAGATTCAGTGGTTGCTTAGTTAGACATGAAAGTACAAGCCCAATGAAACACTAATGTTAGAACTGGTATTTCTAGCTTACCCATACCAAACACATACAAAATATTTATCAGTTTACATACATATACGGAGCTTACATACAGGTAGAGTGGTGGCTCTGAGGCTAGGGATTTACACTGGCAATCAGAAGGTTGCCAGTTCAAATCTCATAAACGCCAAAAGTGACTCTACTTTGTTGGGCCCTTGAGCAAGGCCCTTATCCTGCAATTGCTCTGTCCTGGGTATGACGTTAATCTGCATCCAGCCCAGCATGTAGGCCCTTAAACCTGCAAGGAAAAACCTGGGGGTTGGTGGCAGAATTGGCACTCCAGCCACCATAAAAAACCTCACACTGGTTCCATTCCATCTGAACTAGTGTGGTGCTGAGGTGTCACTCATTGCATGGCTGCACTCAGGTCCCAATCTGGAATCCTCAGTTGGTTTGTCATTTGGTGGGTGCGGCAATGCGCTGTATCAATGCATGCTCCTAACCTTACATACAAGATATCACTCCACCACAGCTTTTTCTAAACAAAACAACAAAGAAGCAGTCATACAACATTGTTTGCAGTGTGGCTTTTACACAACACAAATGCTGAAACAACACTGTGTAACCCCCTCATTCATTGGTTAAGAATCCGGCCTTCATTTCAAACGGCCAGTATTGTGGGAATGATGTCTTTCTGGTTGATCTTCAGCACAGACTTTTCAGGAAGTAACTATTAATAATATTTTGGGGCCTCATGCACAACGCCGTGCGTAGAATTCGCACTATAACATGACGTAAGCACAAAAGCCGAAATGTGCTTATGCACAGAAAAATCTAGATGCAGGAATCTGTGCGTACTCCAACTTCCACGTTCTTCTGCTCCATAAATCCCGGTCAGCGTGAAAAGTAACGCTCATGCACGCGCCTTCTTTCCCGCCCCCAACTCCTCCCAGAATTACGCCTCTATGAATATGCAAATCAATATAAATCACCCTTAAGCTCAGTCTTCTACTGTATGAAAAGACAATGGAAAAAGCAAGAGGGAAAATGGAAGAATTTCAGCAAATACCAAGTGGAGGCAAGGAAAAACGTACTATTTGTTGGTTTAAACAGTGGTATAAACAACAAAAGGAAGCTGATCGCCTGACATAGTCATACAGTGCCCAAAATAAAAAAGAAGTTGTCACATATCAAAGTCGTCGTGAAAAGGCGAGTTGTAGCCCACCGTCTGAGTGTCATATGAAAGCTTATTAGGGTACAGAGGAAAAAAAAGGCACACAGTGGGAAAAAAGCACGAAATGTCAACTTCAGTCTCGAAATTCCCACTTTAATTACATAGTTTATTTTGTGATTAAAGTAGAACCTCATAAATTTCATCTTAAAATCATTTAATTAACCAGTTTCTCAAATCACATCGTAATTAAAGTAGCACGTTAAATGCTTTGTTTTGTATTTGATCTTTTGCTCTATGTGTGTGAATCACTACGTGCTTCCGCTTTCTCATTCTCCGACAGGACACAGAATCCATTACATTCGTGATATTACAGCTCTCTGAATAATTAAAATACTGAGATGTATACGTGATAGCTTTTTCATGATGATAGGAGGTAAAGCATGTTATTAAACAGGGGAATACGGATGCGTGATTGTGCGCGACCTTCAATGAAATTATTGTAGCAGTACTGTCTCTTTCAAAAGTACTAATCTCCAATTCCTGTCCTTACATTTCTTTCTCCACATACCCAATCGCCGCACAATCAGCTCTGTAATAGACGTTAAGCCATCTGAAAGCTTACAGCGACGATTCTTGAAAACTTTTAAGGAACATTGAAATATCTTTGTAGTACAAGTTTAATTATTCTATCTATCCTTACAGTGTCGCGTCAGCCCCAGAAAGAATACAGCACAAGGTAGGATCAATCCATGAACTAGCTAGCGCTGCAGAACCGTGTCCTCACATGTTTAATTATTAACAATACAGATTATTTAAATGAAGTTAAAGTTTTATCTATATAATATAATCAAAATATTTTGCTGCATTTCATCTTAAGAATGATATTGTCATCATATGTAAATACGCGCTTTATAAAGTGGCGCAGGTTGTGCAATATTATAACTGTAGTGCAAGTTTACAGTGGGGTAATTGTACTTATAAGTACAAACAGTTCTACAAGGAACACTTGATGGACTGATTGACTGTTTCTGAACTGAGAGGTCCGTACAGGAAAGGCTTTGAAACGTTTTGCCATGTTTGAGGCAGGATGGGCTTGATGCTGTATACTGATATTTCTCTTTCCGATCAGCTGCTGCTGTGATTGCCCACTCAGATACAGTGATATAAATACTCCGAGTGGTGCAGTGAGAGTAATATGGAAAAAGATGATCCGCTGTGGCAACCTTTAACAGGAGCAGCTGAAAGAAGAAAAAAAAGGTGCAGTGAGAGTAACAACGCTAAAGCAGTTATGGTATTTGGAATACTATGGCTATTGCCTGGACCATTATATTGTTACAAGTTAATTACAATCAGATGCATTACACTAATATACAATATGCGGTTAGTTTCAGTGTATTTATAAAGCCGTGGCAGGAATGTGGCTCTAAGAAATAAAGATAAACCACACAGTAACAGTAGCACTGCTTTGATGCTGGGTGCCACCAGTCTGCAAAACTTGCGTACGACATAGTATGAGGTACCGTGGAAAGTGCGTGGCTTTATGCCAAGTGTAGGTTTTATACATCACGATTTGACAGTGGAAAAGTTCTTACGCAACATTTCTGTGCGTACGCACCATTTATGCATGAGGCCCCTGGTCACCACAAGGTTCTATTGAATCTTCATTATGTAATTTCACAAAAAACAGGAGTTTACAAACTACATGATGTAAGAAACATATAACAAAATATAATTTTTAGTTTCACACAAAAGAAAACATTTTCTCTTTTTAATAAATGCACAACCAATCCTTTCAAGAAAGTAACTCATAAGAACACTTAATAAAGAATATTGAAAGTTCATAAACCACTTGTAACAAAATTTGATCTGTACGTTGCAAAAGCAACTTTCATAATAGTTCGATGCTTAGGTTTCCACCAGAGTGACTGAAATGTTATATGCATAATCAAATCAATGCATGCTGTGCAATATTCTTTTATATAAATTGTATTTTGAAATTTGAAACCTTTGTCAACTTAATAAACCTAAGAAAAGGCATAACCTTCATGAAGTTAAACACCATTCATATGTATTATTCAGTAGAAATTCTGTAGAAAATACAATAGAAATAGTGAATTACTTATCATAATGAGTTATCATTATTATACATCTAGATAGCACAACATTAAAACAAGAAGGTATTATAAGGTAGTGGTTAGCACTGTTGATTTACAGTTCCTGGGTTCAATTTTCTGCTCTGTCACTGTCTCTGTGTGGTTTGCACATTTTCAAATGCCCATATGGGACTTTCAGGATTCCACCCACACCCAGAAGACATACATACAGTATTAGGATAATTTCAAACTGGCTCTGTGTGGTTAAGTGTTTTCCCCCATCACGGTGCATTGTCTCTGCTGGTGGCAGGACCTGATTTTTGGGATCTTGTAATGTGTGTGTGTGAAAAGAGTGATCTTAAATGTGTAACATTTAATGGTATGATAATATCTGACTCCATTGAGTGAGAGGGGTAATGATTTCAATAAAGATATTTTTATGATATGTAAGGTGGTTTCTCTTATTCTTTAGATCACTGATAGAGTACTTTTCGGTTGTCTCTATCATGTTGTGGTCTTGAACAGATGTACTACAGCCAGTTCCAGCAGGTTTATAATTTGTAGCAGATTGTTATTGTTCAAGACTACAAAGTTTAAAAATTTTAGAATTAGACAAAAGATACTTCTGATGGCCTTCAATGATAAAGGATATAAAAAAACTATTTGAAGGTGTGTGAATTGTGTAATCAGTCAAAGGCTTCTGTTGGTGTATGGCTATTACAAAATAATAATAATAATCTTCCACCCGATAGCCCATGGTCACGTATCACAATAGATTTTATCACTGATCTCTTGCCATCTCCAGATTGTACAACCATTCATGATATAGTAGCAGCCCATTTTATGCCTTTTTATTCCTTTCAAGAAAATTAAGCTCAAGAATTAACAAAAATCTTCATTAAGGAATTTTACTGGCTTCTTGGATTCCTGAAATGTATAAATTCTTATTGGACACCTTAATTTATTTCACACTTTTGTTCTGAGTTTAATATCCATCTAAATTTTACTAAGTAATGAACAACACATTTAATTAATTAGAAATATTTCTTGCTGAAAGAATATCCTTCCATTGGCCAAATAATCACATAACTCTTGTATGCTCCACTGTGGCAGGTATCTCTCCCTTTTAGTGTCAGTATAGGCTTAAACATTCCCATTTGTCAGTGTTTTTGATACATATTCCCATACTAAATTTAACAGAACATCTACTTATGGTGTAGACAAAGTGGCAGCTAGTACAAGATAACATAATGAATGCATAAATAATTGTCAAAGGGTTTTCTGATTGGAACAGAAAGGTTCCTCTGGATTCCAAATTTGGGAAAAAGGGTGGCAATTATAGCCTAGGTATACTGAACCTAAAAGCATTATTAAAAAAAAGAAGTGGGACCTGTATCCTGTAGATGGCACTCCCTTATCATTTTAAAAACCACAATACCTTTCAAATCTCCAGGCTCAAACCTGTTCACCAATCTTCTTTGTCCCATCCATCTCAATCCCATCTTCTCATCACTGTGGAAGGAGATGAGGAATATTAGGTTCAAGAGACTGATTATTTGAAATGTGGGGAGTTACAAATGTACTACTTGATCATTTGAAAGGGGCATGGCCTGGAAGATGAGTTGCGGGTGCCAGCTACTGATCTACTGTACATGCTCCTCAAATGGTACGACAATTATATAGACATAAGTCCAACAAACCTAGTAGACACATTTATACCCGCAATTTAAGAGAGGGACTCTGTGATGAGTCCTCATTTTTGCCCCTCAGAATGTTGTATGTCTCATTTGTGGAATACCTCTGACCATCTTTAACATTATTTGAATTTTTTATTACTCTAATGGTAATATTCTCCTGGTGGAATTTTGGGAATGGTTGTTGCTCATGGGGACCACCATTTTATTACACTCATTGTCAAAAATGTGATGCAGAGATCATGTAATGCATCTTGGAATCCTGTTGTAACAAAATTCACAGGACCATAAAAATATTTTGCTATAATGGAAATTTCTTCTTAATAAATATGAAGAGAATATGTATACTGTTGTGACTGGGGTTGCCAGCAATCCACCATCTCTAACAGCAGTGGAGCAAGAACAGCTCTGTAGCTGCTCTGCTGTGTCTGGTAAACAGTAAACCAAGGGCAAAGTATGTCCTCTGCAGGATCAGGCTTACAATGTAACATGCTTGTTGCACAATATTTAGAACATTTAACATCCAACCTGGACTCACCTTTGTGTCTCGCGCAATTAACTCTGTGACCCAAGCTTCACAATACCTGTATAGTGCTTCTTAAAATGCAAAAAGTATATTATTTCAAAATGAGACTTTAGATATAACTTTTTTTTATAGATATACAAACACGCTTTTAATTTTTTTTTTCAATCAGGTCCCAATGCCCGATATTTAACTGTCTTCTATTTTTTTTTATTCTTCAAAACTGTTGACAGCGTTGAAGGTGTGATTCCAAATGCTTTTGTCACATCATTTTTCTTCATTCCAGAAAAAATCTTTTACCAGGACTGTTAATTTTTCTTTCAGCATAAATTGATGCTGTTTCTCATTTTTTTTTTGTCCATTGCAAAGAAGACTTTCAGAAGCCCTGTTGAAAATCGAACAGTACAGTATCCGCACATGACACAACTACCCAGACTGGCTCTAGGTGGAGCACTGATTCAGAATTAGGCTATGTGTATGATGTCCGAGACCAAAAATTTTGCAACAGTCACTTTCTTTTGCTTTAACAAGAAAAAGACTGGTGAAAAGCAAAGGTGTAGACGTGGCTTTTGCATTGTAACTTTTCCATGGATTTTTCACCTTTCCTTCCTAAAGATTTATCGGCTCTGATGATCCCTACATCTTCATTCTAGTTATAGTTACTTGTTATTCTTCATATGATTATAATTTCATTTTCAACCTACCATTTGCCAATGCCAACAATTTAGCTATAGCAGGTTATTTATCTACCCCAATGATTTTTTATATTTTATTTACTCGTAGCCTATTTTGCCTTTTTTGTGTTTTTGTGATCCACAATCACTGTGGATCATCCCACTTGTAGAATCAGTGCCGATTGTTGCCCTCCTCCCTCATAGAGAATCGATGCTGATCATCATCCCCTTGCCCACAGCGACCATCACAAGGCATTTTAGCAACATTTTCACAACCCTTTCCTTTTCAATATTGTTATGATTCAGCATGACCCATGTTCACACTTCACTCAACCTGAAATGGGTCAGAATCCATAGTTTAAGAAACCCTGACCTAGGCCAAGGGGCCTACAAAGTTAGTCCTGGATGGCCATAGTGGCTGAAGGTTTGTGTTCTAACCTGTTTCAAACTCGTTTCCATTTACAATTGTAGGTTGTTCACTGTTGGAACAAACATCTGCAGCTGCTATGGTCCACCAGGACACACTTTGCAGACTCCTGATCTTGATAATACTGATTTTAGCTAATTTTAGCCATGTAAGTTATGCTATTTTTCTTGTCTACAATTCTGCTGTTTTCTCATCTTATTGTTTCACTCTTATATTTTTATATATATTTAAGATACTTTAAAAATCATGTACTGATATAATTTATCAAAATTTGCTTTTGTTATAGTGCTGTTTGTGATATTACAAGGCTTTATACATATGCTTCTGTTTGGGTAGTT
Organism: Polypterus bichir lapradei; assembly: GCA_026402145.1. Classification (NCBI taxonomy): domain Eukaryota; kingdom Metazoa; phylum Chordata; class Cladistia; order Polypteriformes; family Polypteridae; genus Polypterus; species Polypterus bichir. The sequence continues at coordinate 23,659,986 of JANRMT010062796.1, forward strand.
ACTAAATTTATTAATGAACTTTTCCCTATTCATATCCTTCTTCATCTAAGTTTACCTAATTATGGTGACAGTAATTATCTATCTACTTTAGCCATATGATATATGAACACTTCTCACAGATTTCTTCAGTGTTATATCAGATGGAAAAAGTTAATTTTTAATGCTGGCTCTTTGTTAAAATTGTGTCTAATGAAATTGTATGTCTTTTGTTTTCTCTTCGAAGTATAAGGTGCCCACAGCCACCTGTGTAAGATTTCCTGAGGCTGATGGAAGGAAGAACAACACTACAATTCAGTCCTTTTTGACATCTGCACTGACTCTTTCTCTCTCTCTTTTTTTAAATTATTTTTTGGGTATATGATAGAATATCCAGCAGGGTTTGGACGGGATTTTAGTTGCGAAACCCCTAAGGTTTTTCTCCATTGGAGTTTTTTTCCCTTTCCCACTGACTACCTAAACCTTAGTGAAATTAGTTTATTTGTTGTTTTTGTTTGTCTCCACTTGCTACCATTTGTAAAACACATTTAATTATACTTTAAATTGCAGGGTGTTATATAAATACATATTGTTGGTAGTAAGTTGCTACTGAATATTTTTGAATTATTTTTGTTTTGTGGATAGTAAAGCACCTGACTTTGTTCACCTGGAATGATCCAATATCATCTATTAGGCTGTAGTGGCTTACTAAAATATGTTACAATCTATATTGTACAAATTCAGATTTACTCAGTAGGGGACAACTGAGCTTTTTTGCATAGTATGGTACATCCTTACAAATGCAGTAGGGACAAAGAGAATTTCAATATTTTCCTCAATTTTCTGTTGTTTTCAAAACGAATTTCACTTCATCTTTCAGCAGTATACCTATCCACTGCATATAAACAGAGGGCATTTGTTAGAAATTTCCTGCAAAAAAAAAAAGTACATAACCTACTCACTTTACTAAGTGTATCTCCTAAATACTAATAATGCTAAAACTATAAAAGTAATTTAAAATTTACATTTTAAAAGGCCAAAAAAGAAAAAATTATAATTTACATTCTATAGCATGTTACATTTTGTGATTGCTATCACAATTTTACAATAGTCCGGCAACAACTATCAAAGGATGATGTATCTTTTGAAAATGGCATTTCAAATACTAGACAATGATGAATCTGCTAGCTGTGACAGCTTGACAGTTGGGTTATAGAGACGTCTACAGAACATTGGAATGTAAACTTGCAAGGTTTTGAATGATGGCTACAAAAAAAGACCTGAGATGCATTTTTGTAAAAATATAAGTATCATAATTTGTTACTTTTTAGATAGAGAAGTGAGGCATTGATGTGATACAGTATGTTATAAAGGTAACATGAAATGTATATAATTACACCAATGTAATTAATCAATAAGTTATGCACAATACCGTTGAAATCCAGTCTATCCTTATGTCTACAAAGTGTACATTCTTCATTGTTCCAAGCTGTTTAAACTTCAGATAAGCTCTAATTGAGAATGATTAGCAATTTCAATGTCTGGATTTCACTTTTAGATAAAGAGGTATATTGAACAAAACGTTTTAGAAAGAATGAGATATGCTCATCATATGTTCCTAGATTTCTATTACCTTTATCTTAACCTATGCACATACTTGTTAAAGACAAAAAAAAGGTGCCAGATGATTATTGTGAACAAAAGAATAGCAAGGAGATGACATGCAAATCAAAAACATGGCCAGGGAGAGGCTGGAGGTCAAAGCCAGGAAGTCAAACAAACAAGCAAAAACAATCAAAGTGCAAACACAAAAATGAAAGTCCAAAAAGAGAACCAAATGCATACCTAACAGGAAACATAATGCTAGGGCCTACTTGAAAAAGAAATTAACAATTGTTAATGATTTTAGAATCAATCTATATCCACCAAGAGATACTGACTAAGCCTTGTGATGCCCGGCGATGTCAATGACCCAAGCCATTCTTAAAGAATGTGAATGTGATTGCACAAGACCAAATGGTGTAAGCAAAAAATAATAATAGTTAAAAAAAAAAACTTAACAAAAATCAGCATCTTTCAAACATAAATTAAGGTGAATACTAAAGTCAGAAACAAAATCTCCATGAAAAAAATATCAAACTAGACAAAACATAGATATTAGACAATCAGATAATACCCTATTAAATGTATTCAACACTTTATTTTCCTTTTGTTGAAAAATAAATAATTCTTAATACTATAAAATCAGACTGCAAATAGTATCATATCAATGCCACATAAACCAGAAGGCACTGAAATTACTGTGGATATTTTCAATTACAACAACTATTTTAAAAGCTTTTCTAACAAACATTTTGAATATAGTTTGTCAACAAGTCACATTGCTAGATGTTTGGCATTTGCTGTTGTAAGATTTATTTTTAATTGAAAGTCAGGACACATTAACTGATTCATGACACCTGAGGAAAAGTTGGTAATGCTGATGATGACTAAGTATATTTTTGCAAAACGTGTTATGAATTTATTAAATGAATCAAGGATTCTTATTTCAGTGGCATTTATGCAAAAAGTGCATTCAAAATATATAAAACACCAATAATAATAAACAATAACTAGTAATTTAAAGATACGTAACATTTAACATGATGAAACTATACAATTCAGTCACCATTAAAATGTAGCTAAACAAATTTAAAAGATTGCTTAAATAAAAAGGCTTGACTTAAACACCAACAGGGATTGTGAGTGATTTCAGAAGTTTAAGAGCAACATCACTAAATGCAGGTGCTCCAAATATTTAATATTTGTACTAGCTGTGTAGGTCTTAGAAAGTATTGCATCATCAGAAAAAAAATTGAAATGTAGAGATGTCAAGTATTTGGAAGGAACTACTCTGGGCATTTCTCCCCTAGGAGAATTCATGTTACCGACGTGCACTTCCATTGTTTGTGCATTACTGGCTAAGCGACTATCTTTCTTTGCAGGTTTCCTTTTGCCAGCATGCTTGCCTCACTTGTGTATTAGCGGTGGGAGAAAAAGTAAAAGGGACACCGTTTTGCCGATTTGCTCACCTCGCTTCTGCATTAGCAGCTAAGCAGGTGAATTTCTTCTGAGTTTTCATGTTGCCAACATGTTGGCCTCGCTTGTGTATCCTCAGAGGTGGAGCCCTTGCCCCAACTCCACCTCTCACTTCTGGGCCAAACAGACACACACACTTCCATGCATAGACGTTTATATATAAGATATTGGTACAACCACGACATGCACTTCAATGGAATGAAGACCACTTTTTGGCACATAGCAATTAATCAATGCTGATCAAGGTCTCCATTTCCTAAATCCTTCTGATTTATTTACCATTTGGATTTCTTGAAACAGATGGCTTTCAAAGAATAACATTAGCTATGCAACTTTTCCATTTGCAGTGGCCAGTCTCCTTCAGTCTTGAGCTGTGGTTTAAAGTGTGCTTTCAACCTCCAGTTACATGTTTCTTGTGCTATGGAATTTATCAAACTAAAACTTTTCTTTCTTTAGTATTTTAGAAAATATACCATAATCCCAAGATTCACTTTTCCTGCTCACCTGCTGGATTTATTTGCTACAAACCACTTATTAAGCAAAATGGCAGGTGGCTCGTATTTTAGGAATATCTGTAGGATACCACTGATCCCTGTGTGCTCAGCACTGAAAACTCTTCCTTAAGCCTTGTGTCAGAGGGCATGGGCAATCTTTATCTAAGAAAGAAGTTTCAATTTATGGCATTATTTTAGAGAAATATTATTTTGCTCTTTTTAAAAAGTGTCTTTCTTTAAATGATATATTCACTAAGGTTGGAACCTTGTCTCCAGGTTTTACCTGTCTTTATAAGACTTATTTTTATATCATCTTTTGAGTTTAAATTATTGCTTTCTGACTTTTTCTTCTATGAAATATTTAGTGTCTGTTTTACCTGCTCATGTTTTTCTAAAGATTATGGTTATTTACTAACCACATGTGGCAGAGTGCAGTGTTAGTTTTAGTAATTAATTTTATTTTTTTTAATTGTGTTTGTCTATAGAAACCCATGACTGGGGGATTTCAAATAATCTTCTCTGCAGAATAATGTAGTTACTTATTTTAATGAATTACTGTCTTAATCTTTTTCAGGTTGTTTATTGTTCTACTCATGTTAAAGAAAACTTTCTAGATTGGCCTGTTGTAAGAAACATTAATCTTAAGGACCATGATAAAAGAACACTTAATTGAGACCACAGAGACTTGTGACAATGAATGAAGATGCAGAAAGCAGAAATTGAAAATAGGCATGACATTCCCTGGGGCTCATCCCGATAAAATATATTTTATTGGTTTTAAAGGAATGTAACACATTGTGTGAATTACATGTCAGTAAGGTATCCAAAAGTACATTGTATTCAAAACACATCAGATGCTCCCTGTTCTTTACTCATTCAGAGAACAGGGGAAAAAATAGGCTTTGTTTGAAGTTGTCTTAACTGGCAACTCTACTATTTAAAATAAAATATTGATATTATAACCCTAGTGGGTTTTGGCGAACTGGACAGTCTACATCCCTTTCTATATTAAATGGTGATTGCTTTGTTATTTTTCCTCACCCTGCTCTGTGATTTGAGTAAAAGAAAAGGGTGTACAGTTGCATGTCATTTATAATGGTGACAGGTTTTCTTTGAGAGGACTTGGTATTATATGAAGAGGCTCCAGTGCAAGCCTGTAATAATAAACCTGTTCTTGTTCATGAGTCACTTTCTCCTGCTTTATCCTTTGCTTTGGCTAAAATATTTAATTAGTCATAGTGTGAAAACAAACAAACAAAAACAAACAGCTAAAAAATGTGTGTTTTGTGTTAAGAGAAAAGTGTTTTTTATTTTTGACTTCAACACCCAAAAATGTATTAAAAAAATCATGAAATAATCAAAATCAATGTATTTCTGTGTAATGTCATCATAATTCACAAAGCTAATATAGGTCCTCAGTATTGCATTTATCTACAGCATGGACTGGTGGTGTTTTGTACAAATGGAATTATTGCTGCATGTCAGTGAAACTGTAGTTGTAGACATCTGTCTAAACAGTCTAGCATATCAAATTATTACGTTAGAGAGAGGCCATTGAAGCCTGCTATATACAAACATTTGCCTTATTGACTACAGTGTTACTCAGGAACCCACCACTCATTGCTGAGAAATAACATTTTTTTTCATTAATGCTAGCCTATTACACACAATTTGGAGTGGAACATGAAATCTATCTGCTCTACAAGGCTTATTCCTATCTGGACAAAATGTGGCAGCACTGTACCTTTAGTACCATCAAGCTGCCTCTGTTAAGAGGTAAACTCTGAGATATGCAGGTGGATGAGTCTATGGTGTTCTGGATAGTGGACTATCTGTCGAGGAGATCGCAGTTTGTGAGACTCAAGGATTGTGTTTCTGATAAAGATGTAAGCAACACTAGAGCACCACAAGGAACAGACCTGTTTCCTTTTCTCTTTACCCTGTACACCTAGAACTATAAGTAAAACACCATGTCATTTGCAGAAATTCTCTTATAAATTCTGCACTAATGGGGTACACTTACAAGACATAGTATATGAGTCAGGCAGGGAACTTTGTTTCTTGGTTTCAGTGAGAAGTCAAGCAAAATGACACCTTTTATTGACTAACTAAAAACATTGCAAGTTTTCGAGGCAACTCAGGCCTCTTCTTCAGGCAAGATGTAATCAATTTCTTGGTTTCAGAAAGAACTGCCAATTTAACATCAGCAAAAAACCAAGGAACTAGTTATTGACTTTCACTGCACCAAAGAGCCTATACAGTATGTCCAGTCACTATTCAAGGAGTGGCCATAGAGAATATACATTGTTACAAGTACTTGGGGGTCAATATCAATGACAGGCTGGACTGGTCTTATAACACAAAGAAACTAAATTAGAAAGAGTGAAGAGAATCTTTTTTCTTAGGAGACTTTAATGTGGGTAGTGAATCCTTCACATCTTCTAAAATTCTGTTATGTTCAGTGTGATTTTCTAAACTGTATAGTGTTGGGCTAGTAATATCACTTCAAGAGATGCCCACAGAAACAACAATCTATTTAAAAGGGAAGACTCAGATATGGGACACACTTGTGACCCTCTGGAGGTAGTAATGAAGGAGAGTATTAAAATGAAACCATGTGTCATTATGAACAATACTTCACATCCTTTCTATGACACACTAACACTGTGGACTTTCAGCCAACGGATTTGTCATCAGAAGTGTGTTAAGAAATGCTACTGAGGCTCCTTTATACAAACAGCAATACACCTGTGTAATACCTCACTGGGACTGTGACAGCTTATTTTATGTATGATTTTTTATCCATCTATTGTCACACACACTTGAGAGTCAACCAAAGGGACTAGGAAACGGCAATTCCACGCCAGGCCAGGGGGCGGCAGGGTGTACTAAACTTCTCTCTTTTCTCTCCGTAGACCAAACCCGAGAAATCCTTCCTGTCCCGGTGACAAGGATGTCACTTCCTGTCCCAGCCCTGAGGACGTCACTTCCTGTCCTGGCCCTGAGGATGTCACTTCCTGCGAACCACCTAGAAAAACCTCTCATACTCCACTGTTTTGGACTCTGACCTATACACATTGTATGCTACTTTAAAGCCTTTTGCAGCCAGGGAAACTATACGGGTGGCTGCCCCAAACCTTCGTTGTGTATTTGGCTGTTTCTTTAACACTATCTATCTATCTATCTATCTATCTATCTATCTATCTATCTATCTATCTATCTATCAAGAAAAAAAGTAGACTGGTTCTTTTCATGTTTGCAAAGAAGCATAAATGAGGATAACAGTAGCAAAATGATAAACTTTATTTCAGACAAAAAAAGTATACCTCAAACAGTCAGTTATACCATCAACTCCAAATTTTCTTGGACTTCCCACTGGTCCAGAGTTGTAGGCTCTTAAGAAAAGCGTTGATCAATTACAGCCTTTTTGGGCAATGTGAAAAGAAACAAACTGTGTCCTCGTGTGTTTTATTATTTCTATGTGGACTCATTTTTGGTGTACCTGTTTTACTCAGCTAAGCTCTTCTGTACAATTTTTACCCCACACAGTTTACCAAGGGAAAAATTAGATAATGACAATTAATAGTTTTTTGACTTTTGTCCTGTATGAGAATTTATATTTAAGAAGTTTCTCTTTAGATACAGATATAGGCCAAAGAGTTTTAATCTGTTTTATTATTTTGGGACCTTAATATTAAAATATTAATATATTAAAAGATAAGTGTGTTAAAGATTATACCATATATCTGTATGCTGCTTAGAGCAAACTAATATGTGTCTTGAATGTATTATATAAATGAACCTAACTTACTAAAGACTATTGCTTTGGTACAGTATATTCCTTAGTCTTGTCATATAGAATTCAGCTGTGCACATGACAAGGCTCCTTCAAGCTTGTTGTAATAAAGGATGTCCAACAGGTGGAGCTATTTATAACAGAGATGAGCACATGCTTCCAACCTTAACATCTCTACTTTTCTTTATTTAAAATATTTACATCCCTGGCACATGCAGTTAAACTTATATTGTAATGTATATACCTAGAACAAAATGTGGATGATTGTTTTTAATAGCTGCCTACTAAATTGTCATTAATTACTTTGAATAGATATTGAAGTATTTCTTTGGTACGACTGCCTTATCTTTTTCACTTATATATTTAATGCCAAATATCCAATACCCCTTATTGCACTAATTTACAGAGGAAAGATTTTTAAATCCTAAAGATTTACAGTTCTTGAGATGCAGTTTGATTATTTTTAAATTTAGGTGGATGATATTCTTCACACATCAGTCCCACATTTGTGAAAACCACATAATTAATATAGTATAGTATACCTTGGCTTTGTACCTTCCTGTATGTGCATAAAGAATGTGCCAGTAATATTTTATTACAGTGATCCCTCGCTATATGGCGCTTCAACTTTCGTGGCTTCACTCTATCACGGATTTTAAATGTAAGCATATCTAAATATATATCACAGATTTTTTGCTGGTTTGCGGATTTCTGCGGACAATGGGTCTTTTAATTTATGATGCATGCTTCCTCAGTTGCTTTGCCCAGTTGATTTCATACAAGGGACGCTATTGCAAGATGGCTGAGAAGCTACCCAATCAGAGCACGTATTACATATGAAATAAAACTCCTCAATGATATACAATATGCTTCCCGTGCAGTGCTTTGCATACTTGAAAGCCCAAACAGCACGTATTGATTTTTGATTGTTTGCTTGTCTCTCTCTCTCTCTCTGACATTCTTTGCTCCTGACTTGCACTCCTTTGAAGAGGAAGATATGTTTGCATTCTTTTAATTGTGAGACAGAACTGTCATCTCTGTCTTGTCATGGAGCACAGTTTAAACATTTGACTAAAGGGTGTTATTTCATGTTTAGAGGGCTCTAATAATGTTAGAAAATGTATTTAGAAGGTCGTAAACAGGTTTTCTATGCTCTAACTGCGAAAATATTCGATTTATAAATAAAGAATCCTACTTCGCGGAAATTTATTTATCGCAGCAGAGAGAGTCTGGAACGGATTAACCGCGATAAACAAGGGTTGACTGTACTTACTTTTCTAATTGTAAATAAATCTGAGAGAAGAAATCAGAAAGGGTTGGGGTCCCATCTGGATAAACTCAGTTTAGTTGCCTTAGGTAAGAAGGAAAAATAAAGGATGATAAATTTTGCTGTTGTTGTTTCCATGGTTCTTGTAATGTCAGTGTTTTCAAGAGCATGTTGATCTATTAACATGCATGTTATCCATTAGAGTTGATCTTAATGAAATGCTGCATGTGTAATAAACCTGAACCAACTTAAAATTCAGACTATAGGGCATTTTAAAATTTTCATTGGAAAGGGTGGTTGTAATAAGGGGTACAAAAAATGCATGTCTTCAAAATGGCTAAGTTGATAGTTCATGAAATTTTGCATGCATATTATTGTTGATACAGCTTAAAATGTAGACCTCAAGGTCTTTCAAATGCTTTATCAGAAAACATGGTTATATTTGGGGTGCAAAACCAAAACCACGGCTCAGATGATGGTAATAAATAATTTGACATCCAGCAGTTCTCACACAGACAACTGAAGCAGCTGTAAGAATCTGTTTACTGTATATGTGCACTTAATAAAAAAATAAACAAAAAATAATTGTCTATAAGGAAGTTTTAGGAACACTTTTAGTTTCTACAAAACTAGGTAGATCCTTTAGCGTTTGATTATAGTACAGCCATTAGTTTGTTGACACTTCCTTTTTTAATAATAGCAATGTGATGATCTCACAATGGCAGTGCGTGTCGTTACTACCAACAAAATGATGGCAGCCATGGAAATAATGTAGAAAAAGACAATACTTACTAAAAAAAAAAAAAAAAAAACACAGAATAGCAGTATAGTGATGTAAAGATATAGCAAGCAAAATAGCTAAAAATACATATACAAAAAATTTGTACACAATATAGAATGTTGAAAATCCAGATCATAACTGTATTTACTTCACTTTATTGCAATTAAGTTGGAAGAATGGGTTGAAAGACAGTGGAAGAAAACAACTGCACTGTTTTCTGGCTGATATATAATGTCTAATTTAGTACTAGATGCATTAAGTCCAAGATAATTCAACCGGATACCAAGAATTGATATTAGCAAAAAGCATGTTTTGGGTGTATTGGCTATCATGTCTCTTATGATTATAAAGTAATCGCCAACAGTAATTAAAATTTGTGTGTTAAATATGACAAGAGTTTAGGAAATTTAGGTTAATGCAGAATGACCTGATATTTCTTACATCATAGCCTAATAAACTTACAGTGACATAATTACAGCAGCAGGGCAGAGGAAAATTATATATACTGGATATATAGTGGTTAAATAAGACACTTCAGGTCCCCAGTAGTCCACATCTAATCCATCCATTTTCCAACTCACTGAATCTGAGCACAGGGTCACGGGGGTCTGCTGGAGCCAATCCCAGCCAACACAGGGCACAAGGCAGGAACAAACCCCAGGCAGGGCTCCAGCCCACCGCAGGACACACACTAGGGCCAATTTAGAATCGCCAATCCACCTAACCTGCACGTCTTTGGGAGGAAACCCATACAGACATGGGGAGAACATGCAAATTCCACGCAGGGAGGACCCGGGAAGCGAACCCGGGTCTCCTAACTGCGAGGCAGCAGCGCTACCACTGCGCCACTGTGCCGCACAAAAAATCACAAAAATGAAACAAAAAAGGGCTGCTATAGTAAAATAACAAAATAGCAAGGCAAAGTAAGATGTTTTTCTGACACTTTTTGCTAGGTTTTAGGGAGCTCCATTCTATGGTGCAGTTGGTTCAGAACCATTTGCCTGCTTCCAGCAACAGCAAGCTTTAAAGGCAGGAGACCGGTAGAGAAAGAGGCAATGCCCTCATTGGGAATCTACCTTGGTGCTACAGAGGCAAAAGGAAAATGTTACCTCGAGTGGCCCTCTCTACCTGGGGTGGTAATACCTCCTTCAGACGAGCCTGGAGGGCTAACCATTTTTCAAGTTTAGTTTAAAGGACAAGTAGAGTTTCTTCTTAAACAGTTCATACTCGCACAACAAAGACACAGTATTATGTTTTAGGCTCGGATAGCCAATTCACTTTACAGGAATGCCAGGCCAAGGACCCTTGCCTCCTAGCTGTAATATCCCGAGCAATTCACCTCAAGCATTGGCCCAATGAGTACTAAGATGTATGAAGGAAACAATATCTAAATAAGAGACACAAATAGATGACAGGGAAGACAAAATCAGAGAGGTGAGATTGCGTTGGTTTGGACATGTGCAGAGGAGAGATGCAGAGTATGTTGGGAGAAGGATGCTAAGGATAGAGCTGCCAGGCAAGAGAAAAAGAGGAAAGCCTAAGAGAAGGTTTATGGATGTGGTGAGAGAGGACATGCAGGTGATAGGTGTAACAGAACAAAATGCAGAGGACAGAAAGATATGGAAGAAGATGATCCACTGTGGCAACCCATAACGGAAGCAGCCGAAAGAAGAAGAAGAAGAAACAAAGCTGTTTAGTTTGTTACTGGATATACGGTACAAGCTTGGCAGCTGTGCCAGTTAATCAGTGACCTACAATCTGTCTAATAAGATCTATGAGAGGATTATTGATTTTATTAAGTGATTTTGCATTTTTTTTCTTTAGAGTATGCGTCAGAGCTACAGGTAAATTGGAAAGGAAAGGAAAAAGAACATAACGAGATGCACAATATAGGGGAATGCCTGTTTTCGTGAAGATTCTTGATAGAGTAGTGTATAGCACGTGAAATATTTACCAGTTTGAACTTTCAAAATCCTCTGAAGGTAGTTTTGACATTTAGTCTAATAAGATCTATTTCCATGTTATCAGTTTGTTTACCACATTAATACATGCAATATGACGGCCAAGATTAACAATCAGTTCCCTCTTGTTAGAGCTAATTAGATTTTTCAAACATAGTCCACAGCCAATCCAAGTCAAATCACTTTTTCTACTTCACTAAACTTAATTAAATAAGGTGTGATAAATTACTCAGAGTTCTTCATAAATAAATTGTTATTTGATATTCTAGCTCAAAGGTTGGCTTGCCAGTAGTAACACCTAGAATGCCATTTTTATATGTATCAGTCTTTATTTTAGGCAAAAAAAATATTTGTTTATTGCAACTACGTTTTTATTAGAAATCAAAAAGGCTAAATATATTTAATAAAGAGGATAAAACAGAGCAAAAAATCTTTCAATATCTACACTGATCTATTATTTGTATACAGTATATCACACCTAATTACAATTTTAATATTGCTAATAAAAAAGTGCATTTACAGTTTAGGGAATAGGTGACAAACTTAATGCAGTGGCAAATGTGTAGGCAGCTTTGGAAAATGAATTTTCAACTCTGTGGATTCCTTGGAAAAATTATTAAAGAAATACTTCATTCAAATGTAAAGACTACTTATGCTTGTTTTTTTTTTATTTTCTTCACTGGAAAACATCAGTGGGCGAAGGAAAATCAGTTTGTACTTCATAGTATGGCAAATCATAGGCCACAGGCAAATTCTAACCCTTTTTAAGTAGTATACGTTTACCACACAAAATCTACACATAGCTGCTTCAAAGCCGGCAATCAGCAGTGCAGACACATGTCAAGCTGCGTATATCTGCATTGAAATGTAGATGCTGTTGTTACTGGAAGTTTGACCATAGCTTTAGAATATAGCTTTTCAGTTGAGAGTATTTAAAATTACAATTAATTCTGTAGCTGATGCTTTGATCCAAATTGACTTGTAAATCATAAGCATTGTTCACTTGTTTACATGTTTCTTTTCCATTGAGATTGTTAGATGTTCAAGTGACTTATTCAGGGTCCCACTGTGAGCCTATGGTAGGGATTAAAGCTGCAAAATGGTGATTTATATTTCAGTGTTGTAACAACTACATCTCAGTGATCATTTTGAATATATTATATGAACATGTCAGTGCTGTTAGTGTTTCTCTACGAGTGATATCATTCACTGCAGTAAAAATGTGTCTATAGGAAACATGGGGCAAACTGTTATTAATATGACTTTTTCAGCTGGAAAACACTCAAGATGTGCGTTTTGAGCTGAATGCAGAAAAAAGACTGAATTTTGGAAGATGTGAGGAAGAGGAGTTCAAAGAAATGAACCCATTGTTGGAAACTGAGCATTCAAATGCTGTGTATCTTTTGCCCTGGATGTCATTGGCCATTTTTGTGAAACCAAATGCTCCCTAGTCATCTGCCCTTGCTCCATATAACTTTTTCTCTATATCTAAAAGTTAAAATAAAGACAAACATAAAGGGATTTGAGTTCAATTCAAATATCCGTAAGAATGCCTAGAATTGTTTCTGAAAGTGACAGGAATAGTAGGACTTGTACATGCTACTTTTGGGATAATACTTTGAACATGTCTTTTAGAATGCAGTTCTTTAAAATAAAGACGTAATTACCAATCCTGTCCACCTCATCTTGTCTTCCTCCTCCTCCTCCTGTCCACCTCCAACTCCTCTTTGTCTTGCTCCTCAGGAACTGTCTTCTGCTGTCCTCCATGCCTCAGGAACTGACTCCTCCTGGATTTTAACCTGTAGAGTGACATCGCATAAATTACTCACAGTCAACTTGCACTTACCTCTACACCATCTTTCTTGGTGTTGCAACCCCAAATGAATTTCCGGTATTTATCCCACACCTACAATTCCTTGTTATTTTCACAGACACACACCATATAGCAATAAAAAACATACCATTATTAAAATTTCAAATTTCTATTGCCCAGAATCACGACTAAATCAGTTGAAACTCCACATTTAAAAACATTACAGGTACTCTATATTTACTTTGTCATCAGGATATTAAAACGTTTTCATACTGACACCTTGTAGCTCCTCCCCCAATAACATAATGCTTCCAAACATATAATTATGCACATTTAATACAGAGAATTAGAAACATTTCTTAATGATATCAATGCATACATCTTAGACAGGATTTGAACCCAAAACATTTGTTTTCAGGGCAGATATTCTAACCACCACACCTTGGCAAGCTCTGTAAGCTGTGCTGTTTCGTTGAATGACAGGTGTGCAGCAGACTGACTGGCAGGATGACACCCTGACAAGCAGTGCCATCTTTCGTCTTTAGGGACTTGTGCAAGTGGATTGTTCTTACATGTGAGTGGACATTTCTCATGGGGAGGGCTACCTCCAATGTAGAACACTCATCCACATCTGAGTTCACCTCTGTTATAGCATGTCTTTATTTGAAAACAGCAGTGTCAAATTGGGGGGAGCGTGAACGTGACTAAGAAAATAAAACTGAATAAAAAAAAAAAAACACTAACTTTTACGAGTACCATAACTTTACACAGGCTGTTAAGACTCTAACCTTATGTACGATTTTTTTGGGGGGTTTTTATTCACTTTTATTCTTGAATAAAAGCACACTTGTTTCATAGAGACTCAAATCGAATGTATGTTTTTATTATAAAATAGTAACAATAAAAGCAGCCCACCACTCAAAGGCTTAAAATGCAGGAAGGCCCTCAGATTGAACCTGCAACGTCTTGATTACAAGGCAGCAGTTCTTACCCCTGTACCAGTGAAGCATACCTTTGTGAGTCTGCCATGTGAAAGACGCAAACAGAATCATGCATGCAAACATCTTTTTTTCATATTGATTGATATTTGGGTTTCAGTCTTCACACATTGACAGCAACATTTAAATTGAACAATTATCTATACTAATGAAAGGCAAAGCCCTGACTGACTGACTGACTGACTGACTCACTCACTCACTCATCACTAATTCTCCAACTTCCCGTGTAGGTAGAAGGCTAAAATTTGGCAGGCTCATTCCTTACAGCTTACTTACAAAAGTTAGGCAGGTTTCATTTCGAAATTCTACGCGTAACGGTCATGACTGGAACCTACTTATGTACATATATACCGGCCATAGCTTGCAGCTCGGTCGCCGTGTGAGGCGATGTTGCATCCCTCATCGTTACACCTCCGACGTAATTGAGTGCCTGCCCATATAAGGCAGTCCGTCAGCGGCAGTCCAATAGAAACACTCTGCCGCTAAATATTCGCAGGTGAAGGACTGTGCGAGCGAGTGACATATACAACCATATTTATGAGTGCTGCTACTTCGGAAACAAAGCACGGTGTAAACCTAAAGTTTAAATTAAGTTCATAGACAGGCTGCCGCTGGCGTTTGTCATGCCCACGGGTAATGCGGGATACAAGTTTAATGAGAGGACGCAGGATATAAACGAGAGTTTTGAGCACTTTGTAACTAAGTTAAAATTGCAGGTGAAGGGCTGCGCTTATGCCAATTCCGAGAGACTGTGTTTGTGGGGGATTGACAGTTAAGGCTGGTGGGGGAGTCACGTCATCATCTCCCCTCCCATTCACCTCATTTCATTCTGAGCTGAGCTCCGCAGCTAACGCAGTGT
Organism: Polypterus bichir lapradei; assembly: GCA_026402145.1. Taxonomy (NCBI): domain Eukaryota; kingdom Metazoa; phylum Chordata; class Cladistia; order Polypteriformes; family Polypteridae; genus Polypterus; species Polypterus bichir. The sequence continues at coordinate 23,675,009 of JANRMT010062796.1, forward strand.
TATGGAAGCGAGTTTGTGACGCTGCCACCAAATACTCACAGAAAAATCCACAAGTTAATACACACGCTGTCTCTACAGTTTCTCCACACTGAATCCTCCAGGCACTACTTACAAAAGGTTACATTGACAATCGTGTTACGTTATTTTTAAAATGTTTCCTTTTCTTAGCACAAGCACAGCTGAGAAGCTTCGATGCATGTGCTCCATAACGCATTAAAAAATCACGCATTTAATCACACTTTGCATTACAAGCAAAGGGGAACTTCTGTCAATGCATGATTTCCTGGTACACCGATTACATTGATCAGCGCTTCCCGATTCATTTTACCCTTGCACCCCCTTGGTTTGAGAAAAATTATGAAAAAATATGAGGTTAACACAGAAAAACAGATCACCAATTGAAGCTTTATGAATAATCGATTCGCCATCAATAATTGTTTTGGTAAAGCCATACTCAGTGTAATTCTCCTTCCATTTTATAATTTTTCCGCAACTAGCCATGATTAAATGAACGGTAAAAAAGTAAGAGCGAAGCGAGGGTGACTTATTCAGGCATGCAGGCGACAGCTCAATAGCTCGAATTTGGATATAAGTAGGTTCTGTTTAGTCGCCAGAAATATCTTTAGTAGGAATGGAAGTTGAATTTAGTCTTTAAATTTCTATGGTAAAGAAAAAGTTATGCAATGATGACTAAATTTAACTATATAAAGTCAAAACTTTTATATATAAAGTAATTTCCGAATATATAAAGTCAAACCTTGATTATATAAAGTCACTGTCGGAATAAATAAAGTCAAAACTTGAATATATAAAGTCAGCGTCGGTATATATAAAGTCAAAACTTGTTTCTGAATATATAAAGTCAAAACTTGAATATATAAAGTCAGCGCTGGAATATATAAAGTCAAAACTTGAATATATAAAGTTATTCCCAAATATATATAGTCAAAACCTGAGTATATAAAGACGGTGTTGGAATATTTCTGAATATATAAAGTAAGCGCTGGAATATATAAAGTCAAAACTTAAATATATAAAGTCAGCGTCAGAATATATAAAGTCAGCGCTGGAATATATAAAGTCAAATCTTGAATATATAAAGTCAGCGTCGGAATATATAAAGTCAGCGCTGGAATATATAAAGTCAAATCTTGAATATATAAAGTCAGCGTCGGAATATATAAAGTAAGCGCTGCAATATATACTGTAAAGTCAAAACTTCAATATATAAAGTCAGCGTCGGAATATACAAAGTCAGCGCTGGAATATCCATCCATTTCCCTACCCGTTGAATCCGACCACAGGGTCACGGGGGTCTGCTGGAGCCAAACCCAGCCAACACTGGGCGCAAGGCAGGAACCAATCCTGGGCAGGGCACATGCATCATTTTCAAAACATTAACTGAACAGTGTTTTTTTAATTTATTTTTCTGAATACGTTTTTGTTAACTTAGTTCAGTTCAGAGTCGTTTCAATCAATAGATTTTGACTTTCACTTTATATATTCAGGAGTGAGTTTATATACTCCGATGCTGACTTTATATAATCAGGAATGACTTTATAAATTC
>JANRMT010062796.1:23681575-23698387 GCA_026402145.1 Polypterus bichir lapradei
CTTCCAGTTATGACCATTACGCGTAGAATTTCGAAATGAAACCTGCTTAACTTCTGTAGGTGAGCTGTAAGGAATGAGCCTGCCAAATTTCAGCCTTCTACCTACACGGGAAGTTGGAGAATTAGTGATGAGTGAGTGAGTCAGTCAGTCAGTCAGTCAGTCAGTCAGTGAGGGCTTTGCCTTTTATTAGTATAGATATGACAGCAACACTCATAACAGTGACAAAACAATTACATTGACAATCATGCTACGTTATTTTTAAAATGTTTCCTTTTCTTTTTCATTACCTCTTTAACACACTACTTCTCTGCTGCGAAGCGCGGGTATTTTGCTAGTTCAAGAATATAACTGAAGAAAAAAAAGAGCACACTTGTTTTTTTATTCCTTTTCTGAAAGTGTTTATTTGATATTTGCACTTCAGTCTTCACATATTATACACTTGATATCAACATTTTGTCATTATTATAACATATGAAAAAAAATTCTGCTTTACTTATGTGTTCAACATTTCTTGCCTTGCAAGAAATATAATCCTACATTTACACAGATCGTTGTAGACATGGAACACACATGATAAGTATGTATTTCAAATAATGATATAGTGTTTTCCTATACAATTCCAGACACCTCAATTCCCTGATAAACAGACTTCAGCTGTTTCAGTGGGGGATGGGATAGCAGGCTGCCTGCCTGTGGCCTATTGACAAATCTTTGCAAAATAAAGGCGCTATTGGTGTGCAATTAATTTTACTTGCACTTCCTCATCACTGCATTAAGGTGGCCTGGCATTACAAATATTTTTGCAGGCTTCAATGATTCTAGTGTTAATGTAATTTGTACAGAAGCACACCACACAGCAAAGCACACATTCCGTTTCACAGTTTCCTGTTTGTAGTTTGATAATAGTCCTGTATCACAGCCATTTTAATTAAAATCCACGTGAAAAACATTATTATTTAGGTATCTAGTGCACAAAAGATTACAATGATATTATGAAGCCTCATACCTGCTTCACACATAACAATAGACAATTCATGATAGACTATGGCTTTACTTACTGATAATATAGACAATTACAAAAACTTTCTAAACAGAAACAAGTTTTTACATCATGGCTGGGATTTGAACCCATTACCACTGCTTTAACAGCAGGTATGTTACCCACTACACCATGTCTTGATGCTGGTTTTTGTTTTGGATAGTTCACATCTTTCCATTCTTTGTCAATCACAGAATTGCCTCCAAATGTCCCCAAACAACTGAAACTGAGGTAAGAACTCAGCACAAATATGAGGTAAACTTAAATAATTGACTGCCATCTCAATCTCTTGCATTTTTTTTAAATGCCACAGTCTGATGTACTGTACCAACTGAGACAAAAAAACGGGCAAGTTATGGTAGTGTAGTGGGTAGCATACACTCTATCAACCAGAAAGTGTAAGTTCTATTCAAACCCATGACAGTCAAAGTTTTCTTAAATAACAAATTTTCTTACATACATCTGCCATTACTCCACGCCAACAAAGGCAAACTTCAACCAACCACAAACTTTGTGCACACTCACACTCATGATATTCACAATGAATCATCAATAACATCTCTCATATTTTAACAAGCAGAGTAGACTGCAATATGTGCAGATTGAGTACCTGTGACTTTAAGTGTGAAGTTGATGGGCTCCATGTTGTACTGCAGTACAGCTTGTCAACATTTACAACTTAATTTAATTGTCATAAAGTAGAAAGAAAATATTTCAGAGACAGTGGCAATTGTTTCACCAGCTGATCCAGAAATAATAATAACACAACAACAATTCCATCCAGTATTCAGAAACTGAGAGAGGCTGCATGGCCATCTATTACAGACCTATGCCCAAGTACATTACCGTTCTGAATTTGTGCCTAGCAAAATTTATTTTAAACAGAATTATTTACATTTAAAACAGTTTCTTTGCATTGTCCAGTCTGAGTCTAGAATTATTTTTTTCAAGAGTTTCAAACTCTTCTGTATTTGGTAGCTACGTATGTAATGGACATTTGGAAGTGAGTGAAAATGATACTGTATGCAAGGATTCACACCAGAATTACTACACTATTAATTTATAGGTTTATTACACTATTCAGCTGGCCATACATGTCATTATTATTTGATAAGACTCACCAAGGTATTGATTCTACAAAATGATTTGGTTTCTCCATAGTCAGCCTCTGATGAGCTTGGCAGTCCCATTATTCCCACATTACCGCAGTCTACAGCAGCTATGATGTTTGGGAAGTATACATAACATTTTCAGTTATTGTTGATAGAATTCTGGAGTTATACCTTTAATATAGAGTCACTTACTGTACAAGCTGACTTGGCACTGTATCGCTTCAAGTAATTGCATTTAAAGTTAGTTTTTGCAATTCTACAGTCATCAGGATGTAGCAGTGGTACGAAAAAAGGTATTACAGCGGCCCTGGCAGTTTAACACTATTGGACAGTTTCATAGAGTAGGGGTTTTGTGGGAAGAAGATCGAGCCAGTGGGGCCAAGGGATTATGATTGTCTATTTTTCCGTCCAAACTTTTCTTACCCATTTGGATCTCCTGTTGTTTATCTTGGATTACTGTTCCTGTCTGGATGTATAGTCTGTTTCGTTCCTGCCTGTTCATGTGGGTTTGTACAGATCAAATACGTCTTCCCTATCACCTCATCCCACACTGCATCAAAAAACCAGCAGGACAAACTTTACATTGCTTATATGAATCATTCATAGGATTTTTCAATCGCCCATCCACCATCAACTGCCCTGCTACATTGGACTGGTTCAGACATTATTTATTCTTTGTTGTGTTGTCTCTGGATTTGTTATCGCCATCAGGGGAACTGAGGAGGCTTGTTGCATTTGTGCTTTGTTATATTGCATTGTTATTTATCAATTAACTGGACCAAGAACTGTCCCTCTTTGAATGAGTGGCTTCATGCTGGATCAAGGCTGGGTGTGTTCTGGGAGTCCCCTCCATAAAATAAATAACTCACCATCTTTCTGATGGTGTGAATCTTAGTGTCACCGCGACCACTACAAGGATGTGCCAAAGAATGTGTGCTGTCCTTTAACAATATTTCTTAAGGACAGTCCAAGTTTCCTCATGCATGGTACTTTCAAGAAATGAGCAAACCACACACAAAACTACAGAGTTCTCAACATCAATGTGATTTTTGTGACTAGAACCACACACCACAAAGTTTTCCAGGACTATAACTGGCAAGCCTATGCCAAGTGGCATCTGAGTTCTTTTGTTCCCACTAAAGGTCCATCAGCTTGACATCCTCATAATACATCCCTACTGCCCTGCACCATAAAGCCAAATATAACCTAACACAATTGGAGTGAAAGGTAAAAATAAATTATTTCTAGGCACAGAGCATATATTGTTTGTTAGCATGTACTTAATATTGTATATGACATATATTGTATGTTAACATGTAAGTAAAAATATATATTTTTAATCAAAACAAATATAGATAAATTATCAAAAAACTCCAGTGTTGTCCATCCAAAGACCTGTTTACATTCTACAATTTTAGACTGCTTGATCCTACAAGGCACAAGAAAGGCTAGGAGCGATCTTGTGAAACTCAAACTCAAAACTGCAGTTTGTTTGGTTTTCCCTGATGGGCTTGCTCACTCCCTGCTGCTGCTACTAAAGAGACACAACACTAAAGCATGTGGGTTCTTCACTCTTTCCTGGTTGATCAACTGCACAGCACCCTGGGTAATACTGTTAAAGGGGCAGGCATACATATTCAGCACAGCTCACATATAAGTCCATGCAAAACAAACATCCTTTAAGACACAAACGCACCAACACATTACCAGTTTTTCTCCGATTGCATGTTTTGTATTTACATATTTGTGCAAGTTTTCTAGTTATTTTTAGTGTACCATTAGGATACTCGATTCAGTGTACAATTTTTACACTATATTTACGATATATTCAGTGAACTATTAGGATAATTGAGGGGCTGTCCCATCCAACATCAACACTGGCCACTAAACTTCTGTGACAGCACACTGGGGCATTAGGAGATAAAAGGAGTCTAAGCTGGCTGCACAATGAATTTTTAGGAAATTATTCTGCAAACAAGTTCACAGGCGAATATGGCATATTTGGTCCAAGAAATACTTTGGCGAATTTCTCTGATCAACACCAGTTTTCACAAACGGTAACACATTTATTACCACACAGACAAAGCAAACAATTGCAGGTTTTATGACAAGGTGGCACATTTTATCCCTGCAGAAAGAAAACGATTTGTATTTTTTCCATGCCATTGAGTTTAATTGCATAGCATACCTGGGGCTAGTGATGTTGGAGTAATGCATAAAATTATTCTTTTTGGACTCTCATGAAGAAGCATTTGATATGTGTGGCAGCCTCAATTTACTGCTCCTCCAGGACTCAGGAAAAGACTCCTCCTGGATTTGAACCCGTAGGGTGACATCACATAAAGTATTAACACAGAACTAGCACTATTCACTACACCATCTATCCTAGTGTGGCAACCTCAAACGAATTTTCACAATTTCTCCAACAGATACAGTTTATTTTTACAGAAACACACCCTACAGCAATGGACACATCCCATCTCACAGTTTGCAATTTTTACAGCCCAGTATCACACCCAAATCTGTTTAGAATCCAAGTGGTAAAAAGTATCCCTTTATTTACATAGTGCCCATAGCAAATTACAAAGATGTTTTCAGGCTGACACCTCGTAGCTGCTCTCTAAGTAACATTAGACAATGCCTGAGAAAATATGGCACCACCCACATAAAATACAGACAATGACAAATATTTCATTTAAAACATGTTTACATTATGGGCATGATTTGAACACAAAATTTTTAATTCAATAGCCGATATGCTAACTAGTACACCACAACTTGGTGCTGATTTTTTTGGAAACAGGTCACACTTTAATAATTTTTTTATCACAGACGTGCCTCCACCTGCCTCCCAAACAGAGTAAAAGTGAGTTTTAGAACCCAGTCCACATATGAGGTACAGTTCTATAATTACCTTCCTCCTTAGTTTAAGAACTCACTTAAAGTTACATGAATACATCATGGCCAGGAATTGAACCCAAAACTTCTCTTTTAAGGGCAAAGTTGCTAACCACTACACCATAGCATGGTGCTAGGTTCTGTGGAAACATATCACACCTTACTAATAATTCCAAGTCATAGACTGGCCTCCACCTGCCTCCCAAACAAAGTAAAGTGAGTTTTAGTACACAATCCACATATAAGGTAAAGTTCTATAATTACATTCCCTTTCAATCTCTTGATTTACAGTATGATTTACAGTATCAATCAGATCAGTTTTAATGGTAGTATAGTGGATAGCATACAAGTCTACTAACCAACAAGTCTGAGTTGAAATCTCATGGATAACCAACATCTATTTCTTTTATAAAATAAAAAAACAAACTTGTGTATACAGTATTTGTCATTACTCCATGAAACTCCTTTTCAGGTTTTCTGTGCCTCACTTGAATCAGCCTCGTTTTCCAGTCAAGGCTCAATCAGTTCCACACACACAAAATGATTTTCATTAACTCAATAAAGGCTTAGGCATTCCACATTTATGTGTATACCCGTGATATTCACAGTGAGAAGCCACAAGAACAAATCATCACTAACATCTCTAATAGTTCAAAAGGCAGAGAGTGCATTATGTTCAGATTAAGCACCCCTGACTTTAAGAGTAAGATGATGGAATCCATGTTGTATTACAGTACAGCTTAGAAAATGTTACAGCAACAGATACACATGTAAATGTAGGAAGGACGGCCCTTGCGTGTGTGTGAACTGTTAATATTTGAATTTGATGATTGCATATAGCGCTGAACTGACCTCATAAAAGGTCATAAAATGAATAATTCCAAATATCATATATACCTACATCTCTGTTTTTTGTTGACATCATAAACCATAAGGTGCATACTAATTCTGCGTGAGCAGGAACACTCAATAAAACTGAATAAAAAAAAATAAAGTGACGGTGAGATACGAATAAGGCAGATTCACCAGTGTTTGTGTGTCAGCTTTTATCCCTCCAGATCAGAGAATGTCCAGTTCCATTGCCTCAACACACCACTCACATCTACAGTTATTCCCAGTTTCAAATAAAAACTAACAGTGTCAGATCCCTAGGGCGGTAATATGTATCGTGATCGTGATTGAGAGAATAAAAATGAAAAAAAAAAACGGTAACATTTACAAAATACAGTACTTTAAATGTACACGGTCTGTTACAGACGCAAACCAAATATATGTGTGTACTGTATAATATTAACAATAAGAGCAGCTCACTACTGAAAATGGCAAATATAGGAGACAGTAGGGATCGAACCAAGGACTCCAGATTATGTCAGCAAATCTTACCGCTACGCCACAGAAGCTGTTGTATTGTCCTTGAATCTTTTGTGAAAGTGATTATTTGATCTTTGGACTTCAGGCTTCACACATTCTATAGTTTATGCCTAGATTTTGTAACATTTATTACTAATATATGAAAAAGTTTCTGTTTTAACAATGTGTTTACACAGATTACTGTAGAAACGGAACACACATGAAATGCATGTGTTCCAGATAAAGATCTATTATTTCCACTCTAAAACTCCAGCACTTCACTCCCAGATAATCAAATAAGGCATGAGCTGGGAGAACTTTGTGCACGTTCTGCGACGGTGGGGGATGGAATAGCAGGCTGCTTGTCTTAATCGGCACATTTACAGAACAAAAGACGCCGACGGAGAGGTGCGAACGGATTTAAGGTGGGCCAGATTTACGAGTTTTCTCGCAGCCTCTGGTAATTCTAGTGTTAATAAGACAGTAAGCAATAGGGTTTTTACCTCCAGAATTTCAACAGTAAATGCAATATCACAACATGTTGCTTTTTCTGGCCTTCCCTCTCATGCACTCTGCCTTTCTGGTCTACAAATATATGCTCTGTCTTTGTCACACTGGCAATCACAGACTTGTAGAAGATATGAAGGATGTCGCTACCCACATTAAAGGAATGCAGCCTCCTAAGGAAAAAAAGCCTGCTCTGCCCTTCCTTATGTAGTTCCTGTGTGTTCCAAGACCAGTCCAAATTGCCATTAATATGGACCCCCAAGAACTTGTAGAAGTGGACCACCTCTATATCCATTCCTTAAATAGTGACCGGGCAGAGAGGCTCTTTGGTGAGGTGAAAGTCAGTAACCAGTTCCTTGGGTTTGCTGATGTTTAGATGCACGAAGAATCAAACTTCTCTATTTGACTCTTCTACTCTATTTCATCCCTTTTATCAATACACCCCATAAGTGCAGAATCATCTGAGAATTTCTGCAAGTGACATATCCTGATGTTATATTTATAGTCAGAGGTAAACAGAAAAGGAGACAGGACCGTTCCTTGTGGTGTTCCAATGTTACTCACATCTGTATCATAAACACAGTCATTGAATCTCACAAATTGCAGTCTGCTGGACAGATAGTCCATTAACCAGGATACCATAGACTCATCTACCAGCATATCTCTGAGGTTACTTCTTAACATATTGAAGGCACAAAAGAAATCAAAAACTATAATCCTGAAAGTACCATCAGTTTTGTACAAGTGGAAATAAGCCCTTAGTCAAAACTATTGTATTTCACCTTAGTCAAACTATATTCCCCTTTTCTTAATCAAACTGAAGAGATTTTTTTCCTGCTGGTGATGGAAAGTGTATGATCAGAACCCATATGAGGAAATGAAAGGTGTCAATTTGTGAAAACCGAAGCCCAAATATCAATCGACACAACCTAAACATATCAGCTTGGTTGATGCAGAGGAGAGTTGCTACTTGTAAAAGATATTGCTGAAGGGATATATGCTGACATACAAACGCTGGTGAATTATGTCTTCTTGGCATCTTGTTGTTACTTTAATTTTTTTCATTCAGTTTTGTTCTTTCTGTCCCACTTTATTTATGGTACCAAGCAGAGCTGTATTGCAGTACAGCAGTCTATTAGCCAGCGAAAGCGCTTTGAAGAAGTTGTCTGTCTTTGTCCAGAAACTGCTTTATGCCCACGGTCTCTGAAACTCTTTTTCCTGTGGGACATCTGGGATCTTTTCCTAAATAAGGAGTGGCTTTGCACATGTACTTTGTCTCCAAATCTGTTGCATTCCAAAACTTTATGCCAAATTTGTCAATTTTGGTTGAGATGTATTGCAAGAAAGGACAATGGACCTCATCAACAGTAATATGTTGCCTTGGGTTGTAACTCAAAAGACAATTCTCAACAACATGTTGGCAGAAGTCTGAGATCACAGCAAATCTGTCATTTTTCACATGTTCTTTGTTGTCAAAATGCAAATGCCGCATGATAGTCCGATAGGGGTCATGAGGCATCATATCTTTGATTGCTGGTACAACAAAAAGTTCTGACCAGGCATCAACCACAGCACCAACTGTGATGATCACTGCTCTTGTGAAAAGAATGGATATAAATGACATCAGCTCAGAGAGGGAGAGGCAATTTCATTGCACCACATGAACGTGACTGAGAGAATAAAACTGAATGAAAGAAAACACTAACTTTTACAAGTAGAAAAAAGTTACAACGGTTGGTAGAGACTCAAATCAAATATGTTTTTATTATATAATAGTAATAATAATAGCAGCTCACTCCTCAATACGGCAAATATGGGGAAGACCAGGAATTGAACACGCAACCTCTTGATTTAGAAACAGCTATTCTTACCTCTACACCAGCCAAGCTGAGATGTTCAGGTTGTGTCGATTGATATTTGGGCTTCGGTTTTTAACACATTGACAGTGCCATGTAAATCGAATAACTTATTTTTCTTCGGTTATATTCTTGAATAAAACTCAGTTTTCTAAAAGTATTTATTTGATATTTGGACTTCAGTCTTCACACATTCTACACTTCACATCACCATTTTGTCAATTATTTCTATAACATAAAAAAGGTTTCTGTTTTAGTTATGTGTTCAAGATTTCTTGCCACGCATTTCCTGTCATCCTACATTTACCCAGATCATTGTAGACATGGAACACAGATGAAATGTATGTATTCCAAATAATAATATATTATTTACCCTATACATTTCCAGACACCTCACACCCAGATAAACAGACTGGAGCTCTAAGAATTTTGAGCCTGACTTCAGCTGCATCGGTGGAGGATGGGATAGCAGGTTGCTTGCTGCTTGTGCTGATTAACACATTTGCAAAACAAGGACGCTGATGACGAGGTGCAAAGGAATTTAAGGTGGCCCGGCATTACAACTTTTTTCTTAGCCTTCAGGGATTTTAGTGTTAACCTGCAATTGGTTTGTCCTGGGTATGACATTAATCTGCATCCAGCCCTGCAAGCAGCTCCTCCAAATTACAGAGAAAATTTGGGGGTTGGTGGCAGGATTGGCACTCCAGCCACCTTAAAAAACCTCAAACTGTTCCAGTGTGGTGCTGAGATGTCAACCACTGCCTTCGGGTCCCGATCCAGGTGGTTCATTGTGTGGTGGGTGCAGCAACACACTATCAGTGCATGCTGCCAACCTCTCTCTTTTTGTCCTTAGAACAATAAGAGCATAAATACCAGAATGCAAATAAGAATTTCAAAAACTTTACTCAGGCAATGGAGACCTTCTGGTTATTCCTAAAGGCCAAATGTTGACATGTCATCCTTAAATATAAAGAAACAAAACAGACTAAATGTGAAAGTTAATATGGGGGGGGGGGGGGAGTGAAGTTGAATAAAATGTATTCTGAAGTTGCAAAGCATTTAACTCTAGCTTTTAACTAGACTTAGTAGCATTTTAGTAAAGATTGACTTTTATGCCATACAATGGTATGATGAGTTTGAAAGACTATACCAGAAGGCTCTATTCTTGACTTAGTATAAGTGGCAGAATTGAATGACAAATTTCCAAAACTCAAGCCTGTTTTGCTCATTTTAAGATGATACTGGGTATTTATTTATCTGTGTAATGTGTTTTAGAAGAATATATCATTATCAAAAGTCACTCACTAAGTTATTATATTTACACTTAAATGAATGAAAATGAGCTTTTATATAGAGCTCTTCCAAATCAGAGTTCACACACCACAAAAAAGAACTGCAGCCTAAAATTTCCAACACAGGGACTGGTGTATTACAGCTACAACTTTAGTAAACAGTACACTTTGCCAGCAGTGGTACAGCCATAACATTCAGTGGACTCATCATTTAGCATAGGTTTGTTTTTTACCCTGCTGCTTTTTAAGGTAAATATATATATATATATATATATATATTTTCCTTTCTGAGTAATTTATATAAGATGGAGCTGCTAATGCAATATGTGGGATAAATATAGTAATCTTTTATATGTCGCCTATGCAAAAAAGTAATGTTTGCACTAGAGAGTGAGTTGATCTGGTATAATGATGACAAAATAAGTTATTTTAAACATATTTTATAAAGATATTTTATTTTAAATATTAGCAGTGAAATAGTGACAAGACAGACACCTCAACAATTTTTGCATTACTCAATGTGTTGGTTTTGTATGTAAGTGACAGAATGTTCTGTAAATCAATTTTTCTGAAGTATTCTATATATTTTGAAACAGGCCCTGCTAAACATCATTCATTATATATGTTTGTGCTCAGGCACATTTTTACAGTAATAATTTGGCAAGCCATTAGTCCTTTACTGCAAAGCCCTGGGTAAGATTATGATTAACTGTGTCAGATAAACTTCTACCTTTTACAAGCTTTTGATTAAATTGGAAAACAAATGCGCCTCCAGTTGAAGCATAATATAAGTTCTCCAAAGGCTGTGTGTAAAAGGAAGAAAACATGGACTGATTTCGATGTCAGCCAAATGTTCTTAAAGAAAAGCTTCTAAAACCAAGAAACTTAAGAAACATACAAACAAACCATTATGTTATATGTTTCACTTGACTGTCTTTTATCTGGTGTAAATGCTTATGGGTAATTATTACATTTCCTTAGTCTTTGTGATTATTAATAAACTGTTATTATTCTTTACTTAAACGAGTGAGGTTTAGTTACCTTGTGTGATGATGAGTGTCCATAGCAGTGTAGGTGCCCCAGAGTATTGATAGCAAAATTGGCTGTTTGTACATTCTTGTGTAGATGTATGCGGTTCAGCCGATTCCCTCATTAGTGCTCTGGATATCATAATCAAGGCATCTATATCCAATGTAATATAAAGGGAGCCTGAATAGGAAGGAAAGATAAAGAACAGTCAGAGTCGTGGCCAAGCCAGTACTGCTGAGAAAAGGCAAGCAGGCAGGGATGATGCCCCATGTGGAGCAGGGGCACTCTAGGGATAGGTTTAAACCTGCTTAGCATCCAGGGAGCAGAAGGGGCCAACCATTCCAGGAGATTCCACGGATGCCAAGAGATCGTGGTGGGAAAAGGCAGCAGGGCTCCTAGGGTCACCGTGGACATCACGGGATGGTGACGGAGACACAAGCTAGATGATGGTTGACTGTACCAGCTGAAGGACATCTCCTCTTAGTGAGTAGTCTGTAAAGGGTGACCAGAGGAGATGTTGATTTGGAAGGATGCACTGAAGCTTATGTTGTTTTTAAAGGGACTTACCCTGACCTGTTTTTTAACCTTCATATTTATTTATTTATTAAATTTGAATCTCCACAAACACGGTTAATTGGAATATTTATTAATTTATTGAAGATCTGAACCACACTTTTTTTTGGATGCTAATGAACTATGAAAACAAAAGGCACCTTGCATATTTGCATTGTTGTTGTTGTTCTGCATCCCCATTTGCTTTAGTCCATTTCGGTGTATGACTATCGATGTCTGGTGTCAAGAACAAGTAATTCCATCTGTGGGCGACACAGGCAACACACCTTGATGCAAGTATAACAGCCAGGAACCCTTATCTAGAATGACAGATAACTTACTGTTACTTATTTACTGACATTGCCAAATGGAGCATTAAAAATTACCAATTTTTATTACTTAAATTAATTTCTCTTTCCTGCACTCACCTTGTGAAGGTTTTGTCCCCTAAATATTAGATGTTGCTATCCCTTACTATTAATTCATTTTCTAAATTCAAATCCAGGAACCACATATACTTTATTGGCCTTACCTCCTTTCCTCTGTGGTTGTGTAAACTCATCATGCTAGTCTGCCAAAAGCTCATTCCTCATTCACCCTTTGTACTTCCACCAACTACTGTACCCTGGCAGCCCCTGTACACCCACACTAGCATCTACCAGGACTTTCCACTGTGGGCTTCTCTCTTTCTCTATCAAAACAATCCATGTTCAGTCCATCTACTTTCAAGGTTCTTCACCAATTCCCATTTGCCTTCTTCCAGTCAGAAGCATTTTTTTAAATTACTGTATTGTTTTGTTTTTCAGAAGGATCTCCGTCCAAAAGAATTTTTACAATATCAGTTAGAAGACTGCATTTCTACTTCAGTATGATTTTTCTCATCATATTCAATGTCATTTACTATGCAATTGTTACATGGTTACTTCACCAGTATTACTCACAAGAAAACATTACCGAACTCCAGACACTGTCAAAATTGCATAATACTAGATTTTCTAAAATGCTACAGCAAATCACAACACAAAATACTATTTCAGTGGAGAATCTGAGAGTGCTTAATTAAAACAATTAGTTCAAAATAATTATTAGGTTTTGTGTGAAAACATCAGTAGCATTAAATGTGCCAATGAATATGTTTCAGTGGGCAAAGACAAACTCTTTTGTTTACCTCTGCTTCTACACCAAAATAAGATAAAATGTATTTATCAATGGTGGCTACATTGACATAATTAGGGGTCAGTAGCTAATGGGCCCCACTTGCATTGAAATTAGTTTTTTATTCATCAGATGCATCTTTAAGAAGCTTTCATTTAAAATGTTTGTCCTCAAAGGATGCCATTATATTACCTTTGCTTACCTCAACATGGTCAGTCTGGTTCACTGCACACCAAAAGTTTACAGAGGATTAATTACATCCTTCACAGATAACCTATAATTAGCCTGTTTCACATAAAACTCTTCCACCCTCATTAAAATTTTTGTCCTTGAAAGTATGTAGAGGATCTTATACCTTTTCCAATTTAACAAGAAACTGACAGCAAAAGAAATAAAAGAAGCTTTTGGCAAATCACCACATAAGGGATGCTTTCAGTATACCGAAAAATGTAAAACCTCAGGAATAAATTAAGGATTTATGGCCACAGATAAAAAGAATTAACGCTTCAGAGATCTAAAGTAGTGGTGGGGAGTATGAGGTCACCTAACTCCTAATTCCACTGCTGGGCTGCAAATCAAGGTACCATGAGACTATAGAATGAATCAGGCTGAAATTAACTTGGAACTTCTTGGTTCACAATGGAGATAAGATCCCACACTAAATCATTCCTGTATGTTTTACTCTGTGCACCATATACCATTAATTATCACCAACTAAGAAATCCAGAGGTTCAGCACTCACTGAGCGTATATATATCATATGATACCAGTACAGGAGCAAAGATGTTACTGTTTGACACCCTAACAAGACAATATCATATTGCAACCTCCTCTACGGCATGCAATGTTTAATATATGGAATATGATTGATATTTGATATGATATTCTGATATATACAAAGTGTGGCAGAAAAGTAATGAGACTGGCAACATTGCAAGCGATCTGGCAACGCTGCGCTGTAGTCCTTGATAGAGCACGTGTATCAGTACCCTCCCATAGCTCAGTGCGAGTTTCAACTCCTTCCGTTAACTACGTGATTTTTGTGACTGCTATTAGCGAAGTTGTGTTTTTGGTTGTGCGTCACGCAAAATGGAACAGTGGAATTTGGAGCAACGTTGTGCCATTAAATTTTGTGTTAAGCTTGGAGAATCGGCAAGTGTGACGTTTGAAAAGTTAAAACAGGCCTATGGGGAACATTCTTTATCCCGAGCTCAAGTTTTTCAGGGAGGCCTTCAACTTCGAAAACCAATGAAAACATAGAACGTGTGAACACTCTTGTGAGATCAGACCGTCGTTTAACATTAAGAATGTTGAGTGAACAATTAAATTTGAACAGATTTACCGTTCATCAAATTTTGACTGAACATTTGCACATGCGAAAGGTCTGTGCCAAAATGGTGCCGAAAAACCTCACAATTGAGCAGAAGGACAATCGAAAAAACGCATTCCTGTGGTTCCCCAGCCCCCTTATTCACCTGACCTCAGTCCGTGTGACTTTTTCCTTTTTCCTAAACTGAAAAATGTCCTCAAAGGACGTCATTTCGGGACTTTAGAAAACATCCAAAAGAGTGTAACGGACATGCTGAAGACCATACCGGTTGAAGACTTCCAGCGCTGCTACCAACAGTGGGAACAACGTGTCCATCGGTGTGTAGCTGCTCAAATTGAAGGGGATAACATTGATGTTTGAAAAAAATAAAATCTTTGGTAAATAAAAAATCAGTCTCATTACTTTTCTGCCACACCTCGTATATATTAACAGTATAATTGCATCTTTAGAACAACTGTGCCTTAACTATATCCTTTTATTAAAACATTTTTAATACATACAGATTATAGGTTTTGCCAAAAGAAACCTGTTTAACTTTTCTTAACATGCAATAAATAAATAATCTATACTAATAAAAGGCAAAGCCCTCACTGACTCACTCACTCACTCATTCACTCACTCACTCACTCACTCACTCAATCATCACTAATTCTCCAACTTCCCGTGTGGGTGGAAGGCTGAAATTTGGCAGGTTCATTCCTTACAGCTTCCTTACAAAAGTTGGGCAGGTTTCATTTCGAAATTCTACGTGTAATGGTCATAACTGGAAGCTGTTTTTCTCCATTTACTGTAATGGAGATGAGCTTGAACGCCATGGGGGCGGAGTTTCGTGTGACATCATCACGCCTTACACGTAATCACGCAGTACATAGAAAACCAGGAAGACCTCCAAAAAGCGCTGAAGAAAACATGCATTATATAATTGAGAAGGCAGCGAAACAATAAGAAGCAAGCGAGTGACATATACAGCCATATTCATGAGTTCTGCTACTTCGGAAACAAAGCACGATGTAAACCTAAACTTTAAATTAAGTTCATAGACAGGCTGCCGCTGGCGTTTGTAATTTAGTGCCTGCCCATATAAGGCCGTCCGTCAGCGGCAATCCAATAGCAAACTGCCACTAAATATTCACGGGTGAAGGACTGTGCTTATGCAGAGGAAGATGAGATGGTCAGGGTGGTGTTTGGCACAAACTCAGCGAAACTGCGAGAGAAAGTTTTAAGTGCCAGGACTTCGGTAACATTAAATACAGCCATGGACATCGCACGAGATGGCACCAGCACAGCTGGGAACCTTCGATGCATGTACACCGAGCGGCTCACGTGAACTGACGCAGTGCACAGACAAAAAGCAACAGTTCCAAAGAGCGCTGAACAAAAACCGAATTACACAATTGAAAAGGCAGCAAAAAATATGAAGCATCTGATACATACAAGCATATTCATAAATGCAGCTACTGCGGAAACAAAGCACACGGTGGAAAAAGTCAATGTCCCGCTAAAGGAAGACAGTGTAAAAAAAAAACCCGTGCATGCAGTGTGTCAGGTCTCAGATAAAGAAGACGAGCTGTTTATTGATGCAGTAAGAAACGAATCGATGAATGAAACCTGTCATCTTTACAATGATTGACAAACACGGAATGTAACTTGAACACAACACATCCTACAAATACGAACCTGATTGAAAGAAATAATGATAATCAAATCCTTGATGACAGCAATACTCAGTAACACTCACAAAACAAATACTGTATATTGACAGTCATGTTACGTTATTTTTAAAATGTTCTCTTTTCTTTTTCATAGCTTTTTTAACACACTACTTCTCCGCTGCGATACGCGGGTATATATATATGTATATATATACCCCGATCTACATACTCGAATAATGGATACTTTATTCGTCATCAATGATTGTTTTGGTAAAGCCATACTCAGTGTATTCATTAGATGAACGGTAAAAAAGTAAGAGCGAGGGGAGGATGACTTATTGAGGCATGCAGGCTGTAGTGCGCATCAACTCTATCTGAATTGCGCGATCACATTTGAAAAAATATATCTTTTCAAGTTCTATTTAGTCCATATGTGTCAAACTCAAGGGCCGCGGGCCACATCCGGCCCGGCATGTAATTATATCCGGCCCGCGAGATCATTTTATATACTGTATTATTGTTATTAATGGCCTGGGTATATGAAGCGCTGGTAACACAATAAACTACAGATCCCATAATGCAGCGCTTCAGCTGCCTTGCCGAACACTTACCGCGTTAATCAAGTCTAGCTTATGATGTTGCAAGTTATTGCGAAGCTAGCCCACACGATGCCGAAGAGAAAAGGTGATTCTGAACATACTTTAACAGACTTTAAAAACCCATGGGAGGCTGAGTATATGTTTACTGACATTGCCGGTAAACCCGTGTGTCTCATTTGTGGAGCTAATGTGGCTGTAATTACAGAATTTAATCTAAGATGGCACTATGAGACAAAACATCAGGATAACCTGAAAGACCTGAATGCAATGCAGAAGATACAGAAAGCAGAAGAATTAAATAAGAATCTGACACTTCAGTGGACGTTTTTACCCGTGCACAATCACAAAGTGATTTCAAGTGAAGCTGCTTTTATGGAGACACAAATGCACCAGTGCAACTTGCCCCACTTTCCCTGTTGCCAAGTAATGTTGAACCAAGTC
>JANRMT010062796.1:23703387-23817340 GCA_026402145.1 Polypterus bichir lapradei
TTGCACTGATACGAAATAGCTGTGTGTGTATATATGTAGATATGTATGTATATGTATATATATGTTTATATATGTGTGTGTATGTATATATATATATGTATTTCTGTGTATATATGTGTGTGTATGTATGTATGTGTGTATGTATATGTATGTGTATATATGTAGATATATATATGTATGTATATATGTGTGTGTGTATATATATGTGTATATGTATAGATATGTATATATATATGTTTATATGTGTGTGTGTAAATATATATATATATTTTTATATATATATATATATATATATATATATGACAGCAACACTCATCACTCACAACAGTGACAAAACAATTACATTGACAATCATGTTACGTTATTTTCAAAATGTTTCCTTTTCTTTTTCATTACTTCATTAACACACTACTTCTCCGCTGCGAAGCACGGGTATTTTGCTAGTTTATACTAATAAAAGGCAAAGCCCTCACTGACTCACTGACTGACTGACTCACTTACTCATCACTAATTCTCCAACTTCTTGTGTAGGTAGAAGGCTGAAATTTGGCAGGCTCATTCCTTGCAGCTTACTTACAAAAGTTAAGCAGGTTTCATTTCGAAATTCTACGCGTAACTGTCATAACGGTCGACAATGTCCACCATGTTAAACTTTTTTATTTATGGCCCCATCTTCATGAAATTTGTTAGCCAGCTTCCCTGCACTAACCGAAACCAATGTATGTACTTATTTCAGTGGTATGACGCCAATGTCAGCCGCCATATTGAACTTTCCAACGTCACTAATTCTCCAACTTCCCGTGTAGGTAGAAGGCTGAAATTTGGCAGGCTGATTCCTTACAGCTTACTTACAAAAGTTAAGCAGGTTTCATTTAGAAATTCTACGTGTAACGGTCATAACGATCAACAACGTCCGCCATGTTAAACTCTCTTATTTATGGCCCCATCTTCACGAAATTTGGTACGTGGCTTCCCTGCGCTAACCGAAACCGATGTACGTACTTATTTCGGTGGTATGACGCCACTGTCGGCTGCCATATTGAACTTTCCAACGGTCTTTGTTACCTATGAGCCCATCTTCAAGAAATTTTGTACACGGGTTCCCAACGCTAACTAAATCCTACTTACGTACATATATACAGTACGTCCATAGCCTGCAGCTCGGTCGGCCATGTGAGGCGGCATTGGGTCCCCCATCCCCACGCCTCCCACATTGTTGGTTGCCTGTCTATGTAAGGCCATCTGTCGCTCCGGTCTCTTCATTCCCTTCCTTGCTTCGCCACGGTATTCACGTCTAACTGCTAATAACTGCAGCCTTTTTATTTAATCCATGGCTCCTCCGCTGTTTTATTGTTCGTTTATTACGATTATAGTTATTGTATAGGTATTTTAGACTTAGTTTACATTGTTCAGGTGCCCATTTCCTTTATTGTTCCAACCGTACCCCCATTAACATGTCTATCGAGGTGATCACTATCGATCAAAGAACTGTCACTTACCTATTAGTTTCCAGGCCCGGAGATGGCGTCTGCCTTTTCCATTCTCTGTGTTACATATTGCACGGCCATATCAGGCTCACTCTTGATATCCGGAGGAACATTGTGTCTTATGTATTGAATGACTGGGACAGGTTCAAGGTGTGGACTGATGACGGTACAGGAGATAATTATACTACACAAGAGCACTATAAGAGTGAAATGCTTAAGCCCTTCACCTATGGTTCTGCATGTGAGTTGATGACTTCCGCTGAATTGTTCGGTTGTCACTTTCAAGTGTACCGAAATGGCCAAATATTTTACACCCTTGGACAACCGCCAATGCCTCTTAAGCATTTTAGATTCACAGGTGACAATTTGAGTAGTGGACACTTTGATGTTTATGAATGTTTAAACTCTCAAAAGCTGGATGCGAAGTTATCGATGAAACCGGTTGTATGGTTACAACGCTTGACAGATGCCGAATGTCACTTCAACACAAGTCCTGAAAATACTAACGTAATTGAAACAAACCATGAAACTCAAACCGATTATGACAGCAGCAATCCAAGCTGTGAGATTTGAGGCAAGATTGCTTTTCACATGGCCAACTGTACGTTGCATGCTCAAGAGTAATCTCAGCGCACAGCTTGGTCATATTTCAACCGGAGGGCCGAACTGACAACGTGGCATACAAAGAGATCCTTAACAAATAATTATTGGTATATTTTCCCTCAGTTTAAAAAGGTTTACTTTTCTTCTTAATAAAAATTTTAAGGCAGTACTTCGCCGCTGTATAGTGGTTGAGTGATACAACAGCAGAGTGTTGAGTGAACAACAGCAAGTTCCACACATGCTGAAATGCTAACCCAAAAATAAATCAAACAAAAGTAAGCACTGTGGGTGCAAAACGGACCACAACAGTCCAAAAATCAAACACAGGAGCTGTCAGGCTTTTAGAAAGTTTGTTGCCAGTCACCAGATACGATCTCTGTTCTGCAGCATGCTCTTTTCTCTGTGTGACGCCTTCTTCTGGTAGCCTCAAGATTTATAAATAGGGAACCGGAAGGGGTGTAGTCAAATGTTCTCACTAGTCGTCTTCTCAATACTGTAGAGGGAACATTAGAGGACACAGCGCCAGCGCCCCCTCTTAACCAGGGTGTTAATACATACAGTACCTCAGATGAGCCCAAGGAGTGATCCACTGACACAAAAGTGTGACGATAATCTCTTATATATATTTCTTTTCTGGTTTGTCCTGCTTCCACTTCAAAACCAGTCCCGCCCACACGCAGCCGACACAGCATTTCTCGCCAAGCTTCTGAAGTACGTTTACAAAATAAAGCAAACTCTGCATGCAGTAAAAATTTACTTCACCAGCTATATTCCATGCTCAGAACCATCAAACTCTTTGCTAAATGATACAAACACATGCATGAAATCACTCAGTCCAATCCAACAGCATCTGTACGAATGCTTTTCGAGGAAAACCCAAGGCAGGATTTATGACGATACAATACCCCGACATGTCACACCAATATTGAAGTGATTTTCGTCGGAGAAGATGGTGAATCGCCTGCCGAAAGGGACATTTGCATCTGTCCCATAGGCAACTCTGTAAACAGATTTCCATGCTCAATATGAATTGCGATCCTATGGTTTACCCACTTTTATTCCCTTACGGACACATTGGCTGCCACAAAGATTTACAACATGTTCCCGATAAAAGAACCGCCAAGCGAATAAGGCTTTACTCAATGCCAATTTTATGCGTACAGATTAGCAATGAGGAATACATTTAGTATTTTGCACTCCAGCGGCGAACTATTCCAACAGTATGTCGTAGATGCATATGTTAAAACAGAGGGCGCGAGTCTCAGCTATCTCAGATTAGATCAACAAAATTTGCGCGTGGAACAATACAAAGGACTGTCAGACGCACTGCAAGCAAATGCTGAAAATAACAACGTACGTGTAGGCAAAATGATCATATTACCGTCCACATTTCCAGGAAGTCCAAGATACATCCAAGAAAACTAGCAGGATGCCATGGCCATAGTACATAAATTCGGACAGCCTCATTTATTTATCACTTTCACATGTAATCCTGCTTGGCCGGAAATTCTACATGCACTGTCGGATACCCAAAGACCGGAGCACAGACCTGATATTGTAGTACGAGTCTTTTGGTTTAAGCTGCAGGAATTACTTAGAGACATTCTACAACAACATCTTTTTAAAGCTGTTATTGATTATATTTCCGTAATTCTAATTTCAGAAGCGCGGCCTTCCTCATACCCACATGCTGTTTAATCTTCACAATAATTCTAACAGCCAGTCTTCAGCCACGGTCAGTTGTACGAACGTGGCTTTTTCTAGGGTTAGATCTTTCAACTCATTATCTGTCGTCACCACCAAAATACCTATTCACAACTGCTTCTTTCAAGAAGTATTTATTTCTTCTTGATTTCTGAATTCCTTTCTCACCATTTTCCGTTCCTATTCTTACACCGCCGTATGCTACGGCAGGCTTCGGCTAGTATAGTATAATAAAACATTATATAATATTTCTCCAGAGAATAACAGTACTTGTAGATAATCTGACATTTAGACTCTCAGATGAAGAATGAAGGTCACTTCTTGATAAAATGTGTTCTATCAATGTGAAGCATATGTACATATTTTTATTACCTCTTATGATCTAAAATGTACCTTAATTAAAATCATACTTGTGTACAATGTTATCAGGTACCTATGTAAACAGGCCACATGTTGTGGAAATGTTCCCTTAGACCTTATTGAAATAAACACTTTGCTTATTTACCACACAATCTTTTGTTCAGCATATTTCCTAATCCTCTAAAATCCATGTTTAGGTAAAAAATGACATTATACTAGATTTACATTATGTTATGTTTTGTTATTAATGTTACTTAATTTGGACAGTAGGTGGTACTGTACAAATATGATATAAATAGAACTGGGAGAGGGATGGGAGGAGAGTTCCCAGAAGGAGATTGTAAGACAGAAGTCTTTCTGTAATAAAGAAGGTATTTGAAGATTTCTTTGTGTACTGATTGATACAACACATTACACTGTTAGCACACCATCTTATCTTGTACATCTCTAAGAATCCCAACACACCACAATCCAGAAAAACAATGTTCTGTTTTACTTAAAATTATATAAAAAATAATTTTACAAAGAATGATTAAAATTTTCTTCAGAATTTGTCAGTCAGTTTTTATAAGTGTTGTCTTTAAAATTCAACATTAAGATGGCCTTCTTTGAGCAGCAGTACATTGAAGAAGAACTCAGGAGTGTGGCCAGATAAATACAGCAGCTCCTCACAAGTCAATCTGAACTTGAGGGAAAGAAAATAGCCTGCTAACTGTACAAGAAGCTTCCTCTGAAGCTGGAGTTGCCTCTGCAACATTGACTCCATTATATGCCACTGGGTCCCCACTCTAAGTCAGG
Organism: Polypterus bichir lapradei; assembly: GCA_026402145.1. NCBI lineage: Eukaryota > Metazoa > Chordata > Cladistia > Polypteriformes > Polypteridae > Polypterus > Polypterus bichir. The sequence goes on from JANRMT010062796.1 coordinate 23,708,340, forward strand.
CTTACTCCCTCTCCCATCTAACAACCAGGGATTCTGCGATAGCAAATAGTGACCTAAGCATAGATCACCTTCACCTTTTTAGGCAGACTCCACCACATACAACTATTGAGAGCTTCTCTGTTTCCTCACTTTGATAGCAGATCATGGCACCATATAAAGTTTGTGTCCTGCTTTCCTGGTGCCAAAAGTATTGATATTAAGAAGGGCCCCATCACTTTTTGACAAACAGAAGAAGAGGACTTTTAGGGTGAGTGTTCTTTAGGGTGAGTAAATGATCTTACCAATTGTAGGAGACTAGATTTTCTACTTGTGTGAAACGTGGTTGAGGAGTGACAGTGCTACAGTATTAATTGAAGCGAAACCTCTAAATTATAGCTTTGTTCATTCTGTTCATTAAGAAAGACCGATGATGATTTGGTATTTTCGCTGTTTTTTTTAAGCCATTTACAATTTTTCCCCATTTTATACACACAAAAAATTGAACTATGTACACAATTCTGAAAACATGAATCTCATGTATCAGCATGACTCCATAATGCTCAACACTAAGCACAATTTCATTGGTCTAACCCAAATACCATTTTAAATCACAGTTTTGCTAATCTCTGAACACAAATTGTATAAATTAGTACACCCCATTTACCAATTAGTCTCATTCATGTTGCACCTGTGCAAATTCAATTGGAAGAACAATTCAATCATGTGTCAGAGTATAAAAGAGGCCTCATGTGACATATACATGTATTAGGCAAGAAGATGGAGTAGCAAAAACACAGAGGTAGAGGTAGAGGTAGAAGTAGAGGTAGAGGTAGAGGAAGAGTGAGAGTAAGAGTAAGAGGAGCCCTAGCAGGCAGTGGAGACCATCTAGGATGAAGAGGAGAAAGAGGAAGGCAATATTTCCAATGAAATACATGCAACATTGGTGGAACATTTAATCAATCATGGCCTAACCATGACTAAAGCTGGGAAGATAGTCCAGCCAAATTTGAGCAGCTTCACAGTAGCCTCAGCTATCCAGGCCTTTAGAGGAGATAACGGGTGCGTAACCACTTGAGAAGTTTAACAGTACTCTATGCAGTAATTACATTATACCATAACTTTATGTTTTCTATGGATATGTGCAATGCTCACGCAAATGGCAAAGGCCCTATTGTGTAATGTTTTGTCTTATATTTATGGAGCTACATAGTAAAATGTGTATTCTATAATGTGTGTATATACTTTTCACAGAATATGTAGAAAGACAACCAGCAAGAGGTGCCAGAGACCAGGAATTAACAGATGAGCAAAAGACCACCATAATCAACACAGTTTTAGAAAATAATGCCATCACCCTGAGGGAAATCAGAGACAGAGACCTGGAAGATAATGTCCATTTCGCCAACATTGGCCATATCAGTCTGTCAACAATCGATTGTGTCTTGACCCAACACCAGCTGAAGATGAAACAGGTATATGGTGGTCCATTTGAGTGCAACTTGATCGAGTGAAGGAGCAACAATACCAATATGTGCATCTGATTACAGTATCCTCTCAGTACTCTGTATAGAAATGTCACTATGTATCTCAGTGTTCCTGTATGTAGGCCTTTTGTCTGATATGCTCATTCTTCATTTTTCAGTGAGTGCTTGAACTTGATATCATTGCTGTTCCCTATGAATATATTTTCATTGATAAGGCAGGGTTCAACCTGCAGAACCAGGGGGCAGGGGAGGAACATGATGATGATGACCGAGGACATGGATAGCTGGTAGCATTGTTGGTGCTTTATCAGTAGAGAATATGTTCATTCCAATTGGAACATTGGAAGTGGTAGTAAACAGGCCTGAACTATCACTAATAAATGTTCAGACACATCAATGACATTAGACCTAACCTTTTCAGAACTCACAGCCACTACTATAAAGTCCACATCAATCTCTAGCCTTGTACATGATTCTTCCATTATAATACTTAATTTCTGTAATGTAATAGTGAACTAAAAGCAGTAAGAAGATAATTAAGAGAGAAGAAAAGATGTGGAATCACCATTCATTGTCCTAAATGAGAAAAAAGGTGCCAAGTAAGAGAACTGTTGAGTTTACTCAAAATCAAGAAATATGGCATGCTGTTCTAAAATTTATAGTTGTGTGGCAAAAAGGTTCTCATTTTTGAGTCCATTGCAAAATGCTAAAAACCAAAGTAGCCTTTTAAAATTAAAGCTATAAAATACACACCAACATTGCAAAACTAGTAATTGCAATGAAGTAAGAAAAAGGTTAAAAAGTGCTTTATTTCAAACTGAATTAAAAGCATGTGCTTAAAATTAAAAAAAAAAGTTTGCCAGAAAATACATGAATAAAACAATAGACCTTTAAAACAAGCACATTAGCTGTTTAAAATCAGCTAGTCTCAGTCGTTTTGAAATGTTAAAAAACCTTTTAAATGAACTAAACCATGTAAACTTTGCTTTCATGTCAGATAAACTGAAATGTATAAAAATGCTTTTAAATACATGATGATTATGAAGCTAAAAATTGAAAGTGTGATGATGAAAGTTTTTAGTGCATACAACCTGCAAGTTGGGTGTGTGATGGATAAGAAAGAAGATTACTGGAATGAGTTGGAAAAAGTGGTGGAGAGTGTACCCAAGGGAGAGAGAGTGGATGAGTTGGTGAATGAAAAAGAGAGTATGAGGAGATGACAGGTAGGTATGATGTCAAAGAGAGAAATGCAGAAGATCAGATAATAGTGCATTTTGCGAAAAGGATGGACATGACTGTGGTAACTATGTTAAGAAGAGGGAGGAACACAGGATGACGTACAAGTGTGGTGGAAGGTGCATAAAGGTCAATTATAGTCGGTCTGAAGGAGATTGGAGACTGCAAAGTGGTTTCAGTTGAAAGCATAGTTAGGCAGCATAGGATGGTGATGTGCAAAATGTCGTTGGACATCAAGAAGAGGAGGAGAGTAAGGGCAGAGCCAAGGATCAAATGGTCTAAGTTGAAAAAGGAAGACTGTAAAATGGAGTTCAGGAAAAAGGTCAGACAGGCACTGGGTGGCAGTGAAGAGCTGCCAGATAGCTGGGCAACTGCAGCAGAAGTGGTAAGGAAGACAGCAAGAAGGGTTCTTGGTGGACATCTAGACGGAGTAAGAAGGACAAGGAAACCTGGTAGTGAAATGGGGAAGTACAGGAGAGTATACAGAGGAAAAGTTTGGTGAAGAAGATGTGGGATAGTCAGAGAGATGAAAAAAGTATACAGGAGTAAAAGGAGATAAGGCGTAAGGTGAAGAGAGAGGTAACAAAGGCTAAAGATAAGGCATATGATGAGTTGTATGAGAGGTTGGATACTAAGGAGGGAGAAAAGGACTTGTACCGACTGGCTAGACAGAGGAACTGAGCTGGGAAAGATGAGCAGTAGGTTTAGGTGATAAAGGATGATGATGGAAATGTACTCATAATTGAGGAGAGTGTTTTGAATAGATGGAAAGAGTATGTTGAAAGTTTGATAAATGAAGAGAATAAGAGAGAGAAGATTGGATGATGTGTCGATAGTGAACCAGGAAGTGCAATGGATTAGCAAAGAAGAAGTAAGGAAAGCTATGTAGAGGTTGAAGAATGGGAAGGCTGTTGGTCCAGATGACATACCAGTGGAAGTGTTCAGGAGAAATGGCAGCGGAGGTTTTAACCAGATTGTTTAATGCAATCTTAGAAAGTGAGAGGATGCCTGAGGAGTGGAAAAGCAGTGTGCTGGTGCCGATGTTTAAGAAAAAGGGTGATGCGCAGAGCTGTATTAAATACAAAGGGATAAAACTGATCAGCCACAGCATGAAGTTATGGGAAAGAGTAGTAGAAGCTAGGTTAAGAAAGGAGGTGATGATGAGCAGCAGTATGGTTTCATGCTGGGAAAGAGCACCACAGATGCAATGTTTGCTCTGAGGGTGTTGATGGAGAAGTATAGATAAGACCAGAAGGAGTTGCATTGTGTCTTTGTGGACTTGGTGTAAGCAAATGAAACGATGAGAGAAATTGTGGAATTGTATGAGGACGCCGTAAGTGGCAGAGAAGTAAAGTATGTAAGAGTGATATAGGATATGTACAGGGGAAGTGTGACAGTGGTGAGGTCTGCAGTAGGAGTGATGGATGTGTCCAAGGTGGAGGGGGGATTACACCAGGGATTGCCTCTGAACCCTTTCTTATTCCAATGGTGATAGACAGGTTGACAGAAGAGATTAGACAGGAGTCCCTATGGATTATGATGTTTGTTAATGACATTGTGACATGTAACTCTAGTAGGGAGCAGGTTGAGGAGACTGTGGAGAGGTGGAGATATGCCCTAGAGAGGAGAGAAATCAAGGTCAGTAGGAGTGAGACAGAAGGAAAGGGAGGTCAGAGGAATGGTGAGAATTCAGGAAGTAGAGTTGGTGAAGGAGGATGAGTTTAAATAATCAGGATTAATGGTACAGAGTAACAGGGAATATGGAAGAGAGGTGAAGAAGAGAGTGCAGGCAAGGTGTAGTGGGCGGAAAAGACTATCAGGAATGATTTGTGACAAATGGGAGTACCAGCAAGAGTTAAAGGGAAGGTCTACATGATTGTAGTGAGACTAGCTATGTTGTATGGATGGAGATAGTAGCACTAACGAAAACACAGGAGACAGAGATTTATGGTGGCAGAGTTAAAGATGTTAAGATTTGCATTGTGTGTGATGAGGAATTAGTGCATTAGATGGTCAGCTTAAGTTGGAGAGTTTGGAAACAAAGCCAAAAAGGCCAGATTGTGTTGGTTTGGACATGTACAAAGGAGAGATGCTGAGTATATTGGATGAAGGATGCTAAGGATAGAACTGCCAGGCAAGAGGAAAAGAGGAATGCCTAAGAGGAGGTTTATGGATGTGGTGAAAGAGGACATGCAGGTGGTGGGTGCGACAGAGCAAGATGCAGAGGACAGGAAAATATTGAAAAAGATTATCTGCTGTGGTGACCATTAACAGGAGTAGCCAAAACATGAAAAATGTTCTTTCCTAGTGCGCATATAAACACAGGTTATCTCCAGTTTCTGCATTGCACCTTACATGAAGAAGGGGCCTGAACTACCTCAGAAGCTTACATTGTGTAATCTATTCAGTTAGCCAAAAACATGTGTCATCATGCTTCACTTTGCATTACATCTGTATATGGCTAACATGGTACATTATGGTACATTACTCTACTACTACAGTTCTAATCACTTTATGCTTAGTAAATGCCTACACTTTGTTAATTTATTTATAGATAATTCTTGTGTGTATTTGTACCTTGTTAGCATACTTAAGATTACTATAATTCTTGTTACATGTTGTCTCATACATGCAGTTGGGAGGCAGCTAAAGGGCCTGAATAATAATAGTTTCACGCCAGACCAGAGGGTGGTGAGATGCACTGACTTTCTCTCTCAATCCTCTGCAGACCATCCATGGGAAATCCTGCATGGTTCCTGTGCCATTGATGACGTCACTGGCGCTTCTGGCCCCATGTTATGTCCGGTTCTGGTGCAATTGACAATGCCACTTCCGGTCCCGGGCTTATTGATGACATCACTTCCAGTTCTAATGATGCCACTTCCTGTCTCGGCCTTTAAAGCCGCCATCTTTACCGGCTTAAAATCAGTTCTATTTTGAACTTGAACCTGAACACAACTCATCAACAAAACCCATTTTGCAGCCAGGGCACAATATACGGGTGGCTGCCCCAAACCTTTTTGATATCTTTTTGTTATTCTTGTGACAATGTATATCTGTGCCTTTTGGTCTACAGTACTGTTATAACTCTGAAATTTCCATATGGATCAATAAAGCTTCTATCTACTTACCTAAAACATTTTTTCTATTTCTCAAGGCCCTCATTATATCAACACAGTTGTGTAGATTCTCACAAACTTAAACCAGATAAGATTTGGTGACTAGTCCTATTTCCTAACCCTAAGGCTTTTTGTTTTTTTCTTCCACAGGGCCCTTGTCATCATGTTTGTTAATTAAAGTCTTTAAGGATAATTCCAAAACGAAGTAAAATTAAACTTGTACTTTAAATAATAGGTACTGTATGTGAGAAAAATGACATTCTGAAATTTAAAAAGTCTTGTAAATCCCCATTTCTTACACTTTTGTTTAAATTTCACAACTCTCATTGCCAAGTGAAATTATTCATGGATCACAAAAGCCCAAGAGCACCATTCAACAGGGAAACAGCACTTTAACACCAGCACTTTAACACAAAACTCTCAACAGGCAAGCAGCAGTACATCAGCCATCCCTCAAGAAATAAATGATAAAACCATACTGTTTGATCTGGGAATCAAAAACCGAAAGGTAGTGAATTTAGAAAGAGAGTGACCTAATGGATGTTGAAGAGTCTTGCCTGAAATTGTTATGTGCAACAAGTGATTTGTATGATAGATAGATAGATAGATAGATAGATAGATAGATAGATAGATAGATAGATAGAAAAGCACTCTACTGTATACAATATGATAGATAGATAGATAGATAGATAGATAGATAGATAGATAGATAGATAGATAGATAGATAGATAGATAGATAGAATTCTTGAAATTTCATGCCCAAATTAGAATTAGGTTACATATCTGTTGTAGTTTTAGCCCTTTTTGGTCAAAGATAGGACATCCATTGTTTGAATCATTGTGGTGGATTGGCACCCTGCCCGGGGTTTGTTTCCTGCCTTGGGTCCTGTGTTGGCTGGGATTGGCTCGAGCAGACCCCCATGACCCTTTAGTTAGGATATAGGGGGATGGATAATTGATGGATGGATGGATGTTATAGTTTTATCTTCCCAAAAAATAAATATATCAACACAAAAATGAGAAGTAAATAAATTTGGTCTACTATTGTATCTATCTATTATATTCACATTTTAAATAAAAAAGTAAGAATTTAAATATTGCACTCAAAAATTGAAATACTGCCTTAAACCAGAATATACTAATATGCACAATCATTACAGTAAATTGGATGGCACTGTACTGGCGAAGTAAGTTTACACTGGCGAAGTAAGTTTGGATATTCACCTCATGTCAATATAGGTTTCCTCTAGGTGCTCCAGCTTCCTCCTACTGGCCAAAGACATGCAGGTTCAATGGACTGGAGGTGCTAAATTGGCCCTAGTGTGTGGTTGGTGTATGTGTGTGTCTGTGTGTTTACCCTGCGATGGACTTGCGCCCTGTCCAGTGTTTGTTCTTGCCTTGTTCCCTATGCTAACTGGGATAGGCTCCAGCACTTCCAAATCCAAACCTAGGACCCTGTTTCAGATTAAGTGGGCTAGAAAATTAAATGAAATTAAATTTACAGTATATTGCTTTAATCTGCCACTTTATGTTAAATATTTATGTTTGGGATTTCATATTACATTTCTGATCATAGATTACCAGTGAAGACAATGAAATTACTATTTCATTTTGAGCAATTGGGTAGAAAGAAGGTGCTCTTTTCAGCTACTACTGTAGCAGAAAAGAATGATCATTCCACATTTATGGCTCTCACTAACCTTCCACAGACACAATTATCCCTTCCTCAACACAACTTTTGACAACGTGTTGTAGGAAGAATCTAATACTTTAACCTAACATAAACTATTCAAGTAACACTCCCAAATTTTCCTTCCAGCTGTCATATTTCAGTACCTCAGTTGAATGCAAAATAACAGCCTTAGAGCAACACAGTGCCACCAGCCATCAACAGCACTAGCCAGCATCAATTACTCCAGACTTCTGTTTCTAGTAATGCAATAGCGCTATCTTGGATCTGTTACCAAATTTCCAGGAGATCAAAGGGTCTGGTTTTAACAATATTAAAAGTATACTGCTCAAAAAAATTAAAAGAACACTTTTTAATCAGAGTATAGCATCAAGTCAATGAAACTTCTGATCTGGTCAGTTAAGTAGCAAAGGGGGTTATTAATTAGTTACAGCTGCTTTGGTGTTAATGAAATTAACATCAGGTGCACTAGAGGGGCAACAAAGAGACCACCCCCAAAACAGGAATGGTTTAACAGGTGAAGGCCACTGACATTTTTCCCTCCTCATCTTTTCTGACTGTTCTTTCACTAGTTTTGTATTTGGCTACGGTCAGTGTCACTACTGGTAGCATGAAGTGATACCTGGACCCTACAGATGTTGCACAGGTAGTCCAACTTCTCCACGAAGGCATATCAATACGTGCCATTTGCTGTGTCTCCCAGCGCAGTCTCAAGGGCATGGAGGAAATTCCAGGAGACAGGCAGTTACTCTAGGAGAGGTGGACATGTCCGTAGAAGGTCCTTAATCCATCAGCAGGGGCCTCATGTATTAACAGTGCGTATGCACAAAAATGTTACGTACGAACGTTTCCATGCTCAAATCGCGATGTATAAAATCTAACCTTGGCATAAAGCCACGCACATTTCCACGGTAGCTCATACCCTGGCATACGCAAGTTCTGCGCTCGTTTTTGCAGACTGGCGGCACCCAGAGTCAAAGCAGTGCTACTGTTCCAGTGAGGTTTCCTTTTCTTTTTTAGATCCACATCCCTGACGCGGCTTTATAAATACACTGAAATTAACCGCATATTGTCTATTAGTTTAATACATCTGATTGTAATTAACCTGTAACAATATAATGGTCCACAGAATGGTCAAACTATTATAAATACAATAGCTGCTTTAGCGTTGTTACTCTCACTGCACCTTCTTCTTCTTCTTTCAGCAGCTTCCGTTAGGGGTTGCCTAGCAGATCATCTTTTTCCATATCACTCTCACTGCACCACTTGGAGTATTTATATCCCTGTACCTGAGTGGGGAATCACAGCTCTACAGCAGCTGATCGGAAAGAGAATTATCGGTAAACAGCATCAAGCACACACTGCCTCAGCCATGCTGTCTATTGAACTGCTCTCATACAGCAAACGCTTCAGAGCCTTTCCTCGCGGTTCAGAAACAGTTTCATCCCAAAAACTATAAATGCACTCAATCAGTCCATCAAGTGCTCCTTATAGAACTGTTTGTACTTATAAGTACAATTACCATAATGTATACTTGCGATACAGTTATAATATTGCACAACCGGAGCCACTTTATAAAGCGCATATTTACATATGATGACTATATCATTTTTAAGAAGAAATGCAGCAAAATAAAACTTTAACTTAATTTAAATAATCTATATTGTTAATAAATAAACATGTGATGACACAGTGTCGCAGCGCTAGCAAGGAGCTGGCGCTCCCTTTTTCTTGCCTTGCACTGTATTCTTGCTGGGACTGGCGCAACACTGGATGGATAGAATAATTTAACATGTACTACAAAGATGTTCCTTAAAAGTTTTGAAGAATCTGCATTCTAAGCTTACAGATGGCTTAACATCTATTACAGAGCTGATTGTGTGGCGATTGGGTATTTGCAGAAAGAAAAGTAAGGACAGGAATTGGGGGTTAGTACGTTTGAAAGAGACAGTACTGCTGCAGTAAATAATTTTATCGAAGGTAGCACACTGCGCAGCAAGCATCTTGCATGAGGCATGAACAATCACTGAGCCACCGTGTTAACATGTTTAATAACATGCTTTAACTCTTATCATCATGAAAATGATATCAAGTATAAATCTCAGTATTTTAATTATTCAGAGAGCTGTAATATCACAAATGTAATGGATTCTCTGTCCTGTCGGAGGAAGAGAAAGCCGGTTTAAGAAGCACCTAGTGATTCACACACATAGAGCACATAGAAGATCAAATACAAAACAAAGCATTTAACATGCTACTTTAGTTACGATGGGATTTGAGAAACAAGTAAATTAAACAATTTTAAGATGAAGTTTATGATGTTCTACTTTAATGACAAAATAAACTGCGTGATTAAAGTGGAAATTTGGAGAATAAAGTTGACATTTCGTGCTTTTTTTCCCACTGTGTGCCTATTTTTTTTTTCTCTGTACCCTAATAAACTTTCACATGACACCCAGATGGTGGGTTACGACTCGCCTTTACACAGCAACTTTGATATCTGACAACTTCTTTTTTTATTTTGGGCACTGTGCGACTTTGTGAACTTGAGCTTTCGAGTTTCTCTGACACTCTATGTTATTTGATCAACTTCCTTTTGTTGTTTATACCACTGTCTAAACCAACAAATAGTACATTTTTCCTTGCCTCCACTTGGTATTTGCTGAAATTATTCTATTTCCCCCTGTGCTTTTGCCATTGCCTTTTCACAGAATGCTGAGCTTAAGGGCTATTTATATTGATTTGCATATTCAAAGAGTATGGCATCCTTCTGTGAACACAACGAGCTATGTGTTGGTAACACATACTTCCAACACCAAGAGCACTTGGCGGTCTCCAGATGGGCCAGTCTTCAATGAGCCTGAGTACCTCTGCATCAGCCAGAAATGGAGGTCATCCTTGCGTGATGCAAGGGACTTCAGGGACACAGACACTTACTCGGATCACTACCTAGTTTGGGTGAAGATTAAACTCTAACTTCAAAACCAAAGTCAGCCAACACCAAAGCGAATGTTCGCAAAGGAAAAGTTCAAAGATGCTGCCACTGTCGATGCCTTCACATTGGAACTGTGCAACCACTTCAACATCCTTCTTAGAGAGATAGCAGATGTTGATGACCACTGAACCAAGCTCAAAGATACCATCAGACAGTGCGCCCAAGCTACCATCAGAAGATGCAGAGGACAGCATAAGGAAAAGTGGATTCAAGATCACACATGGAAACTGACTGATGTGTGAAAAATCGCAAAGATGAAACATGATCTGGCCACAAACATGAACACACAAGAAGAAGAAATCTAAAATATGCAGGGTTGGATCAATACATGGAGAAGAGCTGTTGGAAAGTTAAGAAGGAATGGGTGGAAGAAAAGGTGAAATGAAGCGGAACAGGTGGTTGACCGTAATGACATCAAAACCCTTTACTGCATTATCATTGATCTGACCATAACAAAAAGAAATTCCAATGTCCAGATCAAAGAAAAAATTGGGAAGCATCTAAAGCCCTAAACTGACCAAACCCAAAAACTACCTCCAACTTCAATGAGGAAGAGGCCCAGGAGGAGCTACAAGTGAACACTGCAATGATCACCAAAGAGGAAGTTAATATGAAGATTATAACACTGAAGAATAACAAAAAGCCATCTTAGACAAAATGCCTGTGAAGATTATGAAACAAGGTGGTCAGGCCATAGCAGAAAAACTTGCAATATTGAACACTGACGAACTGGAGCAGTCCCGGAAGACTGGTTGAGAGGTGCCACAGTCAAAATTTTGAACAAAGGCAACATGTCTGAATGTACCAACTGGTGAGGCATCACCATGCTCTCGTTGTCTGGGAATGCATTCTGTGTGATCCTACTCTGCTGACAGCAGAATGCTATAGACCAATACCTGTGGAAAAAGCAAGCTGGTTTCTGCAGCAGAAGATCATCCTGTGAACAAATCTTCACCTTCCGGAACATCACAGAACAATGTGTCAAGTTCCAAAAATAATTTCTCTGGACTATGTCATGTAGGGGTGTGCATAGGAGCTGATATCCACTGGACTGATCAAGATCACCTTAGTGACCTGGGGCCTCATGCATAATGCCGTGCGTAAAATTCACACTAAAATGTGTACGGACAAAAGCAGAAATGTTCATACGCACAAAAAAAAATCCAGATGCATAAATCTGTGCCTACACCAACTTCCACCTTTTTCTGCTACATAAATCCCAGCAGCGTGAAAAGTAACGCACGTGCACGTGCCTGCTGCCACTTCTGAAATCCTCCCAGAATTACAGTATGCCTCTTTTAATATGCAAACCAATAAAAATAACCCTTAATCTCAGTGTTCTGTGAAAAGGCAATGGCAAAAGCACAGGGGAAAATAGAAGAATTTCAGCGAATACCAAGTGGAGGCAAGAAAAAACTTACTATTTGCTGTTTTAAACAGTGGTATAAACAACAAAAGGAAGTTGATCGAGTGACATAGAGTGTCAGAGAAACTTAAAAGTTCAAGTTTATAAAGTTGCACAGTGCCCGAAATAAAAAAAAAGTTGTTAGATATCAAAGTCGCCATGAAAAGCCATAGCCCACCATCTGAGAGTCATATGGAAGCTTATTAGGGTACAAAGAAAAGAAAAAAAAAAATAGGCACACAGTGGGAAAAAAAGCACGGAACTTTAATTTTGAAATTTCCACTTTAATCACGTAGTTTATTTTGTCATTAAAGTAGAACATCATAAACTTCATTTTAAAAGCGTTTAATTTTCTAGTTTCTCAAATACCATCGTAACTAAAGTAGCATGTTAAATGCTTTGTATTGTATTTGTTCTTCTGTGTGCTCTTTGTGTGTGAATCACTACATGATTCTTAAATGGGCTTTCTCTTCCTCCGACAGGACACAGAACCCATTACATTTAAAGTTCTCTGAAAAAATGAAATACTGAGATGTATACTTATTATCATTTTCATGATGATAGGAATTAAAGCATGTTATTAAACATGGGAACATGGTGGTGCAGTGATAGTGATAAGCTGGCGCCTCGTCCAGAGATTGTTCCTGCCTCCCGCAAGATGCTTGTTGTGCCGTGCGCGACCTTCAATTAAATAATTTATTGCAGCAGTACTGTCTTTTTCAAACATACTATCTGCATAATGTAATAGACATATTTTGCTGCATTTCATCTCAAAAATGATATTGTCACCATATGTAAATACGGGCTTTATAAAGTGACTAAGGTTTTGCAATATTATAACTGTATCGCAAGTTTACAGTGAGGTAATTGTACTTATAAGTACACACAGTTCTACAAGGAGCACTTGATGGACTGATTGAGTGCATTTATAGTTCTTGGGATGAAACTGTTCCTGAACCGCGAGGTCCGTACAGGAAAGGCTCTGAAGCGTTTGTTGTATGAGGGCAGTTCAAATAGACAGCATGGCTGAGGCAGCATGTGCTTGATACTGTACTGTATACCGATAATTCTCTTTCCGATCAGCTGCTGTAGAGCTGTGGTTCCACACTCAGATACAGTGATATAAATACTCTGAGTGGTGCAGTGAGAGTAATATGGAAAAAGATGATCCGCTGTGGCAACCCCTAACGGGAGCAGCTAAAAGAAGAAGAAGGTGCATTGAGAGTAACAACGCTAAAGCAGCTATGATATTTGGAATAGTTTGGCCATTCCTTGGACCATAATATTGTTACAGGTTAATTACAATCAGATGCCTTAAACTAATAAACAATATGCCATTAATTTTAGTGTATAGTATGATAAAGCTGCGGATGTGGATCTAAAAAAGAAAGGGAAACCACACTGGAACAAAAGCACTGCTTTGACGCTGGGTGCTGGCAGTTTGCAAAACCAAGCGGAGAACTTCCTTATGCCAGGGTTTGAGCTAGCGAAAAAATGTGCATTGCTTTACGCCAAGTTTAAGTTTTATGCATTGCTATTTAGCATGGAAATGAGAGTACACATTTTTGTGCGTAAACACTGTTTATACATGAGGCCCCTGGACTTCACTGACAACGTTCCCTTGCTTGAAGAAGATGAGATGAACCTGCCGGAAGCGACGATTGACCTCAATCAAGAAGCAGACAAAATCGGCCTGAAAATAGCATTGATAAGCCAAAGATCATGAAAATGCATGCCACAGCCCAAACAAAGGGAGTAATGACCGGATTGAAGCGGCTGGAGGAAAAGGAGAGATTCACTTAATAGGCTAGTTTATTCACCAAAAATGGAGACGTGGAAGCAGATGTCAAGTGCCGCATCGGGAAGGCAAGAACAGTTTTCCGGATGACGAACATGACCTGGCCCTCGCTATCCATCTCCCTGAAGATCAAGTTTCACCTGCTTGCCTCTGTTGTGATTCCTACAGCCATTTATGTCAGTGAAACCTGGAAAATGTCAGTTAGTTTTAACAAGAAGCTTGATGGCTTCCAGTAGAGGTGCTCTTGCCGAATTCTCAAAAGCCGATACTATGATTGCATCACCAACAAACAGATTCTATGAAGAAGTGGCTCGTGCAAATTCCACATCCCTGTCATCCGCAGAAGACTCCGAATGGCCAGCCATGTCCATTGAATGGAGAACCATTGGATCCCAAAGACAGCAGTGAAAAGGACACCCAAAGAACACAGAGAAGAACAATGGTGCAAGACCTGAAGGTGCCAAGACCTGTATAAAAAATCAGAAATGTTGGAGAATGCTTGATGCTCAAAATGCTGTAGCATGGGTGGATCTAAGTCTAAGTCAGTGGTTCCAATACTGCAACGTGATTTGAATTATGAGCTCTTCTTTGTTCATTTGTTCAAAGTGATTGCCTCACTCTTCCAAAACCACACCACCAATTTTCCTAATGAGAAGTGAACCAGGAAAATTTGGACTTAATAATAAAATTATGCATTGGAAAATTAGACTTTTATTGATCTGTTACAACTAGTTTTGCATTGTTTTTACTTTCATTAATAAACTCTGTTTCTAAGATAATCATCATCAAAAGTTTTTACAAGAAAATTGTTAAGTAAATACTCTAGGAAAATTAGAGCAATGCATGAAAGTGAAAGCATTCAAGCAAATTCAAAATTTTTGCGTTAAAGACAGGGTTTTTGACCAGTGTATAGATAGAGAGCTCTTTACTTCAAAAGCTCAGTCCTGTTTGAATGAGCTTCACTTTTGTGCACTAATCAAAAGTATTAATTTAATAATATTTTAGCCAAAAACACATACATGTGTTACAGATGCTGTAAGCATATGTGTAGATAACTGACATGTGCATTATGTGAGATTTTCTTATGGACATTTTAAAATAGCTTGCTGTTCATTAGCATTGGTCCCCACAAAATTCCATGTATGAGAAAATTTGTAATACATGTTTGCTTCAATATGGTTTAACTCAATCAAGCTTACTAATTTGTTTTCAAAGTCCATTTATTTGTTTGTTTTCCAGACAATCTCTATTTTGATAGGTTTAATTGTTTTAAAAAAATATTTGTATCTGTTTTCAGTTTAAATGACGTGGTTGTTTTCACATTTTGCCCAGTGCAGTTTATTTTAATAGATGTTTGCACAGTGCCACTGCTTATTTTACAGGCATACTTTACTTTAAAGAATGGTTATGTGCTTTGCACTTTTTGTGACAAACTTGTTAAATGTGAAAACATTTATTAATATACCAAGATACCGATTTTATCAAAGTATATTTTTTCTTGATTTTAGCTCAAGCACAGAAAGAGATCCCATAATGGGCAGGGGGGTGGAAACTGGAAGGATAAGAACATGACATTATTGATATGTCATAAATCACCTGTACATTCCTGGATGGTTTAAGTGTCCTTTTTAAAGGGTAAATTAATGTTTAATAAGGATGAACTACCAAGAATCCAGTCAAGAATGACATATTAGACTAGCATGCCCATGCAAGTTTGGTAAAGAATATTTCACTTTTATGTCAAATTAGACGTCATGACTCTTTGAACAACTTTTTTTTTAATATTAAGGTAATTATTTTTCAATATTGTTTATACCAAACTATAGGAATCAATTATGTAAACCTATTATGGCAACTAATGCAATGGCTCAGGAGGAGATAGATGTCAGCACTATTTACAGAATTAGCAAGATTGCAGTTATGCCATTTATGGGAAAAGAAATCTTATGTCACAATTGCATATACTGTAGTAGGCTTACAGTGTAATAAAACAAATGTAAGTGTAAGTGAAGGAATGAAAAAAGCTCAATAAAGAAGGAGACAAGCAGGAGTAAAAGTACAAAATAATTGTAAAGCATAGCTTAAAATAGGAGGGGTTAGCTTTATTGGATTTCTATCTCACACACACACAAAATGACACAGAAACATTGCACAGTTAAGTAAGATGCAGCTATGCTTATGTACTGTACTTATGCTGACAAGATAAACTATGGTAAATGTATGCATTAGACAGGTAGTAATCATTGCACCTTAATGATATATTATGACACTGACCTATTAAACCAAATTCTTAGCTTTCCCAGGGCGTCATGTGGAATGGTTAATTATATTTTGCTCCGAGCGCAGGTTCCTCTGGAACTTAATTTGAAATGCGGGTATAATTTAATTTATTGAAGAATGCAAAACATTAATGGTGTAAATAAACATAGTGGAGACAATAACAGATAGACTAATGTTAAATAAAACAGATGAAATGTAACAATACACTGACTAAAAGTGCACCAGGGATTATGTTTGCTTTGGATTTAGAAAAATGATTTTTTAACTCATTGCTTTAGGGTTTCACTGGTTAGTGAATTTAAAGTGGTTATGTCTTGGTTCCTTACTCAATGAAAAAAGTAATTGTATTATCAATATTAGTAACAGTTCAATAGAGGACTGTTGACAGGAAGCATGTATTTCTGTTTAGCCCTTCTTGGTGGCATATCACAAGACAGGGTCTGCGAAGTGTTTGCTTTTTTTGGGAAGGCAAACTGAGATAAAAAGGGAGGGAAGGCAGAGGGAGTAAATTTAATCCCTTGTATTTAAATTTCAGCTTATTCTTAAAAAATGGAAAGTTTTCCATAGGACTTAATCATCTTATCATGCTGAAGTCAAAAATTGTCTTCCTGCGGGCAACACATTGAATTATTGAAGATCCCTCATAAATGAAAAGAGAGTGGGTTATAACACGAAGACTAGAGAAACTGAAATAGTGATTTGTAAAGCAAACGTGTTTGCAGTTAACTTCTGGTACATTTAATTTGGAGGAGTACTACATTATAGTGGCTTGAAAAATAAAGTAGAAATTAAAAGAATCTTGGCTAACATATATATTGCACATGGGTGCAATAGGTGACCTTGATAATTTCATGCTTTTTCATCAACCATAACATATCTGATTCATTGAATTTTCTTTACTTGTATTCAAGCTATTATTCTTCAGTGCATCACATTCATTCTCAAATTGATAATATTTTTATTGATGACAGTTTGCTTCCCCCTGTAAAGTCCTGCCATTACAATGGCATTGTTATTACTAACCATGCTCCTCTTGTCTTGGAGTTTAAACAGCACTATTCCAAATATAAACTGGCAACTCAACACTTTAATAGCAGAAAAAGTATTTATTAAATTTGATTCTTTCCACACAAACGTCATTTTTCTTAAAAATCAACACTTCCCAACAAACAATTGGTAGAACATTTTGGGAAACATTAAAAGCATAATTAAAGGGGTAGAAATGTTCTTATGCTTCTCATAAAACTATAGCGCAATCCAGGTATCTCTAAAATTGCTTATGAATGTGCACAATCACTCGCCTCCCAGCTTTATAAAAAGACAAGGATTTGAAACAGAATTCACCTGACTGACCATAAACATAACTGGGCAACTACTGTAATACTTAAGTCATGTTTCTCTAATTACAAACTCAAGTAAAGGGCTAATAAGATTCATCCCCAGAATTACATAAGAAAGAAGTCAAGATTTGAGGAGTCCTTAAGCATGGCTTAATTTACTATTAACTAAAGTAATTTTTTAAGTCTCTAATGATTATAACTGTAAATCCAAAGCTATAGTTTGCCAGGGAAGAGAAGAAAACAGAAAATTCCTGCTGGCAAGATACTACGGAAAAAAAAAAAACTGCAGATGTTCTAGTACCATCATAAAAATGGTAAGCCTGGTGTTATTAATATTGTCAAAAAGAAAATATTTTTATCTTTTTCAGAATACTCAATTATAGTTATCTTCATTTGTAATGCAAAGAGGCAGCAGAATAAAAAAATAATTTTACAAATTTGCACAATGAGGTTGTGGGTAAGCCATGGTACCAGATAACTTACATTTTGGGTTTGCAAATATACATATTCTGCAACTTAGGAGAGAACCGCACTGGAGTAATTACCTGTCCAAAGGAATTCCAAGCTCTTCTTTTAAGTCTTTTTCTGTGCAGCCTAGCCCTACATATTACCTTCAATCAAGTTTTAATCTGGTGGTCTAACACAAATTCAGAAATTGTACCAGTGTAGGAGATGCTTCAAGTACTAAGTGCTGCACCCTTGCTATTCCCTTTTCCTAATGCAATAGCTTACAAAATATTCAACACGTGAAGCTGTAGATTGTGATTTAAGTTTTCTATATTAATAATGTATTTGCACCATTTGATGCTTTAAGTCTCACATTCAGTCAGTCCTCCAGCAAGCCATTTCTTCAAATATATGTGTATTATAAATTTTGTCAGAAGTTTCTTAATTTTCCTTTAACATGTAATGATGAAGAGATATTCAGTATTTCTACATTCCAGAATTTGAATCAGTTTTATGAAAGTGATCTTTACATCAGAATTTTAGATAAACAGACATAAACACATAACAGTCGATATCAGTCTTTGCAAAACACTGTGTAATTGAATTAAAAATCATATACCACACTTAATTATCAAGATTTGGTTATCTAATATGCCACCAAGCAGAAACCATAAATTGGATCAATGTCATCATCCACCCGCCTTGTTTGGTTATATGATTTGTGATTATCTCACTCAGAAGAGATCTTTCCCTACCTATTAAACAGTTTAAAACCTCTGTTATTCAAAAAACATTTACAGTATTTTATTGCTTAGTGAAAATATTATTTTGATACATATCACATTATCACTTTATTTTACTTATTAAGAAAAATCATAACCCACCTTCTATAACTCAGAGGGAAAAGAATGCCCTATTCAGTTCAAAAGTAGAAAAGAAATAATTCTCCATCTGAGGATCTTTGCAAAGCTTATTGGGAAAGAATGTTTTATTGTTCTCCTTAAGTAAGCATAGTGGAGCTCTAATGACATTTTAGAGCAGAAGTGTTTTATTCATTTTAGTTAACCGGCTAATCTCAAGTGGGACAGACCAAGAAAGTCAGTGTATAAAACATTAATAACACTTTAACAACACCTTTAAGTTATGAAGTAGGGATATCAATACATATTCGGAAAGCATAAAATAATCATAAATCAATTACAAATGGATGACCAGACTCTGCACTGTCTTATGAAAACATTCCATCACATTACAAAATATTGATAGTGCTTATCAAAACATGACTATAATCTATACTAATAAAAGGCAAAGCCCTCAGTGACTGACTGACTGACTCATCACTAATTCTCCAACTTTCCGTGTAGGTAGAAGGCTGAAATTTGGCAGGCTCATTCCTTACAGCTTACTTGCAAAAGTTAAGCAGGTTTCATTTTGAAATTCTACGCGTAACGGTCATAACTGAATCCTACTTACGTACATATATACGGCCATAGCCTGCAGCTCGGTCACCGTGTGAAGCGGAAATTGCGTCACCCATCACCACGCCTCCCACGTAGTTGAGTGCCTGCCCATATAAGGCCGTCTGTCAGCAGCAATCCAATAGACACGTTGCCGCTACGAGGCATTTGTCATGCCTAAGACAAATATGATTTTCGCGAGATACAAGTTTAGTGAGAAGATGCAAGGTATAAACGAGACTTTTGATCACTTTGTAAAGGAGTTAAAATTGCTGGTGAAGGACTGTGCTTATGCAAAAGAAGATGAGATGGTCAGGAATAGAATAGTGTTTGGCACAAACTAAGCAAAAGTGCGTGAGAAACTTTTAAGTGACGGGTCTGAGCTAACATTAAATAAAGCCGTGGACATCGCAAGATCGCACGAGATAGCAAACCTTCGATGCATGTACTCCAAGCGGCTCATGTGAACTGACTGTGAACGCAGTATGCAGACAACAAGCAAAAGCTCCAAAGAGCGCTGAACAAAAAAACGCATTACACAATTGAGAAGGCAGCAAAAGAATATGAAGCGAGTGACGCATACAAGCATATTCATAAGTGCAGCTACTGCGGAAACAAAGCACACAGTGGAAAAAGTCAATGTCCAGCTAAAGGAAGACAGTGCAAACGAAGATGAGATGGTCATGGATAGAATAGTGTTTGGCACAAACTCAGCGAAATGCGAGAGAAACTTTTAAGTGCTGGGTCTGAGCTAACATTAAATAAAGCCGTGGACATGGCAACATCGCACAAGATATTCGCGAGATACAAGTTTAATGAGAAGACGCAGGGTATAAACGAGAATTTTGATCACTTTGTGATGGAGTTAAAATTGCTGGTGAAGGACTGTGCTTATGCAAACGAAGATGAGATGGTCAGGGATAGAAAAGTGTTTGGCACAAACTCAGCGAAAGTGCGAGAGAAACTTTTAAATGCCGGGTCTGAGCTAACATTAAATAAAGCCGTGGACATCGCAAGATCAGCTGAGAACCTTCGATGCATGTACTCCGAGTGGCTCACGTAAACTGACTGTGAACGCAGTACGTACACAAAAAGCAAGAGCTCCAAAGAGCGCTGAACAAAAAACGCATTACACAATTGAGAAGGCAGCAAAAGAATATGAAGCGTGTGATGCATACAAGCATATTCATAAGTGCAGGTACTTCGGAAACAAAGCACACGGTGGAAAAAGTCAATGTCCAGCTAAAGACAGTGTAAAAAATGTGGTAAATTGAACCACTTCGCTAAAGTTTGCAGGACTGGAAAAGGTAAACCCGTGCATGCAGTGTGTGATGTCTCAGATAAAGAGGAAGACGAGCTGTATATTGATGCAGTAGGAAAGGAACAAGCCTCTGAATCTGAACAAGCCTTTGTAGATATATCAATAGGAAAGCAAGGTGTAAAGCTTAAGTTTAAATTAAGTTCATAGACACGCTGCCGCTAAATATTCGCAGGCAAATCCACAACTTAATACCGGGAATGCCTGTTAAACATCTTAGATTCACGAGTACCGATTTGGGTAGTGAACACTTTGATGAATGAAACCTGTCATCTTTACAATGGTTGACAAACACGGAATATAACTTGAACACAACACATCCTCCAAATACGAACCTGATTGAAAGAAATAATGATAATCAAATCCTTGATGACAGCAACACTCATAACAGTCACAAAACAATTACATTGACAATCATGTTACGTTATTTTTAAAATGTTTCCTTTTCTTTTTCATAACTTAAGAAACACACTACTTCTCCGCTGCGAAGCGCGGGTATTTTGCTAGTTCAATATAAATAATACCTAGTAAAAACTGCTCGGAGAATTTAACTTCTCAGCCATCCCATTTAACCATACTGCTATTATTAAAGTTACATGGTAGGCCTACAGCTATCATTCAGTGCAATTTATGCAGGTCATCCCTGTATAGTTATTCACCTAGTCGTAATAAATAAAGAAAATGTGAAAATATGATGCCAATCAAGCCAATCATGAGTTGGGGAATTACTCTGTATAATTTCCAGACAAAAAGATTTGCAAAATAGCAAAGTTTGATAAAAAAATGAGCATTTTACAGCGTAGCATTGTATACAGTGGGTTTATATAGACAAAATGGTGGCAGGAAATGAGATGTACAGGAAATGACTTCACAGCAGAGGGACGGAAGCGATGTCATCATGGCGGGCCGGAAGTGACGTCATCATAGTGGAGCCGGAAGTGACGTTATTAGGAAGGGTCGGAAATGACGTCATCTCGGGAGAGTCGGAAGTGTTGTCATTCCTGGGAAACGGAGCTGGGTTTGTGGAATGGAGGCCATTTTGAGTAACCGGATGTGTGGATGGTAAGTTATTTATTAATTATTTGTCTTCTTTATTCCAGTTGATACAGAGAGAGATGCGTCAATCAACCCCTTGTCCCTTATAGTGTCACTCACCTTAGAGTTTGTTGGCTGCCTCCTAAGTGCTCGTGTGTGACACTGATGAGTAGAAAAATTATTCTTTTGAATTTTGTGTGCAGAAATCTCCATGGGTCAAAATAATTGCCACTTTACATTTTATAAGTCTGATATTTTAAATCTTGAATTATGTGAATAAGCGTGAATTCTCTGTCATCTGTATTTAGTACTTATATGTTAGCCAGATTTATATAGTTTTTCCCATCATCATGGCATATCTTCCTTCAGAATCTAACAGTACACCAGTCCTTACAAATGTAATTTATATTGTGGATTAAAATTTCCACTGTTTTTTTAATCATGCATAATCATAGGAAAGTATACTCTTTTGAAATGAAACAGATAATCAGTAGGGATAATGTGAAATCTAAGCATATATTAGAAATTAGAAATTCAAATGTCACAATCTTAGATCAGTGCTAGCGTATTCCACGATTTAAGTGTCATGAGCGAAGAGTGGGGATTTGGTGGTCAGTCCTCCTTGTAGTTCTCAATGGCGCAACCACGGGATGGAGGTTGACTAAGGAGAACAGATAACCAAGAGGAAAGCTGGCATATAATTATAAGAGTGCCACTAATCAACAGCAAAAACAGCAACTGTTAATAATGCATTTTCCTTGAGCTGCATCAAACATTCTCCTTCCATTTGACAATGTGATTACATCTCATTTTTCCTGTCCAATGCACTGTCCCATCTTCTGTCATTCATCAATCCAATTGGTCATTGGTGCTAATTGCGTGGCATGTCAGTGTAGCACATGTATGTTAGCATAATATTAATAAATATTGATAAATAAAAAATATTCTGACAAAAATAATCACATTTCTTCAGCTTTCATTCACTAATTTAATTTTTCTATAAAGACACCAAATTTTAATCAAACCAGTCGAAGTATTTTATAGATTTTGGGGTAGTTAGTATTTTTCTTTTGTGGAGGAGGTTATTATCCCTGAATATTAATATATCAAAATGTCTTGTCAAATTTCTGCTTTTTAATAAAGTGGGAAATAGTGATTTTTGTTGATGAATGAGTGAGCCAGTCAGTTAGCCAGTCAACTTATATAATTTTTAAATATAACTTTTTGATAATTAATAAACCAAGATTCTGGACAGTATTGGACAATATGTGCCCCCACTGTAATGTTGCTCAGTTTCATATGATAATTGCTTACTAATCGGAGATGATGTTGGCTGAAAAGGTGGCACAGCTCAGTAATAAACCTCATACAAGATAAAAACAGCATGGCTATCACACCAGAGATACCAGCTTTAGGGCAAATATAACTTGCTTGGCCAGCAAGCCACCGAAATAATAGATTAATACAACTTATTTTTTTCACTGCATTCTGCTTCATGCTGGATTGCACCTATAGCATTTTTCCTTAATGATCCAAGATGACAGAGAGCATTGTCTGGGTCAATGTTGCTTTCCATTCATTGTTTTCACAAGATCTGAACTGAGTGAAGGTATTTTATAGGCCGACTTTCTCATCATTGGTAAGTAAAATTGAAATTCCATTACAAGAAATAATCAATATGTAATTTTCTCCCGGGGTTTCAGAATTGTGTTATGGAACTAATTGACAATGAGTTGTGGTATAATACCAAGATGATAATTGGAAATATCTAAAAAATAGTTGAATTCTTAACACCTCATTAGAACCTGAAATTTATTTTATTCACTATGGAACAATATTTCTTTCCTGGTCTTTGAACCTTGTATTGACACATTTTATATCACTTGTAAACAAGAAAAATAATCAGATATTTACTAATGTCTATGGTATATACTGCATATCAAGCGTTTTCTGAAATATACCCAGCACTGTGCAGGCAGGAGTACGAGTTTAATCATGGCAGGATATGATTTGGCAAAGCATGTTCTTCTTTTAAAATGGAAAACAGAATGTTTGTTCTGTTCCTGCAAGGCGTGTGCTACTTTCATTTTGATTTAATTATTTATCAGAGGTGTTTTTACCATGAAACTTCTGGTGGAGTCATACCAGCGTTTTCCTGTATATGTGCAGACTTCTCTAACGGCCTATTTAACTTAATTTAATTAATAATAGCTGTCCCCCTTTTCCTAATGACTAGCAAGACATGCAGGTTCACACACTCTTTCACAAAAAGTCACTCAGACTATGAGATTATTGTCCCTGGTCTGTCACTATTGCCCATAGGAATACAAAATCAAAAAAGAGATATCCTTTTATATCAGAAAGAAATTAAAAGGAGACATTTACTTTGTTCTCATGTTTCTCATATTTTTCTCCTGCGAAAAAATACCCATATTGTATTCGTCCAAGTGTCTCCTGTTGAATTTTAGAGATCACACAAAGGGTTCAGATTTTCCAAATAGTGTCTTGACATTTTTTTTTTTTTTGCAGTTTGAAAATAATTTGCATTTTGTGCTCATCAATGGTAAAATGTATGGACCACTGTTTGCGGTAATCCTTGATATGACTAATTTTATTAATCGCTCTAATTTATATTGCTGCTCTCCAATTAAATCATACTCATTCTGAAAGAAAAAATATCAAGTTGTGAAATAAATTAGTAGTGTAGCATTGTGGTTTAAGCTTTGGTTCAAATCCCACTACAAACACCATGTAACCATGAGCAGATCATGTCACCTGCCTGTACTCCACCTGGAAAAGCAAAAGCAATTTCACCAACTGAACTTAAATGTTTTAAATTGCCTTGGATATAGGCATCAGCCAAACAAAAAAAGGTAAGATTAAAACAAGACTAAAGGGAATTTGGTCTCGTCCGATGCGAGAGATGGACGTCTGAAGTGGAGCTCCGCTAGCAGTGGTGTTATTTTTCATATTATTTGCTTATTATCTTGAGATATCCTGTATTTATTCAACCCGAGAGGGACTGCTACAGTATATGTAAGCACATATAAACATGGCCAACAAGAAGGGGGGTTCGAAAGAATCGAAAACTAAAGCTACACCCAAGCTGTGATCAGCAAGCCCCGGTTCCAGATACGGCCTTTCAGAGACAGACCTGGATCAGATGGGCGAAAGCACAGACTCCTCGGGACCACGGTCCGCTGCATCGTCGCCGGCTGAGAGCGAAAAGGGGAGCAAAGGTGCGATCGTGAGTGCAGAGCTGGATAGCTCGCCGATTGGAGAAGATCACATGAAACTGGAAAGGGCCTCGAAGTCCGCGGCTTCAATTGCGCAATTACGCGAGCCTGTAGCAGTGGGGACGCCGGCTACAGCAAAGTCTGCTGCTTCATCTACGGTACAAGAAAGCACAATTGAACTATCTGAACTGAAGGTGTTGCTCGTTGAGCTCACGCAAGACATAAAGAAAAGCGAGAAGGCTAATGAGATAGCAAGGGCAAAGGCACATGAGAGCCTGAAACAGGAAATCCAACAGGCAATTGAAAGGCTGCGACAGAAATTCCAACAGGCAAATGAAAGGCTGCGTCAAGAGGTGCAACTTGAGCTTCGACAGGTGCTGGGAAAAATTGAAGAGCGCATTCAGGAAAACTCGGTTAAATTGAGCATGCTTACTGATCAATTGGAGCATCTCAAGGAGACATTCACGAATCGGATTGAAATGGTCGAACATTCAGCTGCCAGTGCCGAAGAAAGAGCAATAAATGTTAGTTCCGAATGCAAAAAACTCGGAGAAAAACTTGGAGACAGACTGGCTGCTTTAGAAGATGGCAGTAGACGGTATAATGTCAGAATTGAAGGTCTGCCGGAGAATCGAGAAAGTTCAAACCCTGTGAAATTCGCAGCTGAACTTTTTTCTAAAATAATCGGGGACGACTTTAAAGCAGAATCTGAGATAGCAGCGGCTTACCGCATACGCGGACCAAACACCGTCAGACCCCGACCAAGATCTTTTATAGTTCGTTTTGAACGATTATCATTTAAGCTAGAGGTGATGGCACTCCTCAGAAACAAGGAAGATATTATATTTGAAAATAACCGCATTCTTATCTTCCCTGACTTCTCTCCAGCAACAGCTACTAAACGCGCATCCTTCTATAATATTAAACAGCGGCTACGGCAAGCCAGTGTGAAATACAGCCTCCTGTATCCGGCAAAACTGAAAGTGGAATGGCAGGGTCAATTCTATGTCTTCACTAGCAAGGAAGAAGCAGAAAAAGAATTAAGAAAGCTGATCCCGGGACTATTCTGATACATAATAGTGAGTCATGGCGGTTAAAACGATGAAGCAAAGATTAATAATCTTTTGTCTGACCTATTCGTTTTAAAATACGGGTTTTTATCAGCATATATTCTCTTTATTACTTAGTATTACTAGGGCGCTATCTGTTTATGTTTTATTGTGCTTAATTATTTATTTATCTATTTATTTATATTTCTCTTTTTCTTTTCTAATTATCTCATCTCTACCCTAAACGAGACTGTTCAATATCATACCCTAGGTTTACTGTTATTGCTATTACTGCATTAAGACTGGTTATGCTTCTTCTGGACACATTTTTAATACCATCCCCTGGGGTTATTATCTGGGTGTATCATCTTAATGCACTAAAATTGCTGAAGACTATATATATATTTTAAGTGTAAAACTCCTTTTTTTTTCTTTTCTTTTCTTTTTTTTTTTTTCTTTTTTTTCTTTTTAGAGATATCTCTATCTTTTAACCCTTAAGCGCCGCTGCATTGGAGCTTGTTTTGCTTTGGACGTACTCTGTATCTGGGTATGTCAGAGGATTGGGACTGTGTGAAGTGGGTTTTAGCCTCACTTGGGGAGGCAAAAAGGGAGGGTGGGGGGTTAAGGGGGGGAGAGAAAGAGAGCAGGCCTGATCTATACCTAATCTATCCTCTCAGTCTTTATAATTATAATAAGACTATAAAATGACATCAAAAACTCAGAATCAGTGTCTCCATGATGGGACAGTTAACTTCGTAAGCTGGAATGTTAAAGGCCTGAATCACGAATTAAAGAGAAAGAAAGTACTCTCTCACCTAACAGGTCTAAATGCTAAAATAGTATTTTTACAGGAAACTCACTTAATAAGCAAGGATCAGTTCCGGCTGCAAAAAGACTGGACTGGCCAAATGTTCCATTCTAGCTTTACGAAGAAAACTAGAGGTGTGGGAATTCTCATACATAGAACTGTTCCATTTGTAGAATCAGATGTAGTATTGGATCCTGAAGGGAGATATGTAATGGTTATGGGAGACTTATCTAACTGTAAAATGATCTTGATAAATGTTTATGCACCTAATGTTGATGATAAGGAATTTATACAAAATTTGTTGGCATCCATTCCCAATCTGAACACTCATAAAGTTATAATTGCTGGGGATTTTAATTGTGTTATGAATCCACTTTTAGATAGGACCTCCTCCACAGGGGGAACGGCATCTAACACTGCAAAAATAATTACAAAGTTTATAACTGATCACAACTTATCAGACCCCTGGAGGTTTTTAAACCCAAATTCAAGAACATATTCTTTCTACTCACCAGTACATCATTGTTACTCAAGGATCGATTACTTCTTTATAGACAATAACTTCTTGCCTAAGATTAAATCTTGCAAATACGATGCTATTGTTATTTCTGACCATGCACCTATGATCTTGGAGCTAAAATTACTAAGCCCCATGCACTCACCCCGCAGATGGCGCCTCAACCCGCTTCTATTAGCTGATGAGAATTGTACTGAATTTATATCCAAACAAATCAAATTCTTTCTAGAGACAAATACATCCCCCGAGATCTCTGCAGGGATACTCTGGGAAACTCTTAAGGCCTTCTTAAGAGGACAGATTATCTCATATTTTTCCCACAGAAATAAATCCGAGGCCAAGAAAGTAGCAGATATAAAAAGCGAAATTACTAAAATAGATGAAGAACATGCCAGACTACCAAGCGAGACTCTACATAGGAGAAGGCAGGCTCTACATTCGGAATTAAACCTCTTGACAACTAAAGAAACTGAACAACTAATTTACAAATCCAGACATCATTACTATGAACATGGGGAGAAAGCTAATAAGCTTTTAGCTCAACAAATTCACAAGCAAGAAGTGCGCAACGCAATCTCGGTAATCACTAGTACGAACGGAGATAAAATCGTCGAACACCAAAATATAATGCACACTTTCAGAGACTACTATAAATCCCTATATACTACTGAGTTTAAGGAAGACAATACACAATCTAATGCATTTCTGGATACATTACAGATACCACAAATAGACGCTTTTAGTGCGGAGGAACTTGATAAACCTCTGATGTTATCAGAATTACTAGATGCTATAAAATCACTCCAAGGCGGGAAAGCAGCAGGCCCTGATGGTTACCCTGCAGAATTTTACAAGAAATTCTCCGCTCAGCTAGCCCCCCTCTTATTAGCAACATTTACAGAAGCCAGAGATAACCAATCTCTTCCAAAAACCTTTCGCCAAGCACTAATCACTGTCTTTCCAAAACAAAATAAGGACTTATTACAATGTGCATCATACAGACCAATTTCACTTCTGAATAACGACGTTAAAATACTCTCTAAAATCTTAGCCAGAAGGGTGGAGAAAGTGCTCCCCTCGGTAATATCACAAGACCAAACTGGATTTATTAGGGGCCGGCACTTATCTTCTAATCTTCGACGCCTGTTTAATGTAATATACTCACCAACTAAATCAAACACCCCAGAAATATTATTATCATTACCTTTTACTATATTGGAGAAGTTTGGGTTTGGCCCAAACATCTGTGCATGGATTAAATTACTGTATACTAACCCAGAAGCTTCAGTTTGCATCAACAACATTTGCTCAGACTACTTTAAACTAGAACGTGGCACTAGACAAGGATGCCCCTTGTCACCGCTGCTGTTTGCGATTGCCATTGAACCACTGGCAATACATTGTCGAAATACTGATCAGATAAAGGGGATTAGCAGAGAAGGACTGGAACAGAAAATCTCATTATATGCAGATGACATGGTACTGTATATATCAGACCCAGAAAATTCTGTACCTGCAGTTTTAGCTGCACTCACACAATTTCAAAAGATCTCTGGTCTCAGAATTAATCTGAATAAAAGTGTACTCTTTCCAGTGAACTCTCAAGCATATAATATTAGATTACATACCCTACCTTTTATCATTGCAGAACAGTTTAAATACCTAGGGGTAAACATCACAAGTAAACATAAAGCTCTATATCAACAAAATTTCGCCGTTTGCATGGAAAAAATTAAACAAGACTTGCATAGATGGTCAACCCTTCATCTCACACTAGCTGGAAGAATTAACACTGTTAAGATGAATATTCTTCCTAAGCTCCTTTTTTTATTTCAAAACATCCCAATATACATTAATAAATCATTTTTTAGGCAATTAGATTCGACAATAACCTCATTTATTTGGAATTCAAAACATCCACACATCAAAAGAGCGACCCTACAGAGACAAAAGGCAGAAGGCGGCATGGCTCTACCTAACTTTCAGTTTTATTACTGGGCAGCAAATATACAGGCGATAAGAACCTGGACACAAATAGAAGAACATACACAGGCTTGGTCCGCAATAGAATTAAATTCCTGCAGTACTTCTTTGTATTCCTTGCTCTGTGCTCCAATAAACACACGTTATCGGCAATACACTAATAACCCAATTGTGCTCCACTCACTTAGAATCTGGAACCAATGTAGAAAGTATTTTAAGACGGAGAAGCTTCTATCTGTGGCACCCCTGCAAGAGAACCACCTCTTTCAACCCTAACAAACATATGCAGTTTTTAATATTTGGAAAAAATTTGGAATTAACTTGCTTAGAGATCTTTATATAGACAACGTCTTTGCATCCTATGAGCAATTACATTCCAAATTTAACATTCCAGCTACACATTTCTTTCACTATCTTCAAATCAGAAACTTTGTTAAACAAAACCTTCCAGATTTTCCTCATCTTGCACCCTCATCCATGCTGGAAAAAATATTGCTCAATCTCAAGGATTTAGACTCCATCTCTACAATATATAAAATCATTTTACAATCCCTCCCTTTTAAAGATCCAAGAGGACACTGGGAAAAAGATCTTTCAATTAATATATCAGAAAAGGAGTGGAAAGTAGCAATGCAGAGAATTCACTCAAGCTCCATATGCGCAAAGCATACAATTATACAACTCAAAATTATATATCGAGCACATCTGTCTCGACTAAAACTCTCCAAAATGTTCCCAGGGCATGATCCAACCTGCGAACGTTGTAACCAAGTCCCAGCCTCACTAGGTCACATGTTCTGGTCCTGCACCAAATTAACATTATTCTGGACAAACATTTTTAATTACCTTTCAGATAGCGTTGGACTTACAATCCCTCCAAACCCATTAACAGCTGTGTTTGGTGTTCTTCCAGATGGGTTTAAAGCGGAGGAAGACAAACAAATTGTGATTGCATTCACTACACTTTTGGCACGTAGACTTATTCTCATAAACTGGAAGAACCCAAACTCTCCTCTTTTAAGTCAGTGGGAAACCGATGTGTTATATTATTTGAAGTTGGAAAAAATCAAATACTCAGTCAGAGGATCCGTACAGACTTTTTTCAAAACATGGCAGGATCTAATCAGTAATATTTTAAAATAAGTTCAAAAGGCACAGAGAATTTATTAACTTAGGTATGTCTCCAAGCCTTAAATTTAACGCCGTTTGGCTTGCTCTCTCTCTCAGGGGTGGGGATCGATCTGTTCTTAATTTTTCTCTTTGTAAAAACTTGATTGCTTTGTATGGATTGTAATAAAATTAATAAAAAAAAAAAAAAAAAAAAAAACAAGACTAAAGGCAGATCTCACAAAACCTAACATGCTTGTTCAAAGCGAATGCTGAATTTTGAATCCTTTTACCTCAGTTGTATTTCATGTCTCCTTTTTTGTCTGAAGCTATTTCTCCTAAGGAATTTTAGGAGAAACATCTGTGATGAATGCAGTGGGCTGGCGCCCTGCCCGGGGTTTGTTTCCTGCCTTGCGCCCTGTGTTGGCTGGGATTGGCTCCAGCAAACCCCTGTGACCCTGTGTTTGGATATAGCGGGTTGGATAATGGATGGATGGATGGACAGCTGTAACAAAGTTGATACTTAAATGAAACATAACTGAAGATCTCTTTTAAGACTCAATAACCATCAAAGATCAAACTTTAAACAGTATAATTGTCCTATGGGTGACATCTGATCATTGTGATACCCTCTAACATCATCTTCTTCATCTGACAGAATGCAGCAATACAGATTTAAAACAGAGTAAAGTGAGCACTTTGCAACCAGCTTCTGACAAGAAAATTAAATTGAATCAGTGGCGTAGTGCAGAATTCGCAGGCACTCAAAATAATGGAAATTGTGGCCCCTCTGTGAAAAAAAAGTCATTTATAATAGAACCCTGATTTAATGCTCTCATATTTTGCATTTTCATACATTTAATGTTTTTTGATGCTGTTGTTGATGTAAAAATAAGGTTCTTATCTTGAGATCCGTAAAATCTTTTAAGGCTGTGTTCACACGGTAGCTAAAAGTGACTGTATCCTGACCTTTTTCTATCCTGATTTTTGCCTTGTATCTTTTTTGGGTTTTTTTTGTCAGCTCAGATAAATTTTGTGACTAATCCAGATCTGTCTATCCTGAATTTTGCCTCACATGCTCAAAATGAACAAAACAATTTTATCAGACAGATGCAAACTAAATCATGGTGGTTGCTGCTAAACTTCAAATCATTTCAGTGCAAGATTCTTGCAAATTTGTCAGCTCATGATGGCAAGTAAAGAATCAAGAAACAAAAGATTAGAGCTGTTGGTTTGACAGGATAGGAGACATGACTGACGACAGTGATGTGGACAGTTTGGATTCAAAAACACAGTGTAAATGCTTTCTGAAAACTTTTGATTCCATGACATTTTTTTGCTAATCATACTTCTCAAACACTTAACACTTTTTTCCCTTCACTCCCTAGAAGAATACTGCATGGGTGTTCTCCTGTATTTCAAACTCATTAGCTTCTTTGCTGAAGTCAGAAACTATTTAAACAAGTGTTTCAAATCTAAATTAAACCCGCACTGTGCCTTGACAATTTTTTGTAGTTCAGATGAGAACTGCTCTGGTATTAACATATAATATTGAAACCTAAGACCCCAATGTTATTATTTAATTATTTCTATTCAAATACTGCATATCCTTATTTCTACTTGGGACTTGAGCTGTCAAGATACTCTGCACATCTCTATAAATAAGCTCCTGGTTGTCTCAATGGAAAGAGGAGGGCAAGGAGGACAAGCAGAAGCAGTCTTATCTGTCACACTTGCTATAATGTTTGATTCACCTGACGTACCGTATAATAACCTGCTCCTTTCCTGTGGTAATGACAACCAATAAAATATTAGGAATAATGAGGATGTTTGCAATAGATAATTAGCATGTTAAAACAATTATGGTTGTAAAAGTTTTATCTATAAACATTTTGGTTCTAATAGGAAAGCCTTTGATGTCATACTTCCTGAACAACACATACCAAATTTATATTGCATTATCCTTCCCAGTAAACATATCAGGTCTCCAACTGAGACATAACTCTGCTTAAGGTCAACTACGTCCTAACTGGAACTTTTCATCAAAAAAAGCCTTATTATTGTGATTTCATTTCAACTTAATATGTTAAATATGCAAGAATGTATTGTTTTGTTGAACAGAAAAAAATTGAATAAAATGTATTTTAAACAGACTGCATTAAATCACAAATTCAGGGCTTCAGTTGTAGTTTGTTGGTAAATAATGTTACACACAAGGGATCAGGATAAGTGGACATGTAAAAATGAAAAAAAAAAAATTGATAAGCACAAAAGTAGTAATAAAAGATTCAGCATGTGGTATAGCAAAGGAATCCAGCAGGCAAAAAGTTCACCCTTTGAACAAGTACAAAGCAATAATGGAAGTTCTACCATGACCTCAAGTTAATCTTTTTCAGTTAACTTGAGCACCTGCCTACTTTAACAAACATCTGTGGTATAACATATTCTACAAAAATGACAAAAACAATTTGCAAAGGCATAGTCGAAAATTAACATTGTTTGGGATTTTTCTGAGTTTTCTGACTGCCTTCCAAATTTTAAACATTTATGAGTTAGGTTAATTGGCCTGGAGTAAGTGAGGATCCGTGTGTACAAGTCGGTCTGATCTGTAATAGAATGGTGCCTTATTCAAAGTTGGTTTAAGACAGGCTTCTGCTCCGGGCATTCATGTAATGAACAATTGAATGAAATAGAATGTAATGAATTCAAATAATTGTATGTGAATGTGAGGAAACAATCAAATTCGGAATTGCATAATGTGATTTTATACAACTTACAGTAGTTAAATACTGCATTGCAAACTTGAAAATGTCCTTTATTACAAGTACATTGATAAGACCTAAAAAATACATACTCTTCTGCATTTAGTAAGCAAGAAATGCAAAGAGATTACATGATTATGATGAGTCAAGACCTGGGACTCTTTAAGTGCATTGTAATACAATTTTTAGCAATGGCTGACTTTTCTTTCATGTTTATTCTGTGTTTCCCTATTTGATTTGTTGTGCTTACAGTATTGTGAA
The DNA here is from genome assembly GCA_026402145.1 of Polypterus bichir lapradei. NCBI lineage: Eukaryota > Metazoa > Chordata > Cladistia > Polypteriformes > Polypteridae > Polypterus > Polypterus bichir. The sequence continues at coordinate 23,741,647 of JANRMT010062796.1, forward strand.
ATGATGCTATCATTTTACAGCAGCACAGTCACTACTAACGGACAACCCACTAAACTAAACAATTATCCTAATTGTTAGTAAAATAATTGTTAATTTCCTTCCATGTCCCAGCAAGCATAGTCACAAGGCAAGAACAAACTCTGGGCAGGGCGCCAGCCCACCACAGTAATTGTAAATTTAAAACCAACTAAAAACTGACAAACCCTTTTTTTTTTTATCTTTCACCAGTCCTTTCACAACATAATAAAATAAATTAAAAAATACTTTCAAATTTTTATAAAAACAAATGCATTGAAAAATGCAAATTAGCTATGTAATTTTGGTATTTTTTATTTCTAGGCGCATACAGTTATCTAAATATTTATATTAAAATATTTTACTTGCTACTTTGCAGTATGTTCAAATCATTACAGTAAATGGAACTAAAATACACAACTGTATCATACATCGCCACACCCGATGCCAGTTAAGTTTTGAGCCAGTTTTATACACACTCTGTATCATATAATATAGAATTTGTTAATCTGTATATTCTAGGGTTTACATTGCTATTTTAAGGTGGGGGTTTGCTTAAAATCTGAAAGATAAATAAAACTGCTATAGAAGAATGAGCCTGTAGTTTAGACTTTCTCATTGTCTGCCTATATTGTGATGTATTTTGCAGTGCAGAAAACACAAAATGGTGGATTCTTGGGCTAAAAACATAATAATGTATAAATTTTGTGTGTACTACGCAGGCAGCTGGTTATTTTCTAACCCGCTTAGTCCTGAACAGTGTCGTGGGGGTCTGCTGGAGCCTATCCCAGCTAGCATTGTGTGCAAGGCAGAAACAAACCGTGTACAAGGCACCAGGCCATTGCAGTGTACTACATATGTACATAAAGTGCACTGAGATTAGTATACCATTTTAGAGTCAAGTCCTCATAAATCTCGGGACAGGTTCTGTTTCTGTATGGTGCTTATTAACAGCTGCAACAATTTTTGTTTCTCCTGTGTACTTATTATATCTCATTATACCCTGCTTCTATTTTTATCCTTGTCTCTTTGGATTATGAGCCTATTCTTCACTTGGGGTGATATAAGCAATGGTATTAAACAGAATACATGTATTTATAACTTGAAAAAAAATTAAACAATGTTATGGGCCAGTACCACAATGTTACAATACATCGTTGTCATGTAATGCCACAAGCACTACAAAAGCCCACCATTCATTGCTTACGTAAGACTATTTTTGTGTACTTTCTGTTTTTTTTTTCTTTATTAATTCTTCCTAGTTATTTTTTTTTAATTATCCAAGCTCCAAGATGAGCATGCTGTCTGTTATAGTTTAGCCTGGGTTTTGTCCTTGGCTCAGGTACATTTTTCTTCAATTTAATATTGTTGTTGTGTCTGATATAGTATGTTTTGATGCCGATAAATTCTTGGTTCTTTTGTTTGTTATTTTATTATAGTTTTGAAAATGAATTTGTTTACTAAATATTTATTGAATATTATTTTTGAGTTAATGTTTTTATGTTTAGTTATGTGCCCTGTTCCCGTAAAATAGAATATTAGGGGATGGGAACAACCTTGACAATCAGCTAGAGGATTGCTCTTGCCTATTTATTCATGGTGAAACATGTTGAGTTGTGGAGTTCACATTATTATTGTATTTCCCGGTTTCTGATTTTTTCCTCTGTTTTTAAGTTAAGAATTGGATTCCAGGCTGGATTTCTTTGTTTTGGGTTGCCGTTTTGGCACACTTTTTTGGATTGTTTTGCTGTTCTTTTTAATAATTTAACTTAAAAAACTGATCATTTGTTTCTGCTCTAAAGACCAGGGGCCTCATGCATAATGCTGTGTGTAGAATTCACACTAAATCATGGCGTAAGGACAAAAGCGGAAATGTGCGTACACACAAAAAAATCCAGATGCATAAATCTCTGCATTTGTCAATTTCCATGTTCTTCCGCTCCATAAATCCCGGTCAGCGTGAAAAGTAACATATGTGCACGTGCCTGCTGCAACTCCCCAAACTTCTCCCAGAATTACACCTCTTTGAATATGCAAATCAATATAAATAGCCCTTAAGCTCAGAGTTCTGTGAAAAGGCAATGGCAAAAGCACAGGGGAAGCACTACATGCTTCTTAAATGGGCTTTTCCTCCCACAGGACACAGAATCCATTACATTCGTGATATTACAGTTCTCTGAATAATTCAAATACCAAGATGTATACTTGATATCATTTCAGTATTCGTATCATATCAATTAAAGCATTATTAAACATGGCAACACAGTGGCACAGTGATAGTGACGAACTGGTGCCCATCCAGAGATTATTCCTGCCTCACGCAAGATGCTTGCTGTGCCATGCACGACCTTCGATGAAATCATTTATCGCAGCAGTACTCTTTCAAACGTACTAACCTCTAGTTCCTGTCCTTCCTTTTCTTTCCCCAAATACCCAATCACCACACAACCAGCTCAGTAATAGACTTTAAGCCATCTGTAAGCTTAGAATGCTGATTCTTCAAAACTTTTAAGGAACATTGAAATATCTTCATAGTACATAGTTTAATTATTCTATCCATCTAGTGTCACACCAGCACCAGCAAGAATACAGCGCGAGGCAGGAACAATCCCTGAACAGGGCGCCAGCTCTTTGCCAGCACTGCGGCAATTCAAATAGGCAGCATGGCTGAGGCAGCGTATGCTAAATGCTGTATACCGATAATTCTCTTTCTGATCAGCTGCTGTAGAGCTGTGATTCCACACTCAGATACAGGGATATAAATACTCCGAGTGGTGCAGTGAGAGTAATATGGAAAAAGATGATCCGCTGTGGCAACCCCTAATGGGAGAAGCTGAAAGAAGAATAAGAAGGTGCAGTGAGAGTAACAACACTAAAGCAGCTATGGTATTTGGAACAGTTTGGCCATTCCGTGGACCATTATATTGTTACAGGTTAATTACAATCTGATGCCTTAAACTAATAAACAATATGCGGTTAATTTCAGTGTATTTGATAAAGCCGCATTAGGGATGTGGATCTGAAAAAAAAAGGGAACCCACACTGGAGCAAAAGCACTGCTTTGACATTGGGTGCCGGCAGTTTGCAAAACCGAGCGGAGAACTTGCGTACACCAAGCATTTAACTGGCATGAAAATGTGCGTGGCTTTACGCCAAGTTTAGGTTTTATACATCGTGATGTGAGCATGGAAACGGGCTTATGCAACATTTTTGTGCGTGCACACTGTCTATACATGAGGCCCCAGGTGACTACTACTCTTGATTTGGATTTATTAAGACATTCGCCCTTTTCACAGGTTTGTTAAGTCAAGTCAAATCTTATCCATAAAGTACATTTAAAACAGACTAAACTGAATTTTGCAAGATAAGCTAAAAGAAACGGTTAAAATATTTATACACATAACAAAAACACAATCATGACAAACCATACATAAAAGATATACTTAAAATACCCATACACTCATGCACATATACACTCTTAATCATGCATATACTTGCATCAACCTATGCAAAACATAATGTTTAACTTACAGAATAAAAGGCCAACGAAAAGAAGCAAGTCTTTAATGATGACCTAAAAGTCTGTAATGTCGGGGCAGACCTAATATAATAAGCTAAGCTATTCCAAAGAGAGGAAATGGCCACCACAAAAGCCCAATTTCACCCTTTGCTTCAGCATCACTAAGAGCATCTGGCAATGTTAGCATTGTGTAAACATGAAGGAGTTCCAAAAGGTAAGGGGAGGTATTTCTTTCAAACATTTAAAAACAAGTAACAAGATTTTAAGATCATTTCTGTAGAGAATCAGAAGCTAATGGAGAGAGGTCAATATTGGTAAAATGTGGTCACTCTTGTGAGAGCATGTCAATAGGCAAGCAGCGTTCTGGACTAGTTGCAGGCATTGTATCGATTCCTGATCAATACCTACATTCAAAGAGTTGCAACAGTCCAAGTGTGATGTTATAAAAACATGAATGGCCTTTTCAAAATCAGTAAAGAAAAGAAAATCCTTTACCTTAGTCTCAGCTGGAAAAAAATGCACTTAACTGCAGAGTTTACCTGTGTATTTCAAATTTGAATGAGCCGTCAAAAATCACACATAAATTCCTAACTGAAGGACATTCATGACTTTGTCATGTTATTTGATGTCTTGCATGTGACATCATATCGTCCATTTTCTCTATTTTCGTTAAAGGACTCAGAAACATAAGGAGATCCTAGCCTTTCTGATCCATATTAGACAGCTAGATAGTCCCTCTGTAACACAGTTTGCATATTTTGACCCTTGCCAATTTTAAATCCTGTTTCCGATCAGCAGTTTTTATAATAATAATAGTTGCATCTGGCAATCTTGACAATGTCTATAATTTAGTTAGTAATACCAAAATGGTTGTAAAACTGAGATCTTGTTGTACAGGAGATGCTTTAAATTATTGAGGCAATAAGACTTTTGCTGCTAATCTGAAGTCTTGTCATGCTGAACATAAGTGGAGTGCATGCTGGGAAAAATGGATCATGCAGCAGAAATCTTTTTTTTAATACTTTTTCTTTACTTAGCTTTTAATCCCAGAGAAAATGCCTTGAGCTTAAGTGATAATTATGATTGTCCCTGTAACATTTTCTGTTCTGTGAAAAACTGCAAACAAAATTTCTGTATGCCCTGTGTTCTCTCTTTGCTTGTTTTTTTTTTCTTTTCTTTTTAATGAAGACACTAATGAAAATGCAGGCCCCAGAACATCTGTCCACATCCCTCTCTCTTATCTGCTCACACTTAGGTCTCCTCAGCTGCTGGAGTCACACACTAACAAGCATAGCACTGCACACTGACAGCATCTGTGGGACCCCTCAGAGTGATAAGGAGCGACCCTACGCCAGAGTGCCAGAGCTTCACATGAGCCTTCTTCCTCAACTGCCAAGCCTCCTCTTCAATATACCAGCTCTACCTTGATTCTGACATTCTCCTTCATGTTCAGTGTTTTCCACTTGCTTTTACCTCCATCCTTCTTTCAATTTTTATCCTCCTTCTTCTCTCCCAGGCTCCTTTTATACCTTGTGGATGCAGGTGCTCAACCTGACAACCCTTGAAATGTCAATGGAGAACAGCTGAGCTGATCGTGTCAGCATGTATCAAGCAATCAGCTTATCTCCTAATTAAACACCCACACAATGGCCACACAACTTTGCAGGGTAGCGTTCCTTCACACACAAGCCTGAGATAAGCCACAATAATTTTATTACTAAAACCTGCACTGCAACAGACCCCTAACACACTTCTCCACTGTTGGTACCTTTCATGTTAGGTGATCTGATAGCAAGGTAAAACACTTGTAATCATTTTTGAAATGCAATTTGCTGAGACTTTTTGGTCAAAGATAGGACATCCATTGTTTGAATCACTGCGGTGGGTTGGCACCCTGCCCGGGATTGGTTCCTGCCTTGTATCCTGTGTTGGCTGGGATTGGCTCCAGCAGACTACCGTGACCCTGTGTTCAGATTCAGCGGGTTGGATAATGGATGGATGGATGTTTGAATCAGTACACGCACCCATAAGATTTATATAAAAAATAATGAACTCTAAAACCCCACAAAAATGAGGCAGAATACAGCAGGACCCCAAGAACTATTAGAATTTAAAATGCTTATAGCTTTGGGAATGAGAGTTCTTAAATTGGTTACTCTTAACATTTGTGAACCTAAATCTGCAGCCTGATGGCAACAACTTCGTAAGTAGAAGATACCTTCCATTTGATACAGTCAAGTTGGCACACCTTTTAACCTGTTTGTGATATACAGAGAGAGAGAGGTTGGACGCTTCACTGCTACAGCATGTTGCCGCACCCACCACACAACAAACCACCTCACAATCCCAAATTAGAAACCAACTGTAGTCGTGCAATGAGTGACAGCTGAGCACCACACTAGTTTGCTGGAATGGAAAAGTGTGAGTTTTTTTTATGATGGCTGGTGTGCCAATCCTGCCACCAACCCCCAAGGTTCCTCTTCAAGTAGGAGGACCTGTGATACAGCTCAGTGCAAACTGACCATTGTACTGCTAATTTTAACAATGTTGTTCTGTTTTTCTTCTCAGTACTAAGGTTAATACTTAATACTGAGGTTCTCAAATGTGACAGCAGATTCAATAAAAGATTTCTTAAAATTGTCTTTACAGTTTTGTCTACTTTTAAAACAATTGGACTTTTTAGAAAGAACACACATTTTTATCTCTCCTTACAGATTTGTTCTGTATTGTAATCAAAAGTCAGCCTGTTATCAATGCTTGTCATTAAATATCTGGTGTACTCCATCAACCCAATAGTCTACACATTTATTATTGCTGACTAATGAGGAGAAGAGGAACATCTAAAATCTACAGGAGTACCCTAGAGAGATTTAGTTTTAAAAAGAAACAATAACACCATTGTTCTTTGCTCTGTATAATGAAACTCTGGGTTGCTTCGGTGATTGACTTTCTTATTATTGTTAGTATACCTGTAGTGGGCTGGTATTTCCCTTCCTACAATGCTGAAACAGAATAAGCAGATTTAATAAATGATATATGATAAGTGAAGTGGCTTTGTTTTTTTTGTGACAAAAATATATATTTTATGTGTTTTTTAATATATTATTAAAAAATGTGTTCATTTGGCATTTTATATACTTCAATGATTTCAACAAACTTTTTTATGATGCTTTAAGCTGTTTCATTTTTTTATTTGTGGTTTACTGCTATGTAATTTGTCTCTCATTCCAGCTTTTTAAAGTTCAGATCATTTTCACATGAACACATTTTTTCAGCTCTGGGATACATATTTTCATAAACTAAATGTAATGTGCTCAATCATGTTCAATTAGGTAATAACTGCCAATTAACAGCATGCTTGATTGGCCATTTTATAAAGTTGCTTCTGCTCAGCTAGAAATGTAATGAGATTTGTCATGAATCTGATCTTCTCTTGTCTGTGGTCAAAATCTGCCAACAACACAAGAAAATATCCAAAGGGCTACTGCAGAATGAACACAGAATAATAGAGCTGGAGCAGTATATCATCAGAAGAATGGGCGGAGCTTGGTGGAATAAGGTGTCGTAACAAGTTTAAGTTTGGTTACTTTTGCATTTTTATTTTATATTTTAAATATTTTTTAAAAAGTGTGACAATTTTTTAACAAATGGATATAATTCAGCTTTATTGTGATGAGCTAAGCAAACAGTAGGTATTTCAAAAATGAGACAAACAGTATGTGATGCAGGTAAGGTGAATGTTATTTGATGAGATGTGCCAGAAAGACTAAGATGTAGCAATCGTGGATTCCTTTAACGTATTCATGAACTAACTGTTGTCCATAGCTAAAGTATGTTTTTTGTTGTGGTTCCTGTTTTCAGTCTATTAGGAATGAGTGACTGTTGAGAGTCAGATCCTTGCCAGTGAGCAGGAAATAGTCAAGAAAGCCAATGTACTTGAAATCACCTCTCAAAGCTTATCCATAATCTTGTTTGTTGGGTGAATCTAATGATCGAACGTGATATCATAAGTATGGTCTGAAGAGATGTGTAAAAATCTATGAAACTTCACATGATTGATTCTGATTCACGGGCCCAGTTTTCAATGGCAACAGTAAAAACCACAATCCCTTTTGTTAATACTATTGTAGAACTGGTGATTACGATTTAGGGGAGGGATTTGGGAGCCTTTTCTTTTTACACATTACAATATTTTTTGTGCTTTGTTCTTATTTTATAGATCCAGGCCTTTAATGACCTCTTGGGCACAGCCATCGGCAGTGTGTCTGTTTGCGGAGAGAGTGTCGACTTTGTCGAGAGGTTTACTTACCTCAGCAGTGACATTCATGTCTCTGGTGACTCTTCCTATGAAGTCACTAGATGGATTGGGAGAGCATGGGGGGTCATGAGGTCACTGGAAAGGGGTGTGTGGCACTCCCGATATCTATGCAAAAGGACGAAGGTCTAAGTCTTTAGAGTCCTTGCAATATGGTTGTAAGACATTGATGCCATCCAGTGACCTAAGATGAACACTGGACTCCTTTGGTACTGTGTCTCTCTGGAAAATCCTTGGTTACCGTTGGTTTGACTTTGTATTGAATGAGCGGTTGCTCATGGAGTTCCGAACGTGGCACATTACCTGAATTGTGAGGGAGTGTCAGTACAGCACTACGGCCATTTGGCACGTTTCCCCGAAGGTGATTCAGCTCACAGGATCCTTATTTTTGGTGGACCCGAGTGGCTGGACCAGGCTAAGGGGTCACCCACGTAACGTCTGGCTGAGGATGAGATATAGTCATCCTTCTCAACAGTGCTAGTTACACAACTTTTTTTGGCAGTTGCATGCTATTGATGGGCTGGAGATCTAGTGCTTAGTGTCTTGTTGGTGGTGTCTTTTTGTCAAAGTTGCTTACTAACATAACAAATGCTTCATCTCTTCTTTTTGTCTGTTGGTCCTTATCAAATTTACAATTTCCTCATCCTGGCATAGCCGCTAAATGGCTTCAGTCCTCATCCCTGCGTTTCTCCACACTACTCCATTTTGTGTTCTAACATTACCACCTAGGAGATAGCTGCTCTGTGTCTTTATATGTATTTATAGTCTGCTTCTTCTTACAGGTGGCCTGTGTCTCTGTGTGCTGCCAGTCAATTTACTCAGCAGTGGCTGCCTTGTTTATGAAGTTTCTCTGGTTCTTATTCATGATCTTGGTTTGCACATTTACCAAAATTGTTTTTACCAAATAATTTCTGTTTTTCATTATAAAATATTATTGACATGTGTGGAGGGTTTACAAATTCAAACTTTTGATTTAAATTCTGATCATGATTTTTCCTGGACTTATTTACTTCACCTCTGCCACTAATGTACATTAGCAATCCAGTAGCATTCAAACAAAAAATTGTTTATGCTTTTATATGGATCATCATATTCTGAACACAATCAGTCTAGAAACAGGAGGTAAGTTGGGTAATGGCTTCCTGAAAGGAACATGACGATGGGATTTTTGGACAGTTAATGATGTCCAAGATGACTTGCATAATAAGGTGTTGTACATTATTATGGTTTATAATGTATTTCTTTTATTTTGTACTTTATTAAACTAACTTTGTTCATACATAACATTAAAGTAATTTAGTCAATTAAAGTCACTATTTTTATATATTTGTCTTATTTGGAAATTTTTAACACTGCACATATTTTACAGTCTTGGGCAGATGGAACAACATAGTCTCTCTCTCAAAGATATTTCCAACAAAAAGCAAGATAACATATTAAAGATTCAGGACTTAATTGCTTGGGTAGTGTTTCAAGTTTAATAAATCTAGACACAGGAGACGAATATTGATTCATCTACTAAAACATTCAGCACTGGTGAAAAACCCTGCAAATGAACTGATTTATGGCTTTTACGTTATGTTTACCTTGCTGGGATATAAAATGCCTCCTTAAACAAGTTTATAAGCAGATAAGTAAGGACACAGCTAAAATGACAATAGATATCAAAAATTAATTAAAGCTGTCATCACTTGTATGTGTACTTGAAAGTATGTCTTAAAGAGAGAAGTAAATCTGTTGCTTTACAGCAGTTTGATGTTAATGTGAGACCTACATATTGTATATGTAATGTAATGGACAGCCGGGACTTTTACCCAGCAGGGATACCTTTGTAAGGGAAGGACCAGGGCAAGGAGCCACCCACAGGACAATATTGAGCCCCCCGGCTTACTATGGTGCCATGGGTTTGGAGCATGGAAACCCAATCCTGCTGGGGCCTGTGGCCACCGCCAGGGGGCACATGGAGAATGGCCAAGCCCTCTTCTGGAAGGCTGCTGCCTCACTCGGAAGTGCGGCCCGAATAAGACTGTGGAACACTTAGAGCACTTCTGGGTGCTCTATAAAAGGGGCCGCGTCACTCCATTCGGAGAGCCAGCATCAGGAGGTGGAAGACAAAGCTTCTGAGAGGAGTAGTGAAGGTTGACAAGAGACAGAAGAGAAAGAAAGAAGAAAGTCTTTGTAGTCACTCTGCTTTTGGTATTGTGCTGCATAGGTGGGAAGTGAGACAAAAGCGTTTCCCACAGCTGAATAAACGTGTGTTTATGGAGCTGCACGAACCCTGGTGTCCACAATATACATGCACATAATGGATTCAGAAACTATTCAGACATTATTCTTACTACACACTTTATTATGTTGTAGATTTAACTTTAAATATATTAATTTGCCATTTTGCTCATCAGACTACACACAAATACCCCAAAATGACAAAGTGAAAATATGTTTCAAAAACTGAAATCTCTCATTCATAGTATTCAGACATTTAATTCAGTACTTTTTAGAAGCCCCTTTGTCAGCAATTACATCTTTGAGTCTTTGTGGTTAAGTCTCTTCTAGCTTTGCACAGCTGGATTTTGGGCAGTTTATTCTTCCTGGCAAATCTTCTCAAGCTCCGTTAGACAGAATGATGTCTGTGAAGTACAGTACATTTGTGGACACATCTGGAATTGAATGTGCACTCACAGACAAGCACACAATAGGAAGTATATTTATTTTCGATATACAGTAATCCCTCCTCCATCGCGGGGGTTGCGTTCCAGACCCCCCCGCGATAGGTGAAAATCCGCGAAGTAGAAACCATATGTTTGTATGGTTATTTTTATATATTTTAAGCCCTTATAAACTCTCCCACACTGTTAACATTATTAGAGCCCTCTAGACATGAAATAACACCCTTTAGGCAAAAGTTTAAACTGTGCTCCATGACAAGACAGAGATGACAGTTCTTTCTCACAATTAAAAGAATGCAAATATATCTTTTCTTCAAATGAGTCTCTGCATCAGGAGCAGAGAATTTAAGAGAGAGAGCGCGCGCTCGCAAAGAAAAGCAAACAATCAAAAAATCAATACGTGTGCTTTTAAGTAAAGCGGCATTTTTCAGAGGAGCGTCAGTATCTTCTAAGCAAACAGCCTCTGTTGAAACAGCCCCTCTGCTCAAATCTCCTCCGTCAGGCGCAGAGAACGTCAGAGAGAGAGCACGAGATTAAAGCAAACAATCAAAAAATCAATACGTGTGCTTTTGTGCTTTTAAATATGCCGAGCACCGCAATAAAGCGGCATTTTTTAGAGGAGCGTCAGTATCTTTTAAGCAAACAGCTTCTGTGCAAACAGCACCTCTGCTCACACTCCCTCCGTCAGGCGCAGAGAATGTCAGAGAGGGTGAGATAGAGGCAGAGACAAGCAAACAAACACCGCACGGGATGCATATCTTATAGCATTGAGGAGTTTTAGTTAATATGTAATACATGCTCTGATTGGGTAGCTTCTAAGCCATCTGCCAATAGCGTTCCTTGTATGAAATCAACTGGGCAAACAAACTGAGGAAGCATGTACCATAAATTAAAAGACCCATTGTCCGCAGAAATCCGCGAACCAGCGAAAAATCCGTGATATATATTTAGATATGCTTACATTTAAAATCCGCGATAGAGTGAAGCCGCGAAAGTCGAAGCGCGATATAGCGAGGGATTACTGTAATCACATCACTGCGGTGGGTTGGCGCCCTGCCCAGCGTTTGTTTCCTGCCTTGTGCCCTGTGTTGGCTGGGATTGGCTCCAGCAGACCCCCATGACCCTGTAGTTAGGATATAGCGGGTTGGATGATGGATGGATGGAAACAGTTCAGAAAACCAGAAGAGGAACTAGTTGTAAAGACCATAGCAGTGGAAGCGGTTCTTTTGAGGTGCCTTAAAAGGAATTCCAAGTGTAAGAGAAGTTGCAAGAATGAATTTATGGAATCATAAATTTCTTGCCTGGTTACTCAGGAAGAGAACTTGTAGTAAAAAAAAAACTTTGATTTGCACAATTATCGAGACCAATATGATCCAGGAAACACTCAAAGCTTTAGAAATGGGTTTATACTCTTATCCTGATCTACGCCTCATTACAATTTTATCATAGAGGTTTACAGAGTGTTTCTTGGACTTCATGGATTAGATTTTGCACTAACATGCAGCATGAAACCTTATATACAGTACACAGGTGAGAATGACTAAAAAGAAAATGTAAGAACAAAGAAAAAATCTGACTTAGCAGATCCAGTCACAGTGAGGCATTATGTAGACATCTTGCTATTGGTATAAAGGAGCTCCAGTACCATTTCTTGACACATTTATGCTGAATAATTCATTACCTGAAAATCTCAGTTTTAGTGAAAGAAAATGTGCAGCATTATTCATAATAGCACTCAGTTTTGTTTTCATTCTCTCCTCTTCTTCTAACCTCAGGGAGTCCAGAGTGCATCCCATAACTTTAAATGCCCTTTTAATAAGTTTGTTGATTCAATGGGCCTCTGATAAAATGATGTTACCTGTCCAGAACACCACACTTTAGAAAATTACGCTGGCCATCGCAGGGTTGTAGAATATGTGAATGCTGTCACTACTCACATTAAAGGAGCCCAGCCTTCTAAGAAAAAAGAGCCTGTTGTTTATATTTATCAGTAATCATCAATCCATTCATTTTGACCAGATTCCCTATACAGTTGCCTGAAATACACCTCCAGACCATGACAGAACTACCATTGTGCTTCACAGAAGGTTGTAGATAAGCATCTGTGTACTCATCATCAGCACTTAACATTATGGTGCCTTTGTGAAATCAAAATTCAAATGAGAATTCATTGCTTTGTAAACCTTTCAACCACTAGTTGTCACCCTATGCTTTACTCCACAAGACTGATTTCTTAGCTGCAGCATACCCTGCACCACCATTTCTTATAAGACTTCTTTGCACAGGTGAAAGAGGTACTTCAGAGCCAAATGACTAAGCAAGTGCTTCATCAGATGCAGAAAGCTTTTTGGGTTTTTCACTGCATTTTCACTTTGCTCGGGTTCTTCATATTTGTTTATGACAACTTGAACATCACATCTTGAAAATCTGTTTTACTCAGCTATTAGTTTCTGACTATATCTTTGTCAATACAAAAATGTTGACTTTTACCTGTGAAAGTAAATTAGTTTATTTGTGGCTACCATCCAATAAACCTATTTAGTTGTTAACTTTTCCCTGAAAATCTTTCTTGAGTAATCTGTTTCTTGTTAATTTGAATCAGATCTGTTGTTGGTGGAATGTATTGAATAAATTGAATGGCCAGGTTGCCTCAATGGCTGATTGCTGAAAGTACAAAAAGTATGTTCATCTAAGACAAAAATGTGAGCGTTAATGTTTTAGCAAGCAGCCATCCATTGGAAAAAACCTGAAACTTCTTTCAAGATCCTGAAAAAAATAGGATGTTCTAGCTAAACAGAAATAATGATTAACAATTATGTGCAGTCAATATACCTCAAAACATTTAACACAAAAAGAACGAAACAGTTAAGCTTAGCAACAGTGGGATCAGATAAATGAATTAGCACTGAACTGTTCCTGAGGCTTAGGGTAACATCCATTTTTGATAACTCGTTATGTTGGACAACTTATTAAATTCAGTATCAATTGCTGTATGTTTAAATGGGTTAACATTGGCTTTAAATAAATATATAGTTGAAATTTGCTAGTAAAAGTATCTTTTTAACCAATAAATAAAAACATTGAAATCAGAATTTGACTCATGAAGAGGTGTGGGCTGCTTAAGCTATAGATAAGCTTAGCTTAGCTGTTTTATAGCTTCTTAAGTCTTTATCTTTTATTTTATACCCTTTTCTACACTGTCTCTCTAAACTTATGTATTTCTTTGACATTTCTATCTGTCAGGCAACTAGCCTACATACTAATGTATGTCAAGTATTATTCAAAGTATTATTTCAAATACCATATAGACTCCTTTGCAGTGCAAGGTGGGAAAAATATGTACTTTGTTCTTGGGCATCATATAAACTGTGCACAATTAGCAGATTCATTTTAATTCTTAGTCTAATGAAGGATGAACAACCAAACAGAACATTAATGGTATATTAGTATAACACACCTTTGTTATTTTTACTGTTATTTTAGTGATTTCCTTCAAAATATAAACAGACCTAACTGATTAGCACTTTTCACAAAATTTGGAAGCAATGCATCCACAGTTAAATCTACTTGCTGTTAGTAAGCCAGCAATTGTCATGTTTATTCCATTTCTCTACTTTCACTTCCAATAACTGATTTTTACAATATAATAAATATTGCTGAAAACACTACACAACAAAAGCAAAAAACTGGACTATATTAGTTTCATGGTAAGTTTTTTAAATTCCTTATGTCAGTATGCTAACAGCTTTAGCTAACCTGTTTGGTTTTTTATATATTTAACATTAGCTATTTGACAGAGGCCAATATTTTTCAATACAGAATAAAGAAATAAGTTGTTTGTACTCTTAAAAAGTACCTGTATTTGATCTATTGAGCATTTATCTTCTTTTTGTTTTCAAAAGATTTTTTTCCAGTTTGTCATATGTTCTTGACAAAAAAAGGTATGGACACACAGCATTTAACACTACAATCCTGGAATCCCACAAAAAAACTTGTAATCCTGGCCCACCATAAATTCCTTCGCACCTCTCTATCAGTATCTTTTGTTTTGTAAATGTGTCAATCAGCATGAGCAGCAAGCAGCCTGCTACAAACCCGACGTAGCTCAAGTCATAGAGAAGATTCTCAGAGCTAAAGTCTGTTTATCTGCATGTGAGATGCCTGGAGTTGTAGAAGGTAAATAATATATCAACATTTGGAAGACATACATTTCATGTGTGTTCCGTGTCCACAACGATCTGTGTAAATTTAGGATGAAATGCATGGCAGGAACTGTTGAACACATAACCAAAAAAGAAATGTTTTTCATATCTTAGTAATAATTGACAAAATGTAGGCATGAAGTGTATAATGTGTGAAGACTGAAGTCCAAATATCAAATAAACACTTTCACAAAAGGTATACATAACAACTGCTGACTAGTAATCAAGAGGTTGTGGGTTCAATTCCCACCAGGTCCACCAGTTACCTTTTTGAGTAGTGAGCTGCAATTTGTATTACTATTATATAATAAAAACATTCATTTGATTTGAATCTGTATCAGCCAGTGTAAATGTATGGTACTTGTAAAAGTAACTCTTTTTTTTCAGTTTTATTCTCTCAGTCACGTTCACGCTACAACAAAACCCCTCGATCTCATGCTGTTAGTTTTCAAATAAAGCAGGCAGGTTAGCGGGCTGCATGCTGCTTGTGCTGATCGACACATTTGCAAAACAAAAGACACTGATGGAGAGGTGCGAAGGAATTTAAAGTGGGCCGGGATTATGAGTTTTTTCATAGGCTTCAGGAATTCTAGTGTTAAACCTGTAATTCATGTTAGTCATAAAAAACAAAATTAATATAATGTCATTGCAGTTACATTAAAGTCACATCAGGTTGGGGAACATGCACTGGCATAGCACTTTGCCACACCCACCACATGCTGAAACACCATGGGATCCTGGTTGGCAACCCCCCAGGCAGACACGCGATCCAGTCCCATCCTAAAGAAATGACAATCTATCTGCCTCAGCCAGGTGTTATTGATGCTCCCTCACAATGCAATTAATGTGCCTCGTTTAGGACCCCGTGAGCAACCTCTCGTTTAAAAGAAAGTCAAACCAGCGATACCCAATGATTCTCTGAAGAGACACAGTACCGAAGGAGTCCAGTCTTCATCTCAGGTCACTGGATAGCATCCATGTCTCATAACCATATAGCAAAACAGGATGCACCAGGGGCCTCATGCATAAACGGTGCGTACGCACTGAAATGTCGTGTAAGAACGTTTCCACGTTCAAATCGCGATGTATAAAACCTACACTTGGCGTAAAGCCACACACTTTTCCACGGTACCTCATACCCTGTCGTACGCAAGTTCTCCGCTCGCTTTTGCAGACTGGCAGCACCCAGCATCAAAGCAGTGCTACTGTTCCTGTGTGGTTACCCTTTATTTCTTAGAACCACATTTCTGACACGGCTTTATAAATACACTGAAACTAACCGCATATTGTTTATTAGTGTAATGCATCTGATTGTAGATTACCTGTAACAATATAATGGCCCAGGGAATTGCCATAGTATTCCAAATACCATAACTGCTTTAGTGTTGTTACTCTCACTGCACCATCTTCTTCTTCTTTCAGCTGCTCCCTTTAAGGGTTGCTACAGTGGATCATCTTTTTCCATATTACTCTCACTGCACCACTTGGAGTATTTATATCACTGTATCTGAGTGGGGAATCACAGCAGCAGCTGATCGGAAAGAGAATCATCATTATACAGCATCAAACACACGCTGCCAAAGCCACGGCAAAACATTTCAAAGCGTTTCCTGTATGGACTTTGCGGTTCAGAAACAGTTTCATCCCAAGAACTATAAACGCACTCAATCAATTGCTCCTTGTAGAACTGTTTGTACTTATAAGTACAATCACCCTAATGTAAACTTGCACTACAGTTATAATATTGCACAACCTGCGCCACTTTATAATGCGCGTATTTACATATGATGACGATATAATTTTTAAGATCAAATGCAGCAAAATATGCTGAATATATTATACAGATAAAACTTTAACTTCATTTAAATAATCTGTATAGTTAATAATTAAACATGTGAGGACACGGTTCCGCAGTGCTAGCAAGTTCACGTATTGTACCTGCCTTGCGTGCTGTATATTTGTTGAGGCTGGCGCGACACTGGAAGGATAGATGGATAGAATAAACACGTACTATGAAGATATTTCAATGTTCCTTAAAAGTTTTGAAGAATCATTGTTGTTAACGTCTATTACAGAGCTGATTGTATGGCGATTGGGTATTTGGGGAAAGAAAAGTAAGGACAGGAATTGCAGGTTAGTATATTTGAAAGAGACAGTACTGCTACAATAAATTATTTCATCGAAGGTCACGGATGGCGCAGCAGCATCTTGTGTGAGACATGAACAATTACTGTGCCATCGTGTTTAATAACATAACTTTCATTCCAATCATCATGAAAATGATATCACGTATACATCTCGGTATTTTAATTATTGAGAGAGCTGTAATATCACGAATGTAATGGATTCTGTGTCCCGTCGGAGAAAGAGAAAGAACGGAAGCACGTAGTGATTCACACACATAGAGCACATTGAAGGTCAAATACAAAACAAAGCATTTCACTTGCTACTTTAGTTACGATGGGATTTGAGAAACTAGTAAATTAAATTAATTTAAGATGAAGTTTAATGACAAAACTACGTGATTAAAGTGGAAATTTCGAGATTAAAGTTGTCATTTCGTGCTTTTTTCCCATTGTGTGCCTATTTTTTTTTTTGTCTGTACCCTAATAAGCTCAGACGGTGGGCTACAACTCGCCTTTTCACGGCGACTTTGATATGTGACTTCTTTTTTATTTTGGCACTGTGTGACGTGAGCTTTCGAGTTTCTCTTACACACTATGTCACTCGATCAACTTCCTTTTGTTGATTATACCACTGTTTAAATCAACAAATAGTATGTTTTTCCTTTACCTCCACTTGGTATTCGCTGAAATTCTTATATTTTCCCCCAGTTCTTTTCCCATTGTCTTTTCACAGAACGCTGAGCTTAAGGGTTATTTATATTGAATTGCATATTCAAAGAGGTGTAATTCTGGGAGGAATTGGGGTGGGACAGCACACGCGTACACGAGCGTTACTTTTCACGCTGACCGGGATTTATGGAGCGGAAGTACGCGGAAGTTGGAGTACGCAAAAATTCCTGCATCTGGATTTTTCTGTGCGTAAGCACATTTTGGCTTTTGTGCTTACGTCATGTTATAGTGTGAATTCTATGCAAGGCGTTATGCATGAAGCCCCAGGACTCTAAAAACTTGGAGATTCATCCTTTTACAAAGATACTGGGAGCACCATGCATCCCTTTCCAATGACCTGATGACCCCCCCATACTCTTCCAATCTGTCTACTGACTTCATAGGAAGATTCACCAGAGACATGAATGTCTCTGCCAAGGTAACTAAACCTCTCAACAAGGTCAACACTCTCTCCTCAAACAGACATGCTGCTGATTTCTGTGCACAAGAGATCATTAAAGGTTTGGATCTTGTTTTTTATCCAGGATCCAACATCAAGTTGTATATACTGATTTACAGAGCAGGTGCCATTGTGTAGTTATGTTCCATTAAGAAGGGGCCTGCTGTGCCGTCTTCCATCAGCAGAGATGTCAACTCTGAGATTAGCCTTTGCCTTTTCACAACCCAATTCCAATGTCACTATGACACCAAATTTGTTCTGGTTAAAAGGGCACCACATACATCATAGGGCAGTTTGTTAAGTTTATGTACTCATTAGATTTAAACTGCTGGCTGCAAATATAAGTGCTGCTATGGTATATAAAACATGTGGTCCATTATCTCTTTAGATTCCTTGGATCCATTTTCTTCACAATGTTTCCATCAGTGGGAAAGCTGTTGAAGCTCAGGTAAGAATATTTTTGCTTAAAATTTGAAAATGGTTTGGACACTAGAGGAGCTCTTCTTTCACAATTCTGCTATTGATTTGGATAACTGGAAGAGAGATTATCTGTCAACAATGCATCCCAGAAAAAAATCCAGAAGAGTGAAAAGGGCAAATTGGCCTAAGGACAAATGCCACATTTAGTGATAAAATGGCCTCAAGAGAGGCGAGAGGAAGCTGGAGTTGAATGTTCACTGCTTCCCCCTCTGAGTTTAATATGACTAATATTACTTATATATTACTAATATTACTAATTTACTATTTTATTTTTAGTTTTAGTTATAAAGTTTTGTACTTTTTTCTGAAAGTTTTCTTGTACTGTTTTATTGTCTGCCGTGGATCTTAAGAATTTTGTTAACTTTTATCAAGTTTTAGCTGTCTAATCACTTGTTGCTCGGATATACTGTTTTACCGTCTGCCGTGGATTTTACGGATTTTATCAAGTTTTATCAAGTTTTTGCTGTCTACTCACTTGTTGCCCGGATATACTGTTTTACCGTCTGCTGTGGATTTTATGGATTTTATCAAGTTTTATCAAGTTTTTGCTGTTTACTCACCTGTTGCCTGGATATATTGTTATAGCGTCTGAATTGGATTTTACAGCGGTGTCTGGACAGCATCCCTCCCTTTTGCTTCGGTCAGAATGGCGTTTAGCTATTCCAGTTCACAACTCAACCAACTTAATCCCCCAACCATTCCTGAAATTAACATCCCCATCATTAAAGAACTTGGACTCCTTTTCCGTCCTCGTTACACTCATAGAGGCTCCGGTCGAAAGTTCATCTTCCATAACCAGCCAAAGTGCTCTGCTACCAACATTCCATCTTTCTGGTCACCTGTCGCACATCTGACGCGTCATCAGAGCACCGTTGCTCCAACTACTATCAACACTGGAAGTATCGCAAGATCTCTGCACCCCAGTATGGGAAATACCCGAGCCATTGAGAGAAACATCGCAAGATCTTCACATCCCTGGCTGGATTTATTTTGTGGAGTGGATTCTAAGCTGCGTGGAGTGGATTTTAATGTTTTGCGACCTGTACAGAGATTTACTCCACAGTCATTGGTTAGGTTTGAACTGTTTAACTCTCAATCCATCAGCAATAAATCCACACTGATTGAAGAACACATCAGGGAGAAAACACTTGACTTCATGTGTCTGACAGAAACCTGACACCAGTCAGAGGTTTACTCTGCCCTGAATGAAGCCTGTCCTCCTGGCTACAGTTACTTGGAGGCAGCTCGCAGTACTGGGCGTGGTGGTGGTTTAGCTATCATCCACCGTCAGGACCTGGGGTTGTCCCCTATCTCAATACCTGCAACATCCTCCTGCGAGTGCCTTGCATTTAAATGTAAGTCCCCTTTTCCCATGACTGTTCTCCTTATCTACTGACCTCCAAAACCCAACTCTGCCTACATCCCGGAAATGACTGATCTTCTTACAACACTTTGTGGTACCTCTGCTAACATCATAATCCTAGGAGATATAAATATTCATGTTGACAGTCTCACAGGTTATCTCACTGCTGATTTCCTTGAGCTGCTAGATTCTCTCAACCTACAACAACATGTTGATGTCTCCACACATTCTAGGGGTCACACACTTGACTTGGTCATTTCAAACTTTGCCCCAATCAGTAACCTACAGGTATATGATCTTGGTATTTCAGACCACAAAGTAGTGTCAATGGAGCTGCCCTTTCTTTCCCCCCATATCAAACCAAAATGACAGATCTATTTCAGAAATCTGAAGAACATCAATGTGGATGCCCTGGCCCTGGCCCTGGACCTCAAACTTCTCTCCTCTGACCCTACCAGTTCCCTTTCTGTTGCTGATCTTGTGGATTTCTTCAACCAGACCCTGAGGAGTCTCCTGGACTTCCACACCCCCTTTACATCTAGGTCCGTCTCATTCTCGTGCTCAGCACCTTGGTACACCTGCGAGCTGCGAAAAATTAAGGCGGCTGGGCATGTCCTTGAGTGGCGGCTCAAGGCTTCTTGGCTGACTGTTCATAAACAGGCTTACAGGGAACACAAGAGGGCGTATGCAAGAACTCTGAAGGTTGCACGGTCCAGGTTCTATTCTACCATCGTCAGAAACAGCTCCAGGAACCCCAAAAAACTTTTTTCAATTATAAATCACCTTCTTAAACCTCCTTCACCTGCCCACTCTGAGGCTACTGATGAGAGGTGCAACATGCACATCATTTTTTTTAAACAAAAAGTTGATAACATCCGCTTACACCACTCCACTACGGATATCCTGCTCCCCTCAACTGTCGACCCACTTTCTGAGACTGTTCAGGCCTTTTGCTCCTTCTCTGTTGCCGCACGGGAAGAGGTGGAGGAAGTCATCAGGAAAATGAAACTGTCTACCAGTTTCCTGGACCCTTCCCCTCAGCCTTGCTGAGGGCCAACATCTCTACCGTCTCTCCACTTATCACCAGGATCATAAACCATTCCCTCCTGGCTGTCCATATTCCTTCTGCACTAAAAACTGCTGTAATCAGACCTTTACTAAAAAAACCCACCCTGGATCCTGAAGTTCTCTCTAACTATTGGCCCATCTCCAGTCTTCCATTTTTTTCTAAAGTTCTGGAAAAAATAGTTGCAGCTCAACTTCATGATCATCTCAAACTGAATAATCTGTTTGAAAAGTTTCAGTCTGGTTTCTGCTCTGGCCATAGCACCGAAACAGCCCTGGTCAGGGTCACCAATGGCCTTCTGATGACAGCAGATATTGGTTCCCCTTCTCTACTCATCCTCCTTGATCTGACAGCTGCTTTCGACACAATCGACCACAATATCCTTCTTCACCACCTGCAATACACCATTGGACTCTCAGGAAATGTTCATAACTGGTACACATCATACCTGACTGGTAGAACTGAGCATATCGCCTGTGGTGTTCCAAAGGGCTCTGTGCTAGGCCCCATCCTTTTCACGATCTACATGCTCCCTCTTGGAAATGGCATTAGCAGACATGGTTTATCTCTATGACACTCAGCTTTACCTCAGGATTACCCCCACCTCCTCTACTGCTCCTCTGCCAACATCCACTCTTACTACCTGCCTGGAGGAGATAGAGGCATGGATGAGGCTCAGCTTCCTTCAGCTGAACAGATCTAAAACAGAAGCCATCTTAGTTGGCACACCACACCATCTCCACTCTTCTACCATCACCAGTATCACTTTCTCTGGCCACAACATTCCTCTTTCCACATCTGTCACCAATTTGGGTGTTAAAATGGACTCTCAACTCACCTTTGACACCCACATCAAACACCTCTGTAAATCATCTTTCTACCACCTCAAGAACATCGCCAAACTCCGCCCAACACTCACCCTGGCAATGCAGAGAAGCTCGTCCATGCAATTGTCTCCTCCAGGCTGGATTACTGTAATGCGCTCCTCATCGGGATTCCTGGCAAGAGTATCCAGAGACTCCAGTATATCCAGAACACCGCTGCCAGGATCCTGATGAGGGTGCAAAAGCATGACCACATCACCCCCATCTTGAAAACCCTTCACTGGCTCCCTGTCCCACTTAGAATAGAGTACAAGGTCTCCCTCCTCACCCATCAGTGTATTCATCGTGTCACGCACGCGCGAATAGGAGACCGCGGACGGACCTTAAACCGCTTCAGAAGACGTTCGCCGGCAGGGAGTGGCGGGGTACTAACCTTTCTCCTTTGCTTTCTTCCAGAAAAAAAGACGCTCCGCCACCATAAGCCGTCCCGCAGTACGTTTACTTCCGCCCTTCCTCCGCCATCTTTCCTGACGTCATCAGTCCCATCCTCCCTCACGGCTCCTTCCCAGCATTCCTCCACTTCCGGCTCCTCCCTTATAAAATGGCCGCCGACGCCTAGAATGGGGTCGCGCATATGAACTGCTTATGTTTATATATTTTGACCTTTGTGGAATTATTTTTACAGTATACGGGGTCGGAACCCCAAACCTTTATGCTGTCTCTTTTGTATTCCTTTACAATGGACATGCCCCCCTTTGTTTACAGGAACTTCTCACTCCTCATCCCTCCTTGCGTCCCTCCGCTCTGTACACGCTAACACCCTCCAAGTCCCTAGAACCAAGCTCAGCAGCATGGGTGATAGGGCTTTTTCATCTGTGGCGCCAAGGCTGTAGAACGCTCTTCCTGACTACCTGAGAGCCCCACAGTTGACTGATGCTTTTAAACGAAACCTAAAAACTCATTTTTTTAGAAAGACATTTTGTTAAAGTATTTTATAGATTCTCTTGTTTATTACTTTATTTTTTACTCTGTAGCAGTTTGAGATTGCTAAAATATAAAGTGCAATACAAATAAAATGTATTATTATTATTATTATTAAAAAGTCAACCTTCCAGTGCTATTCACTTCATCACATGATACCTTAGATTCTGTGCCATATCTCAATATTTGTAAAAGGCTATGTTCACATTACCAAGTTAAAGTGACTCAACCCCAATTTTGTGACTTAATGTGACACAAATCTGATGTTTTCAGGACTTGTATAGACACAGAAATCCAATGTTTTCAAATCAGATTTGAGTCACATGCATATGTGGTAATAGATCAGGTACGTATCCAATTCGTGGCCAGGTGACATGAATAAGAACAATCAGATTGGAAATCGTGTTTTTATGGCCTGTATGTATGGGATGAGAGCTGCCATCATCAGGCAGCACCAGCCGTGCAGCAAAACAACAATCGAGGAGAGCCACAGCTCTGACAACACTCACGACCCCACCATTGCAGGCTCCTTTCTTGTACTCAGACATCTGTTGGTGTAGTAGTGTAAGCAATAGCTGCAAAAACCTGGCCATCTGGCTTTTTTTGCCTTCTCAACCTACTAATGTACAGCTTACAAACTGTATGCCATCCCCCTGAGCATAATTCAATTAATAAACTACAGTAGCTACTAGAATGTTCATTTTGTTGATTTTAAGTAATCCCACAAATGTGATGTTTTTTGTTGGTGGTGATGCAGATCAATGTGTTCATGTGTGCTGTTTGGGAAGACAGATTCATTCACATTACTGTTACATAAAGGTCATTAGTACTTATGAATGTGAGCTGTCAACATAGGCAACTCCAATCTGTGCAAAAAATTGAAATTAAAAAATAATGTGAATGTAGCCTCCATGTGTGGGAAGCTAAAACCTGACCTAGAAATTTTGGTTTCCTAGGGTTACACTGATTCTTTGCCAAACAATTACATTTTCATTTTTACTGGGTTAACCATAAGACATGTTTATATTGCTGGAGCATATGGGCTTTCCAAGTTATGCTATGACTAAGTAGCTGCACAGTTTCAATGAAGCTTCAGAGATGTCAAGCAAAGATTTCAAATAACCAGTGAAACACCACTAACAGCATCACATGTAGAAATTTTCCAACCAGGAATGAAAAAATCCAATTCACTCATACCTCAGCTTTAAATGGCCACTGCTTAAATTTGTTGGTGAGATTTAGGGGGTTAACACTATACTGTAAAATGTTTCTATTCATTTCCATTAGCTCATCTATGAATTCGCTAACCCATCCTACTATCAGTGTAGAAGCCAATGAACCATTTTCCTTTGGTACTTGCACTATTGGGCTAGACCAGTCACTGTAAAATTTTTCATTAATCTCTACTTGCTGCACAGCCTTGATGCCATTTGTAATGACTAGCCACCTGGCTGCTGGTCTCTTCTCTACTACTTTCCCTGGTCTGTTAGTTTTAGGCAGTGCAGTTATTGTTCAGCCTGAAGGCATTTTCTCATTCCAGGGAAAAATTTGTCAATCTTGTTTTTCTGTATTTTCGAACAGTTTATAAGCAACTTAACTTTCATTGTTTTGAACACCTCAGTCATTTTCATTTTCAATTCAGTATCTCAAACTTATATTTATTTCAGCAACAATCTCTCCATTCTTCCCTTAGAAACTGTTCTTTAAATATGAAGCCACAAATCATTGAGCTTCATATTTAGAGAGTTGTATGCGCTTTCTCTTGCCTTCAGTATCTACTTTACATATTTATAGAGTCATTCTTTCACCATTTACAGTTTTGAGAAAGGCACTTGAGGACCTCTCACACATTATTGGATACATTTGGACAACAGAATATTTAGGTTTTTATAGTGCAGCCAAGCAATATGTGGCACCAGTACAACTTCCTAGTGTTTCTTCTGGCCATTTTGGATGAGCACATGAATACTTTCTGGTACTCGATGACTTTCCATCTTGTTCACTTGTCACTAGAGTTAATCGGCGAATATCACCAAAGCGTTATTTGCAGCGAATTTGCTGTGTTTGCATTTGCCCTTGTTCGTCAAATTATTTACTGATAATTTGGCCGGTTTAGGAGAACTTTTTCTTCCCAGCATCCAATAATGCTTTGCGAGGCCAGCTAAACATCCCCTGGAGCTGTAAAAGCCAACATTGGATGGCACAGCCCACTGCATATATAATTCTGAACATTTGCATGACAGAGGTTGTTGGACTTAGCTAGTGGTAGAGATAAGAGTGAGTGAGTGAGAGAGAGAGAGAAAGAAATAAATTAAAGGGCAATTGGGATTTCATTTTTCTTAGGTGTTCAATGCTGATGTCCAAGTTTTTTTTAAGGTTATTTCCAGTTTGTGGACATTTCTTGTATTTTTTTCATGGTTATGTTCCAACCACGTCTGTTGTTGTTAAAGGGGTGCACACGAGTGTGTTGGGGGGGGTGGCTTTCTGTGTGGCACTGAGGGACCAAAAAAAAACCCTAGTGTTTGTCCTCCAGTTGTTTTTTGTGTTTGTGTATTTTATATAAAAAAAAAACTATTCAATTCCCAAGAAGGCAGGAGAAAGGTGGCCCGGTCATGGCTGTGGCTGTGGAGTTGATTGAGGGCGCGGTACCACCAACCCATCCACATCCTCTCAGCCACCTGCAACAATACCTGTCAGTCTTGTGGAGATGGACAGTGGTAGGAGCAAGCAGCTGTGCAGCCAAAGCAACTCTGTACAGCCAACACGTTGTGGCCTTGGCTCCAGATCCTTAACAGGTCCCCCTGAAGAGTCCCACCTACCCAGTCGTAGAAGGTGGAGAGACACCAGTATCAGAGCCAAAGAGGGGGGTGCAGGGCCAGCAGCAGACACCAAGATCCATGATGTTGCCGTGTACGTTGCCTTTCTGAGCCTAATTTAGCAAATTGACAGAGGATCATGCCACTGCAGTCTGCAACCTCTGCTGGCAGAAGGTATGCAGGGGGCAGCCTGGTTCCCATATGGTCACTACCCCCCTCATCAACCATATGAGGAACCACCACAGGCACTGCTGTGGAATCAGAATCAGGTCAGCATAGGTCAGGGTTGGGAGGCCTCCACCAGTTCATCTTCAGTATGTGTTTGCCCACTCCCACTCCCCTGCACCTCTTGTCTCAAAGTCTGCCAGTGGAAGCCAGTTTTTAACTCCAGAAGCTTATACCCAAAGGTGGCCAGTGTGCAGCTTTTCCTCTTCCATGCCCTCCTCTACCCATCCTATTAGGGTACAGCAGCAGTCTACCATCACCTGACTGCTGAAGTGTAAAAGGCCTCATTATTTTGCCAGAAAGGCTGTCCCAGCCCTCCACCAGCACATAGCACAGAATGTAGGTCTGTCACTCGACTGCGCTGTGGGCAGAAGAGTCCACTTTACTGCCAGCATGTGGACAAGCAGGTACGGGCAGTGACGGCACATATCATTTACTGCCCAATGGGTCACCTATCTAGTGGCTGGGGAGGGTGCCATTAGGGGGGCACCATTAAAGTTGGTGGTACCATCAGGGGGAGACCAGACCCACTCTTCTCCTCTGGCACTTCCACCAACTGCATAGCTGCCTCCAACCCATACACAAGCTGCGCTCAGCCATCCATCAAACTCCCTCGCAGCTATGCTATGGCGCTGCACAGCCAGTGCCATGCAGTGCTGGAGATGGTGTGTCTGGGTGAGAGGAGCCATAGTGGGCCTGCAACCCTGGCTGCCTTCGAGGGTCAAGTCCTGAGGTGGATGACCCCCAGACAGCTGCAGACGGGCAGTGTGGTGTCAGACTATGTCACCAACCTCCTGGGTACCCTGCAACTCGGCAAA
Source organism: Polypterus bichir lapradei (assembly GCA_026402145.1). Classification (NCBI taxonomy): domain Eukaryota; kingdom Metazoa; phylum Chordata; class Cladistia; order Polypteriformes; family Polypteridae; genus Polypterus; species Polypterus bichir. The sequence goes on from JANRMT010062796.1 coordinate 23,768,235, forward strand.
TTGACTCCTGTGCCATGTTTTGTTCATGTGCTCAACCTTGAGGTTCAGAGATTCCTCCAAACTTACCCGGGGTTGGGCAAGCTTCTGGGCAAGGCACGGTGGGTCTGCAGCCATTTTCATCACTTCCTTAAGGCCAGCGCGTTGCTTACAAAAATGCAAAAGCAGAACCACCTGACCCCACAGGTTGTTTGTGATGCAGCAACACAACAGAACTCCATACTGTACATGGCGGAGTGGCTGTGGGAACGGTCCAGGGCAGTGAAGTACTGCCTGGTGGAGCAAGGTGCCAGGGGCCAAGCACCACCACTTGGATATTTTACTGGGGACCAGTGGCAGCAGATGAGGCAGCTCTACAAGGTCCTGGCTACTTTTCAAGTAGCCCACTAAGTGTGACAGCAAGGAAAATGCTGGCTGGAATGATGAGCTCCCACTAGTGTTCCTGCTGGAGGTGGAAAAGGGTGCAGAGGAGGAAGAGGACATGGCCAGTAGGTAGACCGGCAGAGCAGGGTCACTACATGTGGAAGAGGAGGAGGCATGGGGCTCACAGCTGGAGGATGAGAAGGCACAGAGGGCAGTGCCTATTGCCGACAGTGTGTGTGTGATACACTGAGGAGAAGGAGAAGGAGGAAGAAGAAGATAGTCATTAAGTGGTGGGCAGGGGGCTCATTTACAACATGGCTGCTCATATACTGCAATGCCTTAGGAGGATTAAAGCTATAGAACAGATGGATGATTACTTGGTGGCCACCATAATAGACCCCTGGTACAAAGCCAAAATTGGGGAGTTTATTGAGCCCAGCCAGCAGGAATGGAAGATGTGCCACCTCCATTCTGTCCTTACAGGAAGGTGCTTGAGGCATACCCCCACCCTAACTTCCCTGCTACCTCTCCATATGTCCATCAGAGAGCTGTCATTGGCAGCAGCAGCAGAATTCACCACCAGGGACTGGACTGTACAGTGAATGACTACATGAGGTTCGCACTAATAGAGTTTTGGGTGATAAGCCTGGACTTAAGCCTGGAACTTGCTCAGCATGCGCCAAAAGTGCTGTGTTGCCCGGCTTCCAGCTTACTGTCTAAGCGGGCTTTCAGTGCTGTAGGTGGTGTGGTCACAGACAAGAGGACCTGGTTGTCCTCAGATTCTGTGGACAGACTGACCTTTATAAAAATGAATGAGTCTTGGATCAGCACTGATGTCCAGCTGCATAATGCTGATTCCAGGGAAGAGATTGGTTCCTTATCTATCACTCTTCTTCTGTTTTTTTGTAAATCTTATGTACACCAGACTTGTGGGGTCCATGCCTCCTTGAATGCATGCTGCCTGCTCCTGATATTAAATTCAGCTAAATTTATCTCAAGGAGGAATGGAGGTGCAGTGGTTGACACTGCTGCCTCACAGCTCAAATCACCATTTTAGCTGAAATAATCGGTCTAGCTTAATTGAGAGATGCTTCCTTAGTCCTTTGGGACAGTTAAAAAACCCAGTGAAATAAAATTAAAAAAGTATTCTCTTTGGTGATCGTTTCTTTGAATTTCCTGATTTTAAAAATCTCATTATTTCTGACTTTAGACTCTGATTGTGCATTTTCTCTTTGTTTTGATGAAGCATAGGTTTGCTTACTGGTTACGAAGGTTGTGCATCTCAATCTTTTTTCTTTGATCTCAAGGAGGCACAATCGCACAGTGGTTGGCACTATGAAGAACACATGATCGGGCTCACAGTTAGTACCACTAGTCTACTGGCTGACACACTGCAGATTTCAACACTGGGAGAAACTCAGGGTTAGCAGTGAAAACTAATGAGGATGTAAACAGAACATGCAGACATCATGGAAACCAAAAGTGCTAAGGCAGCTGGTGAACTAGTATAGCATCAGTATTCATATCAGCTTTTTACAAACTTGTATTTTTATGCAACATCTACAGCACAAATAACGAGTTATCTCCGTTGTCACCAAATGTGCAAGTCAACCTTTGAGTTTCACATCAGTATAAAAGAAGAAGGTGCGTGCCCTATGCATGCATAATTAGCCACGTGGAGAGTAAAAACAGACATTGAAGGGGCCTGACACACACCCCCACCCACAAACATAGGAGACTCTATGAAATAATAATAAAAAGAAAACATTTATTACTATTTACAAGATGTTTCTATCTTTTTGATAGGAGAAAAAGTGCAAGGCAACAGTTGAGAGAGCCTTCGGAGCGACTTCAAAAAATAAAACAAGCCAGCGGTTACAGTCATAACACACCTCTTTGAATTTTCTGCCTTTACAAGACCTAAATAATCTTTCTGACTTTTGAGTATGATTTCAGCATTTCTAATTTGTTTTGGCAAAATATATTATTGCACATCTTTGACTGCATTCTTTCTTCTTTGATCTAACAGTGGCACAGTGGTTAGTACTGATGTCACACAGCTCAGATCACCTTTTTGGCCAAAATAATTGGATCATTATAGTTGGCAGATGTTTCCATAGCCCTCTGGGACACTTTAAAGATGATTGCACTATTATAATCCAATCAAATCTAGTTCAGTTAGTCCTTCCCTATTGACTCGAGGTGAAACAAACACAGTGGAGTTTGCTCATCACTACTTGTCACAGGATGTCAATTACAGCCATGTTAGACTTGTAATTTACAGTACTTTTTGTATAGCTGTATTGTAATCAAGTTATTATTGATATATTGCTTTATGTTCATGAGCATACAGTATATGTAATAGAGAGATGCTTAAATCTTCCAAAGGATATTTTATTTAAATTCATTTCAGCATCCAAGTAAAGTCTTTGTATTTGCTACACTTTGCATTATCCATTTATCCATTTTGGCAGCCAGTAAAACTACTTTGAGTATAACAAACTACATCATTTTCTCATATGGGAGAGATGAGGAAAATGTCATGTCATTTTCTAACCCACTTAATCCAGAGCAGGATTGCATGCAGGGGCTAAAACCCATCCCAGCCAGTTTAGGGCAAGGCAGAAAATAGTCCTGGACTGGGCACCAGTCCATTACAGGACTAACACACACACACACCAAATATACACCAGTGCCAATTTACTGCTGGCAGTTCACCTAACCTGCATGACTCTGGACAGTGGGAGGAGACCAGAGCACCCAGACATGACAGACCATACAGAACATTCAGACTCCATACAGGGAGGAACCAGGATATGAAACACTGTGCTGCCCAGATGAGTAAAATAACATCTACTCTAAACTGGAACTGGTTAAAAGCCACAATTGAGGACTCATCTCACAACAATTACCAGCAGGGCAAACAAATAAAAAAAAAAAAATAGCACCCACATTTTGTGATGAATACTTGAAACAACAAATCTATGCACTAGATATGTATTGTGGCTTCTCCATAAGCCATGGTGATTTCTCTTTAACTACTGAGCCAGTATTTCAGGTTTTCACTTTCGTAGTCTTCCATGATAGATCACAATATGATTTTTTGCATGTTTCTATTATGGAAAGTCTAGTCTTCTGCTACTTGTTCAAATTTTTTTTTTTTTTGAAAGAGCTATGCAGCAGCAGAAGAGAGTGGCAACTTAACTGCCATTTCTAATTAATTTCAATACTAAAATCAATTTATGTTTCCTTTTTGACACTTTATGCAGTTATTTTACAACTCATTTTAACCTCTTTTTATTTCCCTTTATTGCTCTTCGATGGTCTATATTCATATTTATGTATTATTTTCACCTTGGTATCTATCAGCTAAACTATATTATCTATTATTCTTTTTAGCCTAACACTTCATTCCAAATTATTCCTTGGAACTTTATCATTGTTTTGAAGCCTCCTTATATATTGCACACAACTAGCAAAGTTTGCCTTTTTCCTGATTATATGAATCTTAAAAATACAGTTTTTCCAGAATCTATGGAAAGTGTAATGAGTGCTAATAAAAGAAAGTATGATAGGCATTGATGCTTCAGCTAGGCCTTGTGTGTAAGTGTGCATTTAAGGCTGCAACTTTATAACTATTTATCATGCTTTGCTGGTGGCATGCCAATAAGTAACCCGAAGAAAAGACAGAGTCAAAGGACAGAATATTGTAGAATACAGGAAGATCAAAAGCACAACAACCAAAACCAAAATATGAGACAAGAATTGAAGTCACATATGTTCAAAAGCAAAAAGTTGACACAGAGAGTATAGGTCAGTCAGTCAGTCATTTTCCAACCTGCTATATACTAACACAGGGTCACGGGGGTCTGCTGGAGCCAATACTAGCCAACACAGGGCGCAAGGCAGGAACAAATCCCAGGCAGGGTACAAGCCCACCTCAGGGCACACACACACACACACACACACTAGGGACAGTGTAGGATCGCCAATGCACCTAATCTGCATGTCTTTGGACTGTGGGAGGAAACCGGAGCACCCAGAGGAAACCTACGCAGACACGGTGAGAACATGCAAACTCCACGCAGGTAGGACCCGGGAAGGGAACCCAGTTCTCCTATGCTGCCATACTGCCCAGAGAGAGTATCAAGCTAGCAAAAATGGTTTTCAAAGTAAAGGTTTTAAGTATCGTTGAACTCAGACTGGGAAGTGAGCAAAAGGTGACCTTTTTATCCTGTCACTTTGTAAGCAATGTGTCACATCCTCCAAGGTTGGCACACCAGAAGATCCCCTAACAACGCAGAAGTGCTTATAACAATGGGAGTACAAAATGACACTGCTCAGTAAAAAGTAAAAATGAGAGCAAAAAACTACACAAGTAAATTATGTAATAAATAAGTATACACATAATGAAAGAACTGGTATCAAAATTAGATTTTTTAGCAAGGACTAATAAGCTACTAATAAGGCAGTAAGCCTAAGAATGCATGTCAATGCCTGACATGCCACAGGACTGAACTAACACATTTACTGTAGTAAAACAACTGTTCATAAATGTTCAAAGCAATCTTGCAACCAATCAAATGTGGTATTAACAACTTAATTGGAGGAACTAATGGCAACTGCTCAGAGCTCATCCATTAACAGACTGCTCTTAGACACATATTCAACCTGAATCATGACTGGCATGATCTAAAACTAACGCAGGACAACGTTGAAAGTCAGATGAGCCAGCACTATTGCTGTTACCCTGGACGTCTTTCAGCTCATTATTATTAGACTTGAAACTGACAGTGTATATCAGTAAACCTACCTATGCAATATTCTTAGTTATCCTTAATTAAAAACCTTGAGTGGACACCATTGACACAACTGACATTCCTATTCCACAGGAATAACAAGATCTGTGTGCAAGTCACTCCTTTGAAAGTATTTACAAACAGAAAATGCATGCTGCCATTATTATTCGTGTCGATGCATTACAGGATATAAAGTGTTAAACACAAATCTGCTAAGAGACAACTTAAGCAGCAATTTTATTTCTACAGACAAAGCAGTTGTTTCATTTTATTCTGTAACTGAGGTTGAGAATCACAAGAGCCAAAATGTTCCTATTCCAATTATTTTTATTAAAAACTATGAAAACTGGGAATAGAACATTTTTTAAAGTTACATTATTTACAAACTGCACACAACAAATCACTGCTGAATTATGCTTTGCCATTATGTTTCCTTAGCAATATGGCATTGTGACACAGTGGTGTTCTGCCACCTGAGAGCTCCGAGGGCTATTTTGTAGTTACTCTATGCCAAGACTTTTGTGACTTGCTTCTCATATTAGAAGTGCACAAGACAGCAGCAACTTGTATAATATTTTCTATCATTTTCTCTGCATTATTTCTTTATTGATAAAAGAGGCTAACCTGGGTTCTTATCTGACCTGTGTGACTTTTACATTTTTTTCTAGTACCTGTTGTCACACACGTGCGCATGGGAGGCAGCTAAAGGGCTTGAGTGAAGCCTGCCGGGGTGTGGCAGAGTGCACTGACTCTTTTTCTCCCTTGCCTGTAGACCATTCCCGGGGGATTCCACCTGGCTCTCCTGACATCACTTCTGGGACCGAGCCAATGGAAGTCGGCCACACCAGCTCCAGTTCCCCTGATGTCACGTCCGGCTATGATCCAATGGTGGAAGACCACGTGCTTGATCCATATGACCTCACTTCCTGACTCCCCCTTTAAAACCTGCCCCTTTTTCCCTTTTTCCTCAGTCTTGTTTTGGACTCAGTTGTATGCACTTCAGTGCTGTTTATTTTGCTCGAACGACTTTTGCAGCCAGGATACCACATTACACGGGTGGCTGCCCCAAACCTTTATCTGTCCATGTCTCGTTCTTGTGACACTGTGTAGATATTTTCTAGGATTGAATCCAGATCTTACAGACAACTATATTAGGTTTATATGTGACTCTGATTTGGTTCTGTGTGACTATGTCTAAATATAGGGTCTGTCAGGATAAGCTCCAGGACCCTGTGATCCTGTAAAGGAATAAGTGGATCTGGATAGCACCTTTACTGGAGCAGTGGAATCCACGCACAGAACATACTGTAAGTGCCCCCGATGGCCTTATCAACAACTCTTACAGCAGCAAGCTTTTCCTAGATGGTCTACTATCCTAGTGCTTATTAGCTGGGCCCATTCACACATCATTTATAATCTCAGATGTTGTTTCCATGGTTTGTGTTTCAACCCACACCTATTGCATACTCTTTCTCTACTTGCTGCTCTTGTATAGTGTCCAGTATGCTGGATCCATAAGGGAGTAGTGCTACCCACTGCTGTACCATGCCTTCCTAAAAAATTATTTATTGGGTACAACATGGAGTTGGGGCCAATTTATGATTGGGTACTTTGGTTATCCTTCCACATGCCAACGATGTGTAGGTTAGATTAATCGGCTCTGTGTAAGTGGGTGTGGGCACATCCATAAGTGTGTCTTGTAATGGACAGTACTCAGCGTACTTTTCTTTCCTTTCATCTGCCCAATCTATATAGCTCCTTAGAAAACTAAACTAGATTGATATGTTTAGAAGATGGAAATGGAAGAAAAATAATGTTTTAATCAGGTACTGCATGTTGAAATATTCTGTAGAGTTACTGGGATAGAATGTCATCTAATGCTGGAGTGCATCACATTTGTTAGACAGAGAAAGCCATGTTTTTACTGCAGCAGTATTGTAAGCTCTGTCATGCAAACCTGTGCAAAAATTATGAAATGAGCACCTGTCATCAGGCAGGGTTTGTGAGATGATAGATGGCTAATCATTATAATTTACATTATCTGTGTAGCTGCTGACAGGTAATAATGTAAGTATGTACATCCTATTGAATAACCTTATATAGTGTAAGGGCACAATGTTCTAGTGAAATGCAGTAGGCGATTTATGGCTGTCTTATGCCTGTAGGGATTTTTACATAATCAGGCATTATTCAGCTTCTAATTGCTCTCTAAATTGAATAAAAGCAGTGATATGTATTTATCTTGCTAACCCAAAATGCTTTACTTAGAAACACTCAGTGATTTTGCAGTATTGAGGCACAGTGAGATTTTTGTGAGTATGCTATAATAGTGCATTTTAGCAGTAGAATTACTTTCAGACTAATAGTCGACAAAGGTCTTACTTAGTGACCTGAATTTTTGAACTAGGGTTAAAAAAAGTTGTCTTTTATAAAATGTGAAAAAAGACAGCAACATATTAGAAAAAAAACTATTTCAGAACTATGCTTGCTACAGTTTTATTAGACTTTTAGGTTCCTATATTGCACAAATTTATGTAGATCAATAGAGCATTAGACAGACATATAAATCGATTTGTCACAAAGATTAATGTTCACCACAAGTGCAGGTGTGCAAACATTTTCCAAATGAGAATATTTAAAAAAAAACTATATAAAGGTTGGCATCCAAGACAGAAATAATATTAATCTATTAAAGAACTGGTACCAAATGTAACAGAAAGTACAAAATCATCCACATATCACAAGTTTAGATTTGGGAAACCAGTAACATAAATATGCATGTTTCTTCAGATATCTCCTAGGATGAAAGGTGAAGGAGGTAGTATCATTTTATTACACATTTATAGTTTCTATTGAAACTCAAGTAGCAGACCTGGGTATAACTTGGCCTAGTTATGGGCCGCATTGGGTTTATATAGTGCCCTCATGTCTGTTCATGATGCATATTACATTAAATGAGTTTAGGTACATGTGTGCTCTGTTATGAACTGGTATTCTGCAGGCGTCGGTCCTACTGTGCGTTTATTGACTTAGAGGATATTGATGTTTGTAGTGGTAAGACATTTTACAAATAGTTGACAACCTTCAGATTGTTTACTGTTTTAAAAAATACACATTAAACAATTATGTGATAAGAAAAGATAATAAGGAAAAATAAATTAATATAATTATTCATATTTTTAGGTGTATCCTCCCCCCAATGTTTTTAGATGTTCCCAGTGTTGTGAACAGCTGTTTTATTATTTGTGAGATGTATTTAAGACACCATTGAATTTTTCAGTTATGTATTTGTGTTTGTCAATATTTTTTTATTGGTTCTTGGCTGTGATGTTTCTTTGGAGCCATGTTGGAATGTTATTTTTCTTCAGATTTCACCGTTTTGTGACATTTTATACAGTCATAACCATATAGTTTATGATTATTATGCCTGTTGCCAGCCAGTCATATGACTGTGGTGACCCATGCCTGATGACCGTGGCATTATCCCTTGTCATTCATAGACCGACGACAAGCCAGTAGACAGACAAAAGTGCAAAAAGGGTATTTATTTCAAAGAGTAATGAATTAAAGTGCCCAAGTGTCCTGAGATGAATGAAGTTAAAACTTTTCCATTAAAAGCATGAGAGACATATAAAAAGAGTCACTGTTCCCAGAGAGATCAAATAAAATCAGTCCATTAACACAAAAAAACCCTAGTGCACCTTGGAAAAATAGGTATGATCCGGAGTATCACTCAAACTGTCAAAAATGGAAAATTTATCTATTTTAAGTAAATCAAAACCTCCATAAAGTATGCGGAAAGAGAAAATACCTTCTAAATCAATTGTTTTGTTGTTGCCAAAAAAAATATCTGGGGCTGATATTTCACAGCTGAACAGTATAGCTAGGATAAATCTGGCTACCAACAAGCATGTACTGCAAAAATCCAAGTCACACAATTAAAGAATGGATATGTGACTGGATGGTTCACACACCTTTAATATGTCATAATGCATATATAATTCGATGCATTTTATAACAGAGGTGCTGTTTATGTGAGGTGATATGTAGTGCAAGTCTAGGGTTGCCAGATTAGAAAATTAGAAATATGGGACACTCTTAAAATCTCTCTCTCTGTATTACTATATATGTAAATTTATACATGAACCTTACACACCCAGATCAATATATTATATGAAAGTAGAGACATACGTTAAAAACATAAAGCAAGGATTTTAATGGGTTATGAGGAAAACAAAAGTATAATCATTTGAAAATTATTTAATACAAGCTAAATAAAGTTCTGTAAAAGTGAAATCATTTGAAAATATGTATTTAATACAGACAACAAATAAATATTATTTTTTAATACAGGCAGTTAGAAAAAAAGTGGGCCGTGGCAAGTAGTAACAACACACTTTGTTGACACTGTATGTTGCAATGCTGATAAAGAACTGCACAGCAGCGCAGCTGAAGAAAAAAACGGTAAGAGTGTTACTGTCCTCAGCCAACCATACCAACTGAACAAGTTGCAAACAGGCAGCAAAAAATAGTTTCCTCGTTATATTTGGGTTATTTTCATCAAGAGAATCTGAGAGAAGAAAGTATAATTGCTTATAAAGTTACAACTAAGTACCGTAAGAAGGTAGTAAAAATATATTTTTATTATGAAATTTGAAAATGAACTAAATACAGGACATTTGGGTGTCCCTGAAAGGTCAGTACGGGACAGGGGACAAAATGATCAAATATGGGGCATGTCCCGTATATAAGGGACGACTGGCAACCCTATGTAAGTTGGATTCAGGAAAATACAGTGCATGTGTTACAGAGCATGAAATGAGTTTGAAAGGTGTAGCCTCATTGCAGTTAGAGATTCTTTTGTTCCAGATAATGATTTTTTTTTTTGTATTAAGTTTTTGAATGGGCTCGAAGAGAGATTGGCTGTATTGGCTACTACAAGCCATGTGATCCCTCCTTAAAGTGACAAAAAAATGAAATCTGGTAGACTGTAATCTCAATGACCATGTAATACTTTTGGGGCTTATTTTCTATATTCAATAAAACACATTTTCCTTAATCCCAGGCACATCATACACATTTTACATAAATGACAGCAATATAACAGAAAGCATACTATAAGGAAAACTATTTAATGGGGGGCGGGGGGCTTTCAGCAAGTGTTCTCCTTGATGTCATAGAGTAAAGTAGGATTAATGTGTTAACCGTGGGGATCAAAATACTTTTTTCTTATTAATTCAGTCACTGCATTTTAATAGCAAATTTCAATCTTAAAATAAATAGGGCATGAATGAAATATAAACATAATTCATTTAAAGAAATCTGTGAATCATTTAAGCTATATTTACATCGATAATTGTTCTGTTGAGAAAATTTTAAATAATCAAATAATATTTGAAAGATATCTTTAACTTTTTCAGGGCGGGTGTTGATTAACGTCGACACTTAGGGTTCAGGCGGATGTCAACATTAGTCAACATCCAGGGGTTGAGGGCAGTAATCAGCTGTAAACATTGACAAAACCATCTGTTACGCTATAGTTCAACTCTTTTTGCTAGAAGTTTGCTGCCTGTAGAATGTGCTACACTGGTGCCGATGTTTTGGGTGTCTGTTTCTGCATACTCCTACTACTGTCCATGAAGATAGTTGACAGCGGCCGGTTGTGCAAATACAGCTACACGGTGGTCAGTGGCTGCCGCCAGCTGCCTCTGCACAGCGACACCAGTCACAGTATGCAGCAACAGTCACCTGAAACAGCGGCACCAGTGTAACAGCAGTGTAATTTGCCAATGCATGCCACTGTCTGCTTCTAACTTTATCATACCTTGCCAGACTGTGCTATGTAATAGGTATGTGAATTCACATAGTGTAGAGGCTAATGGAACATAAAACACAGTGATATTTGTCATAAACAGATTTTTTATGTCATTTGTGAAACCATTGCTTTGTGTGCTTTTCAGAAAACTGAGTTTTTAGAAAAAAATATTCAGCCTTGGGACAAAATTGAAATAAAATGAATAATTACCCATCAAAGAGTTAATATACTCGGTATTTCAAGATATCTTTCAATTGATTACATTTATCTCTAAATTTATCTTTCCTTAAGCTTGCTGATGCTGTCCTGAACATTTTCTGAAAAAACAAATGCAACCAATAAAAACAAAGTAGTTTCTGTTTTTAAAATATGTGCATTAGACTGTATTGTTTTTAATTATGTGAATATTTTAAATTAATTCATTTATTATTTATTTATTATTAGGAATTAACCTATGTAGCATTATGCCTGTAGGGTGGTCCATACGCCAATGCAAAGAGTTGATATTTGTAGAACGACAGTTCCACAAGGCTTATTTCTGTTCATTTAGGGACAACTTGGTTACCTGTGAAACATTTGCCTGATTGTGAAATATTGCGAGGCTGCTCCATTCTGAACATTTTATTTGCATTGTTGCTACTTATGTACTCTTGCTCAGGGCTCTTTACTGGCTAAGTCATTAGTAAACATTAATCAAATAAAGAAAAGAAGAATGAAACAGAAAATATTCTAGTATTAAGGCAGAGTTTCCAGAACATTCTAATATTAAGTAGGAGTTTCAAGAACATTCTAGTAGTGAGTAGCAGTTTCTATTTTAGCCTTTTATGATGACAGTCTCAGCAGAAACAAAAGAAAAGATGGTGCTAAGCCTGCAGCGGCCACCATTCCCAGGCATTCCTCGATGTTTTAAGCTAACAAATGAATCTGAACGGCAGGAAGATCTGGTAAAAGGAAGAGCAGCATTCTTCTTTGATGTCCTCATGGAAAAAGGCACAGAAAGGTCTTAGTCATTTCTTAAGAAACAACCAGAACAGTGGACAGATGATCCAATCTTCATTAAAATTTGTGAACTGTTGGCACAAAGGACAGTAGTGAATAATGCAGCTGAAAGAGGTGTCATCGAAAAGTACAATGGCATACTGACAAATGACGAGCAACCAAAACAGTTTATTTTTTGATTTGTTGCAAACCATCTCAAGAATTTACAAACTTCAAAGACAGTACTAATACTGTAGACCTGCTGTTTAGTTCAGATGACATATATATTGCCAAATAGTGTAACCTCTGAATGTGTGTATTTTCATTAGAATTTTGTGTGTTTGTTATAATATGATAAAGAATAAAAAACGCCTTGTGGAGAACTCTAACCTGGTTTTTTTTTGACCAAATATGAATCTTTAAATTTGAACCCAGCACACTGGAACCACAGGCTGTAGTGCTTCCTACTGTGGCAGATAATGGTCAAGTTTAAAATATTTGAATAAAAACAAGTGAATGTAAAACTACTAAATAAATGAGTATGGATGTTGTCATACTCCAGCTTACTCCTTTCATATATGAGGTCTGTTTTAAGAAAAACTCGGATCATCTTCTTGCACCGTGACACAAAAAGGTTGGTCAAGATCTATTGGAATAATTTATAGGGAATGATTGATTACATCATTAATTTCAATTGATTATGGTTACCATGAATGTGAGGTGTGTGAGTGATAGCTATTTCTAAAAAATCTTGGTGACCTTGTAAACTAAGTTAGTGATTATGGTGCATACAATATGATTTAATACTTCAGATATAAAAGATGTATAACGAGTAGGACTAGGTAATTTATAAGATTAGCAACCATAATTGTATACATATGTACCTGGTGACAGAATGGCTAGTTTGTGGTCTCACAGCACCAGGGACCTGAATTTAATCCTGAGCTGATAACTATCTGTGTGAAGTTTTCACATTTACTGTAAGTGCATGTGTGGTTAACTGCCACCTTTAAAATGTTACAGATTGTGTGTCTCTCTCAATATGTGTCCTACTTTCCTATAAGAACAAAGCAGGTTCTTAAAATGGATGGATACATCCCAGAAAAGTGTGTCACTGTTGGTGAACTATATGCAGAACAGAAAATGCAAATGATAAATACTAAGTGTGCATTAGATGTACACATGATAACAATTGGTTGCATTTCAAAAGCTTATGTAAGCAGCAGTCAGTCAGTCATTGTCCAACCTGCTATATCCTAACACAGGGACACAGGGGTCTGCTGGAGCCAATCCCAGCTAGCACAGGGCATATCTTTGTTATTGAACTACAATCATCAACAATGACATGTGCAGGAGTACATTGTAGTTAGCCAAGAAAGAGACCTATTTAACACTGGCCTAGGTCAGCAGTCTCTTCTTCTAAGCACAACGGCTCCAAAGATTTACATAGATAAATTACACAGATTTTTCAAACCCACTTAATTCAGTTCTATGTGGGTGGTGGCATGGGTAAAGTTCATCCTGGCAGCACTAGGCATAAGGTTGGACAAAACAAACTCTGGACAGATAGTAAGTCGATTGCAGAGGACACTAACAACGGGGCCAATTTAGGGTCATGGATTCACTTAACATGCACGTCTTTGGGTTGTGGGAAGAAAACAAGAGTACCTGGAGGAAAACACATATAGACAAGGAGAAATGGTGCAAACTCCAACCAGATAATGAATGGGAATGAGATTTAAATGAAATACACAAATCTGTGAAAAAGTGGCTCTACCATGGGCCAAAGATGCTTATTCACTCCAAAATCTAAATCAACAAATTACTGTTTGTCCTCCCTTTCTGTTACTAAATTAATTTTTGCTATCTTACTTAATTTTCCTGAGTTGGAGTGGGCTTGATCCAGCATGAGAAGAACTTTAAATTTATTATCATTACCATGTTTACATGAGATGCCTGTGCTGTATATTGTTTATATATTTTGTGTTTTTTTGAAATATATTTTAGTTTCTTTTTTTTTTTAATCTTGTACAGTATACTGAGTCTTTACATTGAAAATTATGCTTTACATGAAAAACCTGAACTGAACCTGAAAAAGTTGGTATGACCAGAAAGTAATTAGCTTAAGTGACCAACCTTGTCACGATTTGTGAATTTTGCTTATTCTTCATGTTCTCGATGTTTGCCCAGCCAGGTTTTCATTTTTTAGTTTCTTCCACTTCCCAGGGACAGGCTAATCGGCATCACAACTAACACAAACAATTGTCTCCATAAGAACAACTCTTTATGTTAGCTGATATTCCAATTAACATAAATAATTGTGTCAAAGAACAACACTTCCCTATTACTTTTTTAAAATACATGATAGTTCAAACAACAAAACTAAGTCGATAGTTCAATTAGAAGCTAAATTTAGTGCATACAGTAGACTGGTATGAGAGAAGACACAAGAAAAATGTGTGTCTTCTTTGATAATTCATCTTGTCTACCCAAAACTATTTGTTGGGACATGTAGAGGGAAATTTTTAAAAGTAGAATCAAATTAATTGAGAGAGATAAAATTGTTGTTTACATAATAATAAAATACACTGCTATTTGTGTCCATAATATAAAATGAAAGACATCTAGATGTGACTCCAGTCCATCACAGGGCACACTCACTGAAATACTTACACACTGTAAGCGCAGGAGTGGGTGGACTGGCCTTCCAGCTGGGTAAAGGAAAACTACCGACTTGGCTGGTAAAAGCCATAATGGAAGGAATGCAAGAATGAAGGCAAAACCTGGCAACCTGGCAGTTCATCCCCCAGAATGAGTGGTGACAGTGATCCTCTAACCAGGTCCCAGTTTCATAAAGCTGTATTGGATTGTGCTTGTGATTACTGGAGAAAGAACCTGTGAAAGGTATTTAGTGTAATAAAATACATTTCATTTGTACCCTTGACTGTGTTTTGTACTTGTGTCTATAGTCTAAAACAAACTGGACACAAGATTTGAACTCAGAAACTGCATTTATGAGGCAGCAGTGTAAACCACAATGTTATTTTTAATTTGGAAAAGTGAAGGGAATTGACTCTGTTTACAATTGCTCGGTTATGAAGCCTTGTGTACAGGTATTTTTGGTATTTCTTGGGTGGTATGTGTTTATAACTCTTACACTTTTTTGAACTGTAATTTGTCTTGTCCCTTATGTGACTGAAAGCTTGTGCCTGTACTGACTCTGGCTCGTTTGTTCCAAAGCAAGTAACAGAAGTTTTAGAGTTGCCTATTTGCTTATGAGGGATCAGTATTAACAAGAACCCCAGGTAGTTTCAGCTTTCCATGGTATACCACTGAGATCTACCAGCAATCTTTTTGAGGGAGGTTTTACCAAAATTTCCAAGTACTGTTACAGACAGAACAAACTGGTATATAGAGGTAGACGGAAAATGTCTGTAAGGATTACAAACAAGGCAGCCAATGCCATACCCAATGGATTTTAAGGCAGCAGAGTTAACCCATTCCTCTGTATTCTTTGGACTATTGAAGGAAACCTGAATCACTGCAAGATAAGCAATTAAACATGTAAGCCACATACAGAAGGCCCTACCACCTGAATTAAACCACAGTTCATGTTTTTTGATCTGGCAATGCTCATTAATAAAGCACAATTTCACCATAAAATAAAACTGGCAATTTTTAATAAGCAGTGTTAAATGTTGTTGCAGAATAAACATCAGAACTACGTTTGGTAAGAAATTAGGATACTTTCAGTTCCCTGATAAACACACAACTTCCCAGTTCCAAAAAATGGTGTCCTTTTGAAATATGCAGTTAAAATTACAGTTTTACACACTGAGAAGTCAAGCAAAATGACACATTTTATTGGCTAACTGAACAGATTACAATATGCAAGCTTTTGAGGCAACTCAGGCCTCTTCTTCAGGCAATTTGTAATCACAAAACATTTTAACACCATAAGAATGTAAACCTTGTAAAACCAAGAAGCCAACACTACTGAGCATTACTGTTTGAGGTGACACAGTTCAAACTGGGAGACTCAGAAATATGGGGGCACAGGTAAGAATTCCACTGCACTGTGTACATATAGCAATAAACTTGACTTGATTTGATTGACTGTGTGGGCATTGAGTATGGTTGGTTCCAGTCTCTGCTGTGCTACCTCAAATACTTCACAGCTAAACATCACACTCATCTACAATCCTTTATCATTCATCCTTCACAGCACTGTGTAAAAGCAGAAAAAATGGGTAAGCTAATGAGTGAGGACAAGTAGACACAGCATACAAGACTGTATAATACTGTACACCAAGTTCAGATATATATTTAAATACATATTGGAAGATAGGATGAAGTGTAAATTCATCTAAAATTCACAACCAAAAATCAGTCCTACTTTTTACCAAAACCCAATAAGAAACCAAAAAGTATAGTAGATAAAACTAACATCTGTAGACATCTGTATTTTGGAAAATCATAACAAGCTTAAAGCAAAAAAACTCCACACAAAGTATTTTAATCCAATCTTGGATAATCAGGAAGTGCATTACCCTTGATCTTTATACTCTCTATTTAGTGTCATCACAGGTTGTGACATCAGGTGGTCCTGCAGAACAAAGTGCCTAAACCAGAAAAAAATGTAAAAAGAGAAGTTATTATATAGGCCATTAAGACTAATCTGTTATATATACTGTGTGTGAAAGCTGGCCTCGACCACGAACAGACACCAAGACAGTTATGTCTAAAAACACATGTTTATTGTGCTTTCTCTTCACAATATCACACACAATGCACAATTCACTTACAGTCCTTCTCTTCAGGCCACCTCCACTCCTCTCTTGTAAAGCTCCATCACACTACTTCCCAACTCCAGCTCTCTGAATGGAGTGAAGCGGCCCCTTTTATACAGTACCCGCATGTGCTCCAGGTGCTTCCTGACAATCTTCCTGCAGCACTTCCAGGTGTGGCGGAAGTAGTACCTGAGTACCCGGAAGCACACCAAGTATCTCTGTCTTCTGGTTTGGAAGCACTTCCTGTTGTGGCGGAAGTGCTGCAGTCCATGTTTCCTGGAATGTTTGGGCGCCCCCTGGTGGTGGTCACGTTTCCCAACAGGGTGGAGCATCCCAGCTCCGACCTTGTGGCTCCCTTGCAACCCAGGGCGGCAGCCCTTTCGCATCCCGGGGGATGTATTGGCGCTCTCCCGGTCCTTCCACGCCCCAGGCATCCCAACTGTGCAGCCGTCTATTACACGTACCTTATTATTAATTCTATTATGCAATTTGAGCCTAGGAAATCCTATACCTTAGAACTTCATACAAAGTATGTGATGTTCCTGTGTGTATAAAAACTCTCTACATGTTAAGAGAAAAAAATTGTATAATCCTTTCTTCTGTCAAATGTGCTTGTCTAAAATTGCTACCATATTTAGCTTTTTATTTTGCCATATGAAATAAAGGTGTCTTTTTCTAAGGTGTGTGCTCAACCATCCTATTTTATAATAGAGGCCTAAACACTTCATGAATTCTGTCTCTCAGATGCAAGAGGTGTGCAGTCAAGAGGGAGTGTTGCAGTATAGCAGTGGCATATTATTTAATAAGTGTAGCTGTGCAGTTTCCCATGTTGAAAAGGT
The DNA here is from genome assembly GCA_026402145.1 of Polypterus bichir lapradei. NCBI lineage: Eukaryota > Metazoa > Chordata > Cladistia > Polypteriformes > Polypteridae > Polypterus > Polypterus bichir. Next base: position 23,785,816 of record JANRMT010062796.1, read on the forward strand.
TAATATTCCTCACAGCCTCGTGCAGCTGCATTGAACAGTCACCTCAGCTTCTGAGTTCTTAGACGAGGTATGGGGCTTGCGAGGATTGCAGTTGTGCAACTGTGCTGATTGCTTTAACCTGCCACTCTCCCTTGGCACTCTTCTAAATGACACATCACATTTTACACAGGCTTTTCTCACATAAAGAGAAACCAGTGTTGGCAGGGTCACAGACTTGTTATTGTAGGAATGATGAATCCACTTCTCTTCAGTGTTATAGCTCATACACTTTACATTAAAAACAATCTTGCTGGTCTATATGTGGTGGGTGGCTAAATGAACTCACCTTTCTAGGGGAATACAACAAAAGTTTTACCTTAAAATACAAATATATCTGGAATGTTCTTGGAGTCAAAGCACACCAGAGTTCATTATTAGGACTACCTTATGTATGTCTTGTTTATTTCGCAAGGAGGTTTTTTGGGATTTACAAAAAATACAATATCTACTAGCTGTTGGTGATGGTAAGATGGTGAATAGGGTCATAGAGATAACAGATGGTATTACATCCCCAGAGCCCTGCACCAAGCTAAATATTAATGCATAGAGAGTAAATTAAGTTTCTATTTAAAAAAAAATGTACTTCTATCAAAAACACAAATTAATTTTGTAGAAAATGTCATTGTCATGTACCTGAGGGCTCTTAAAAATTGACTCTGACACATTAAGGTTATCAGCTAAATGTATGATACCTATTAGTAAAACCAGACCCCATCTTTTTTGCCATTGCAACTTATTTTCTCCTGTTTGACTGTACATTTTACACTTTACATTTTGACATCATGGACCAGAAAGTGCATACTAATTCAGCATGAGCAGAAACACTCCAGAATAAAACAAAACAAAAAAAAAATTCACATCCACAATCATTCTCAGTCATGCACACCACTCACACCCACGTCCACAGTTTTCCCAGTCCCAGTCTGGTAAACACACACGTTCTGACACTGTTTTAAAAAAAAGAGGTGGTATAACAAAAGAAGTTTATCTGAAAACAGTGCCAGATCGGGGATTAGGTGTTTTTTTGTGGGAGTGTGAATGTGACTGAGAGAATAAAACTGAAAAGAAACACTAACTTTTACAAGTACTATAAATTTACACAGGCTGTTACAGACGCAGATCAAATGTATGTTTTCATTGTATAATAATAAGAATAAGAGCAGCTCACTACTCAATATGGTAAATTTGGGAGGCAGCCAGTATGGAACCGGCAACCTCTTGATTAGGAGTCAGCAGTGTTTACCACTGCACCACACAAGCTGTCGTATCAATAGCCTACCCTAACCTGCTTTCTTTTTCTTCGGGTATATTCTTGAATAAAAGTGCACTTGTTTTGTTATACTTGTACAGTTGTGAAAGTGTTTATTTAATATTTGGACTTTAGGCTTCATATATTATACACTTCATGTCTACATTTTGTCAATTATTACTTAAACATAAAAGACATTTCTGTTTTAATGATGCGTTTAAATGTATGCATTCCAAATGACGATCTATTATTTACCCTCTACAACTCCAGGCACTTCACTCCAAGATAAACACTGAGCACTGAGAACCTTCTTTGCAAATTGAGCTGGGGCAGTGGGTGGGGGATGGGATAGTAGGCCGCTTGCGCTGATCGACACATTTACAACACAAAAGACACTGACGGAGAGGTGTGAACAGATTTAAGGTGGGCTGGGATTATGAGTTTTTTTTTGGGAAGGCTTTTGGGAATTCCAGTGTTAACTTGAAGGCTGCAATAGTGAAAAAAATATATAGATTGGCTTTCCAGGGGAGTGTGTTCCCCTTCTGCAAAGAGATAACGAGTCAAATGTAACAGTGGCTATGGGACACTGAAAACCCCTTGTAGGTCTGTCCACTATGCATATAATGGGAAATTTACCATGTTATTCTTACAAAACAAAGAAAGAGCAGTACTTCATAAAGAAACTTCCAATGTTCAAAACTACACGGCACAGAGAAAAAAATGTTTCAGTGATTCTTGCAAATGTTTATATAGGTTATTTTATGAATGTAAGATCAACCGGTTTTTCATAGCATCAGTGCTTTTGAACCACATATACCAATTTTCCATTTTTCCTGTAAATGGGTGGTGTTTGATTTAGCTGTGGGGCACCTGGTCATGAGCCAAAATTAGTCCTCAATAACAAAATGTAAGAACTGTTGATCTGCACAGTAGAATTTCAGGTAGTAACTTAATAATAAATTAACTCATCCAGCAATTCAGTTGTAAAGTGGACCAATGCTACTGAATTGTTCAAATCCTGGTTTGCTGCAGCCCCCTGATTCTGTTTAATATTAACAGATGCTGATTTTCACTTTATTACTTGTAGCTTGATTGTGTTCCTTTTGCTCTCCTTTCCCAAAGTATTTACCTCCTTGGCTCAGTATGAGATAGGGTGAAATAGAGTGAGCTGAGGCCTTTCTTTTATGCTTGTTTATTTTTATATAATATCTCCAGTTATTTTGGTTTTTATTTAATTAAAAATGAATCACAATAAAATGTAATAATTTAAAAGCCCAAAGCAAATTGCAAAGAATATGAATTTCATTTTATTTAATACTTATTTTCTGGTTGTACTTTAAATGGACCTTTTTATTATGTTTTTGGGTGTAATTGTTTTTTTTATAGTGATATATATATATAATATATATATATATATATATATATATATATATATATAAATATAAGAAATACAAAGGCAAATACAGTAGTAATATTAGTAGATTTTCTTGTTTTAATTTTCTATAACTTCAAAGTTAAAACTTCTTTTCATTATCGAATTTATAGCTCAGTATTAGATTTATGCTTTCTTTTTACTCTAATGCTTTAATCTACAGTAGTAAAATGTTCTATAGCCTACTTAATTATGTATCCTGTCTCTTCATGTATTAGGTATTATAATTATGTTAATATCTTAGTATAGCAATATTATATGGTTAAATAATATGCATGTAATGCCTATTCTAAGTCAAGATGTACATTTTTATTGAATCATAAAGAGGAAGTGTTAGAAAAGACTTTTACTTCCCCCTACAAATTCTCTGGCTTTTAATAATGTAAGACAAAATTAACCTAGCTTTTGTAGAGGCAGATGGATGAGGTGGCGTGGTTTATAGGAACATGCACAAATGGATGGCTACAATAACTCAAGGCCCTGTCCCAGTCCCCGTCCCCTCTCATTGACCCAAATACCCCTTTCTCCCTTTTGGACCTAATGAGCAAAAGTGCACACCTCATTTTATTTTAAGAAACAGAAAAAATTGTGAATAATGAATATTTGTGTGCTGGTCATGTTGGTTTGTATGATGTTCTACCCAAGAAAAGCCACTGGCCCATATGGAATTACATAGAGAGCACACAGAGACTGTGCGGATCAGCTGGCAGAGGTGTTCAGCAACCTCTTTAACACTAGAATTACCAGAGCCTATGAAAAAACTCATAGATCCGTCCCACCTTAAAACGCTTCGCACCTCTCCATTAGCGTCTTTTGTCCTTTAAATCTGTTGATAAGCAGCAAACAGCAAACAGCAAGCAGCCTGCTATCACATCCCCCACCCCACACAGTTTTCTCAGCTCAAGTCTGTTTACCTGCATGTCAGTTGCTTAGAGTTGTATAGAGTGAGAAGTCAAGCAAAATGACACCTTTTATAAATTCTATATCGTTATTTAGAACACTTGCATTTCATGTGTGTTCCGTGTCTATGTAAACACATCGTTAAAAGAGGGAAGTTTTTCATGTTTTAGTAATAACTAGGCTGACCCGCCTTTTAAGGCGACCGACTTTTAAGTTGACCACTTCTTAAGGCAATTCAATATGTAGATCAATTTGATATTTTATACAAACTCATTAATTTGGTTATATTGCATTTGAGCGGTATTACTTTAATACTCGTAGTTTCTGTTATTTTTGTGATGAAATTTAAACTTTTTTTCTGTATTGAGGTCGCCCTTTTGAACCCCCCTGATATTTACTACGTGGCGCGGTGAGGCATTTGTACTCCATCAACATTAATTATTTCCAGAGACATAATTTTGTCTATTTTTCCAGCGCATCGCGCACTAAAGCAAGGGAACGATGGGAGCACCAGAACTCTGCTCACATCATGTCGCTTTGTTTCGCAAGCTGCAAGTAGTAAGTCTGTGATAAGCGGAATAACGCTACGCTTTCCACTCATGGGACAGAAGGACAATCCCGACCACTTTTATATAGTAAGAAAGAAGAAGAAGATATCGCACAGTCTGGAGTAGAAAATCATCTTTTACCTGGAAAAACGAAACTACAAATCCCATCGTGCATTGCAAAATGGACGGGGCATGTGTGAAACTCCGCGCCTGCGTAGCACTCACGGGACGGAAGGACAGTCCCGACCGCTTTTATATAGAAGGATTGACAAAATGTAGATATGAAGTGTATAATGTGTGACGCCTGAATTTCAAATATCAAAGAAACACTTACACTAAAGGTACAAATATAACAGAACAAATGCGCTTCCATTCAAAAAAATAACTGCAGAAAAATAACCGCATTAGGGTGCGACATTGACACGCATTTGCTACGTTGACTGGTAATCAAAGCTTCACGGGTCTGAACCTGGACGAGTCCGTTTTGAGAATTTAGCTGCTTGTATTCTTACTATTTTAGAATAAAAACATACATTTGATTCCAGTCTATAACATCCGGTGTAATTTATGATACTTGTAAAGGTTAGCTTTGTTTTTTTTTTAATTCAGTTTTATTCTCTCAACTGCGTTCACTGGCATAATGTTAACAGTATGTGACAATTTATCTGTTCTTAGGACATTCAACAGTTTTATATGTAAAATAATTTAAATTTAAACAAGATGGTTATGTTTACCTAAGATGGCGCATCAGTCTTGTAGGGAAAACAAAAATGTTTAGCTCCTCTTTTGCAGCAGTCCATTCCACATTTATTAGAGCAACATTGTGTGGCACATTGTGAGGACCTGGGTGGTCCCTAATAAATGACACTGAGACATTGCTATTGTCTGTAATAGCCGGTGTAAATTTACATTTCTTGTAAAAGTTAGCTTATTTTTTTTCACATTTATTCTCTCAGCGCCAGATATGTGGTGGTGCTGGGTTGTATTGTGACTGAGAGAATAAAAGTGAAAAAAAAATGCTAATTTTTACAAGAAATGTAAATTTACACCGGCTATTACAGACAATAGCAATGTCTCAGTGAGGAGGCTGAATGTAGAATTTCAAAGAGCCGCCGGGAAAGATAAGGAAGCGTACTGGAGTGAGCGCTGCAAAAAGCTCAAGGAGAATTGCTTGAAAGGTCAAACGAGGCATCTATTCCCTCAGGTGAAGAACATCCGAATGCTATTCTCCGCTCATAAAGGAACAATCAAAAACAAGGATGGAACCGAAGCACACGACCAGCAAGGTATAAGGCACAGGTGGAAAGAATACACTGAAGAGGTGTACGCATGCGAAAATGAACCCGGGACTTCGCAGAACGATGACGCAATGGAATTAAAACCACCGATCTTGGAAGCGGAAATTGCATGGGCCATCAAGCAGCTTGCTAAGAACAAAGCTCCGGGCATAGATAACATCCCAGTGGAATTATTGCGCCCTGTATCATTGGCAGTCATCACAACCCTGTGTCAAAAGATCTGGGAATCTGGCAAATGGCCGAGGGACTGGAAAAGATCCATATTTATCCTGTTACCGAAAAAAGGAGACACCCGAGATTGCTTGAATTATCGTACAATAGCTCTGATCCCGCGAGGCAGAATTGCCTGACGTACAAGCAGGTTTCAGGAGGGGACGCAGCACTCGCGATCACATCACAAACCTGCGTTGGATCATTGAAAAATGTTGGGAATATCAAAAGAAGATATACCTGTGCTTCATAGACTACACAAAGGCATTTGATTGCGTTGACCATATGAAACTGTGGGAAGCCTTAAAAGAGTTGGGTCTACCACCGCATCTGGTTAAGTTGATCAGATCGTTATATTCCGAGCAGGAAGCCACAGTTCAGACACAATGCGGAGACACTGAATGGTTTCACTGTAGAAAGGAGTGCAACAAGGTTGCATCCTCTCCCCCTTTCTGTTTAATCTGTATGCGGAAGTCATCACGCGGAAGGCAGGACTGGAGGAGTCAGAAATTGGAGTACAAATCGGGGAAGAAACATCAATAATCTCCGATACGCTGACAACACTACTTTGTTGGCTGAAATGAAAAAGGGACTTGAAGATTTGATAAAGAAAATCAAGCCTGAAAGTGAAAAAATGGGTTTGCAATTGAACTTAAAAGACGAAAATAATGGCGACCGCAGTCAACAACATCAAAATAAAAATCGGCGATGAGGAAATAGAATGTGTTCAGGAATTTAATTTCCTAGGCTCAAACATCGACCGGGCGGAGAACTTTGCTCAGAGGTAAAAAGAAGGATAGCGCTAGGCCGAAGTACAATGCTGAACATGGAAAAAATTTGGAAAAGCAAAGATATCAGCCTTGCCACTAAATGCAGGCTAGTCTGTGCAATTGTTTTTCCAATAACCATGTATACATATGAAAGTTGGACCCTGAAAAATGCAGACAGAAGGAAGATCGATGGTTTTGAACTTTGGTGCTGGAGAAAGCTACTCCACATTCCATGGATAGCGAGAGTAATGAACAAAGAAGTGCTAGAGTGCATAAATCCAGATATCTTGTTAGAAGGGAAAATCACTAGACTCAGACTGACCTATTTCGGCCATATAATGCAATCAAATTCACTAGAAAAATCGGTCATGCTAGGGATGGTAAGCGGCAAAAGAAGGCCTGGCCGCCAGCGGACTCATTGGCTTAACACCATCAAAGCAGACACGGGCATGAGCAAGCTGTGCAAGATCGAAAAGTGTGGAAAAGCTAGCTTATAGAATTGCCGAAGATCGGAAACGACTGAACGAATGACACACACATAATCAACAAAAGGAAGTTGATCGAGTGACATAGTGTGTCAGAGAAACTCAAAAGCTCAAATTCACAAAGTCCCACAGTGCCAAAATAAAAAAGAAGTCACATATCAAAGTCGAGTTGTAGCCCACTGTCTGAGTGTCATATGAAAGCTTATTAGGGTACAGACCAAAAAAAAAAATAGGCACACAGTGGGAAATCAAAATTTCCACTTTAATCACGTAGTTTATTTTGTCATTAAAGTAGAACATCATAAACTTCATCTTAAAATCATTTAATTTACTAGTTTCTCAAATCCCATGGTAACTAAAGTAGCATGTTAAATGCTTTGTTTTGTATTTGATCTTCAATGTGCTCTATGTGTGTGAATCACTACGTGCTTCCGTTCTTTCTCTTTCTCCGACAGGACACAGAAACCATTACATTCCAGATATTACAGCTCTCTGAATAATTAAAATACTGAGATGTATATGTGATATCATTTTCATGATGATTGGAATGAAAGCATGTTATTAAACATGGGAACACGATGGCACAGTGATTGTTCATGTCTCACACAAGATGCTGCTGTGCCATGCGCGACCTTCGATGAAATAATTTATCGTAGCAATACTGTCTCTTTCAAACGTTATAGCCTCCAATTCCAGTCCTTACTTTTCTTTCTCCAAATACCCAATCGACACACAATCAGCTCTGTAATAGACATTAAGCCATCTGTAAGCTTACAACGACGATTCTTCAAAACTTTTAAGGAACATTGAAATATCTTCATAGTACGTGTTTAATTATTCTATCCTTCTATCCTTCCAGTGTCGCGCCAGCCTCAGTAAATATACAGTGCAAGGCAGGAACAATACGTGAACTTGCTAGCACTGCGGCACCATGTCCTCACATATTTAATAATTAACAATACAGATTATTTAAATGAAGTTAAAGTTTTATCTGTATAATATAATCAACATGTTTTGCTTCATTTCATCTTAAAAACGATATTGTCATATGTAAATATGCGCTTTATAAAGTGGCGCAGGTTGTGCAATATTATAAATGAAGTGCAAGTTTACATTGGGGTAATTGTACTTAAGTACAAACAGTTCTACAAGGAGCAATTGATTGAGTGCGTTTATAGTTCTTGGGATGAAACTGTTTCTGAACCGCGAGATCCGTACAGGAAAGGCTTTGAAACGTTTTGCCGTGGCTGAGGCAGCATGTGCTTGATGCTGTATACTGATAATTCTCTTTCCGATCAGCTGCTGCTGTGATTCCCAACTCAGATACAGTGATAAAAACAGTGGTTCAGTGAGAGTAATATGGAAAAAGATGATCCGCTGTGGCAACCCTAACGGTAGCAGCTGAAAGAAGAAGAAGAAGGTGCAGTGAGAGTAACAACGTTAAAGCAGTTATGGTATTTAGAATACAATGGCTATTCCCTGGACCATTATATTGTTACAGGTTAATTACAATCAGATGCATTACACTAATAAACAATATGCAGTTAACTTCAGTGTATTTATAAAGCTGCGTCAGGAAAGAAAAGATAACCACACAGGAACAGTAGCACTGCTTTGACGCTGGGTGCCGCCAGTCTGCAAAACCGAGTGGAGAACTTGGGTACGACAGGGTATGAGGTACCGTGGAAATGTGCGTGGCTTTACGCCAAGGAAGGTTTTATACATCGCGATTTGAACATGGAAACATTCTTACACAACATTTCTGAGCGTACACACCATTTATACATGAGGCCCCAGCACTTCACTCCAAGATAATCAAGGCTTGAACAGGGAAAACTTTTTGCCCTTTCTGCAGCAGTGGGAGGAGTATGGTATAGCAGGTTGCTTGCTGCTTGTCTTGATCGATACATTTACAAGACAAAAGATGCTGATGGAGAGTTGCAAAGGGATTTAAGGTGGGCTGGATTTACAAGTTTTTTCCTAGGCTTTGGTAATTCTAGCGTTAAGAACAGTGGTACCTCGGGCATACATCCTTAATCCGTTCCAGATCCTCTGAATTATACCAAACAGGACGTATACCAAACAAATTTTTCCCATAAGAAATAAAGGGAAAATGATTAATCCGTTCCCATGAAAAAAAAATCCTATTGTTATTGGCATATTATACATTGATGGGGTTGTATGAAATAATTTAAACACTGCTTAATACTAAAATACATAAATTACAAAAGCAATTAGAGGAAATAAATGAAAATTTAACCTCACTTTACTTTTTAATAACGTCTTTGTTTTTCACAACCATTGATACCATCGTTCTTGGCACCTTCATACTTTTCAACAATCAATTCAAATTTACAAGATAAAACATAAAATCACGTGAAAATTCACAGAGAGTTATAGCGCAGATTGTTCTCTGAATGCTAGCAACTGTCTTACTGACGCTCGTGGGCAGTCGTGGCTTTGTCTCGAGAGAGGTAAACAAGGGTAGTGCACGGTGTTCTAGCACGCCAGTCATATTCCAAACAAAGGTTGTATACCAAGCAAAATTTTTCACATCCAAACTGGACGAATACCAAGTTAGACTTATTTCAAAGCGGACGTATACCGAGGTACCACTGCAGTTCTCTTGTGAAAAGCGGAAAGACATACAGAGAGACATTGGATTTTATATATATAGAGATGGAAGACAGAAAAATTTAGATGAGAAATTTTTTGAGCATTCAGTGATATTTTGACTAAATATAAAAAATCTTTGTTACATCACCTCAAATTAATTTTTTAATATTTAACATTAAATATGCAGTGCAGTAAATAATCATATGTGTGGTGGTTTTTTGTTCTATACATAAAAATGCTTTTCTAACGATGGCGCTAAGAACTTGTTGCTAACATGGAAACAAATTAGAGGAACATTTGCTGAAAGTTGGTTTAGGAATCAATGATTGAATGTATTTGGAAAATATTTGATGTTAATATAATGCAATAATGAGTTTCTGTGAAAATTATTCTGGGAATTCAGAAGTTGTTAGAGTGTTTTACTGATATGTAAGAGGCAATTGAGCTTTATAAGCACTAGTAGAACAATTGTATAAGACACTGTACATTTATAAGTTGGATTGGATGATTTTCTATACAATACCAACTGTTTATGGAACTCAGCCTGCTATCCTGATAATCCTTTTGCTGGACCCTTTAAATCTGTTTTTCTTCCAGTCCATTTAAAACCGACCTTAGAAACATGCCATATATTTTACCTTGGCCATAGAACTAATAAGAACACAGAAATGGACAGTTTACTGTAGATTGCATCCTTCCTCCATTTGAAAACAGCCAATCTAAATTCACACACTGGTGTATAAGTGCCAGCTAAAACACGTTAAATATTATTGAAGACATCATGAAATGTGTTCAACTAACTGTAACACCTGACAGTACTTATCAGTGAACAGCTTTTTCAGGAAGATGTATGATGCCACATAGCCAAGAGAACAAAGCAGTAGTTACAGGGACAGGACACTGAATTTAGCTTAAAGCACAAGCCACACTGGTAACAAAAGTCTCAGTTCAGCCTGTGTTATGAAACTTCCATGGTTAGAGCATGGTAAACAATTGGTCTGCTGTGTCTTTGATGTTCTTGCTGAAATATACTCACTGCAGACATCAATAGTAAAATATTTTAGTATATTATACTTTTTTATTTCATAGGATTCATTTTTTTAATATTGTGTGGTGGTATTAAGAGTATACAGAGAGCATAAAACAATACAGTAGTCCTTATCAGTCTTAAATTCAGGGTAGTCCAAGGCAGGAACCAACTTTGGATGGGGCATCAGTCCATTGCAGGCCCACTCTGACATACACTTATGACCACACTCCCACAGGGTAGATTTTCAATTACAAATTAAACAAACATGCAAAATTTTGAGATATGAGTGGAAAAATGGAAGACTGTGTAAACTCCATACAGGCAGCAATGGGTTACCTTGATGTAGTGTCAGTAACCACGCTATCACCATGCTTCCTGTTTTGAAGTTAATGGCAATTTTGTGATGCTGTACTTTTGGATTCAACACATATCATCTGTCACACATAACATCCTAATGCAGTACACTTGAGCAATTCACTTTATATTTAAATGTTTTGTATCTTGTTTTGTAAGTTATTATTCATGTAGGGATATCTGTTTATTTCTGTTGCCTATGAAAATGTTTATGTTTATCAGCTCAACAAGCAGAGCAGAACATGACCTATGCAATCTCTTTTCATTGCTACATCATTAAAAAACCCTGTATGAAAGGCAGATCAAAATCATCTTATATTGTAATGTATGTGACAAAATTTGATAATGATGTATATACTGTACTAGTCAGAAATATGAAATAAAAATAGTTAAATAAAATAGTATGTTAAATGTGTAATCTTACGTAACCCAGATATGGTTTCTAGGAAAACACAGCACAGTACTTTTATAAATGGCAAGCACTTTAAATCCAGGCCACAGGCTGGCAATTGTGCTGATGAGAGAAATTCATTTATGAACTAACCAGAGGCAGCAAGTGTTATTTATTTATTTATTTTAATGTAATCAATCCTTTTTACATCAAAAGCCAGAATTTATGCAAAACACAAGATCAAGAAAATGTTTTAAATTTACATGTAAAATGACATGACCAAGAGTAATGGACTGTGTGGGTGGGGGAATCTTTCAAATACGGGTGGGTTTCTTGTGAGTGTGCGTGTGCATGTTTATTTATAAACATTTATCAGCCTCTTTATTGTTTCATTAAATATGGCACTGAATGTACAAATAAATTTGACCAGCTGTGATTACAATATTGTATTGCAATAAATAATAGATTCTTAAATCTTAAATGGTAATGTGTTATAAATTAAAAGCACTCCTACTATTGTAGAAACCATTATATTTTTATTGTATCACAATTTTATGTCTGTTTTTTTGATCAAGCAAGTTTTTACTTCATAAGCAAAGTTTTGAAAGGAAAATCTTCTGCATGTGCTGTTCATCACCCTGTTCTGATTTATAAGCACTCTGGACTTTAAAATGTTACTTTTCAAATTCTTCGAATCCAATGACTGTGCATAAGAATAGCAACAAATTGAACATCCCTACACCATGTTTATTTACAACATTGATATAATACATATATTATTTTCCTATATTGTTATCTTAATTAAGCATACATTCTACTCAAAATATATAAATAGTAACTTTAATTATAAATTCTGCACATTCGTATTAGTGAATTACACCATGGAAAACACTGAAGTACTATCTATCTAAATATTGATTAAACATACAAAATTACAAAAAGTGTTCCCATGTCATGTAGACATAAGAAACATATTTTATCTATCAGCTTTAAACTTGGCTTCTGGCATCGTTAACCAGAAAGTCAATGACAAAAAAGCTGTAAATCTTCTGTTTGAAGAAAGACCTCTTCTTTCTCATTCTCAAAAACAATCTATCATTTAAATTCCTAAGGAAAACAGTTTTTTAAATTCATTATTTAAAAACTCGTGAAACTGTGTGCCTCCAAGCACTCCTTTCTTTATTTTTATCTTTCTATATAATACACTACCGTGGCTGTCCAGGATTTTAAATCACCTGTAGCTTGCAAACCGTTTGACCTATTGACCTGAAATTTGGTACACATATACTATGTGACGTCTATTATCCAAGGTTATTCCTCTTTTTATTTTTATTTTATTTTATTGTAGAATCAACTCTTGGCAGCAGCGAGCAGGGCAGCCGTGCAACATATGGGTGTTGTTCTCATTCCCTATGACCTTCGCCGTCACTTCCCCTACCTCTTCATATCTTAAATCATTCTTGAGGCAGATCGAAGAATTAAGTGCCAGCTTAAGTTAAAAATTAAAGAAAACGTACTAAGTAATTGCAACACAAAAACTGACTTAATCAGTTTTAACGTGAAAAGATGCCGACAGAAGAAGAGAAGAAGCGGGCCGCTATGGTTGAGAAAAGAAGTGTTGCTCAGGAAGCAGCAAGCGCATCAACCTCTAAGCAAAAGAATGCTAAACGCACAGAAAAGGAGTATGAAAACTATGAATGCTCAAGTCAAGTGTATTCACTGCACTTTATTATGCAGTGGGCCGTTACTGGTCTTTCATATTATTATATTGAAGCTAGTTTTAAATCTGACTAATTAAAGTTGAATGACAGCCAAGTAACAAAAAAATCTAACATTGTTACAAAAACAGTAATTGATATCTGATTCACTCATCAGCTACGCTCAGATGTTATGATGCAGTAACATAAAAATAGCAGAATGCGTGAATAGGTATCAAAATGACCTAAAACCCCAGACCAGGAGCCTCATATATAAAGAGTGTGTATGCACTAAATGTTGCATACACCTGTTTCCACACTCACATCACGATTTTTAAAAAGTAAACTTGGTGTAAAGCTTCGCACATTCTTATGGCAGCACATCCCATTGCGTACATAAATTTCTGCTTGGTTTTGCAAACTGGCGGCACCCAGTGTCAAAGCAGTGCTACTTTTCCTCTGTGGTTTCAGCCTTCACACTTTCTTTTTTATATTCACAACCACTGAAATTATCGTTTATAAATTTAAGGCACCTGATTGTAATCAACTTGTAACAATATAGTGGTGCACGGAATGGCCAAGCTATTCCAAATACCACAGCTGCTTTACTGTTGTTACTCTCAGTGCACCACTCAGCATATAACCCATTGTATCTGAGTGTGGAATCACAGATTTACAGCAGCTGATCGGAAAGCTCTATGGTGAGTTGTGTTGAGAGCGTAGAGGATTATCAGGATACAGCTTCCAGTCCTCAACGACATTTATAGCACACTCTGCATAAGGAAAGATGTCATCATCTGTATGGATCCCACTCAGCCATGAGCACACTCTATCTGAACTTCTCCCATAAAGCAAACGCTTCAGAGCATTTCTTGCATGGACCTCGAGACTCAGAAACAGCCTTGTCCCAAGAGCTATAAATGCACTCAATTAATCCATCAAGTGCTCCTGGTAGAACTGTTTGTACTTATAATTACAATTACCTCACTGCAAACTTGCACTACAATTGTAATATTGCACAACAATATTGCATGTACTGTTAGAAAACTAGGATGTATACTTTATCATTTTTCAGATGAAATGGATTAAAATATACATGTTACATTATACAGATAAATTAACTTCATTTAAATAATGTACTGTATATCATTAATAGCAGAATACCCGCGCTTCGCAGCGGAGAAGTAGTGTGTTAAAGAAGTTATGAAAAAGAACATGATTGTTAATGTAATTGTTTTGTCATTGATATGAGTGTTGTTGTCATATCTTTCTGTCTCTCTCTCTCTCTCTCTATATATATATATATATATACATATATACTGTATATATATATATATATATCTACATATATACTGTATATATACATATATATACACACACAAATCTACATACATATCTACATATATATATTAGGGGTGGGACTCGATTAAAAAAATTAATCCAATTAATTAGAGGCTGTGTAATAATTAATCTTGATTAATCGTATGTAATCGCACACGTAAATTTGCCCCAAATCGCAAATGTGTTTTTTTAATTTAAAAGGGTTTTAGTGGGCGACAGAATCAAATAATAGACATGGACATGAATATTGTAAACTCAAGCTCTTTTAATTTCTGAAAAAAAAAATGCTTTTAAACTGTATTTGAATTCAAAACAGAAACAAAAATATCATCCCTGGTTAAAATTGGGCAGACTTAAAAATAAAGTGGTAGTTTAAGTACTTTAAGTACATTTTCAGAATGGTATTGTCTTTAAATAATAATAACCAAAATTTCAACATAAAGTGCAGTTTTTCTTCTTAAAAAAATAAGTCAGAAACATAAGGTAATTTGACCAACTTAATCTTTAAACTCTGAGTAACCTTAGCCAAAATTATTTTGTACATTAGGCTAAAACAGTGTGATCATTGAACATTTTGTAATTAGATGTAATTAGAATTACTAACGGTCACGGAAGTCCAATGATCCCCAGTAAGAGCCACAAAGTCCGCTTTCTGTAATGCATCTAATTTTGCTTGCTTTTCACTGTGCACAAAATCATGCTTTTATCAAGGCTTCGCTCGGGTAGTTTTTTGAAATTAAATTTTCCTCCGATCAGGCGTAGGAACGCGCTTCATCCGACTGTAAAATTTGTGTAGCTGTGATGTGTGCATCAGTGTAATCGATGTACCAGGAAATCATGCATTGACAAAAGTTCCCCTTTGCTTGGAATTGAAAGTGTGATTAAATGCGTTATTTTTTGTTATGGAGTACATGCATCGAAGCTTCTCAGCTGTGCTTGTGCTAAGAATAAGAAATATTTTAAAAATAACGTAACATGATTCTGCGTTAACCGCATATTTTGTCATACGTCTCAAACCAAGGAGATGCGAGGTTAAAATGAACCGAGAAGCGTGCGTACATACTCAGTACATCCACTCTCGGGAATCGAACCTCGGACGTAGGCGATAGAGGCAAAGCCTCTACAATTGCGCCACGGTGTGTGGCTTATCTACAGTATTTGAGAGTATGTAGATCGAGGTATATATATATATATATTCGCAGCGGAGACGTAGTGTGTTAAGGAAGCTATGAAAAAGAAAAGGGAACATTTTAGAAATAACGTAACATGATTGTCAATATACAGTAATTTTTTGTGAGTGTTATTGAGTGTTGCTGTGATCAAGGATTCGATTGTCATTATTTCTTTCAATCAGGTTCGTATTTGTAGGATGTGTTGTGTTCAAGTTACATTCCGTGTTTGTCAATCGTTGTAAAGATGACAGGTTTCATTCATCGATTCGTTTCTTACTGCATCAATAAACAGCTCGTCTTCTTCTTTATCTGAGACCTGACACACTGCATTCACGGGTTTTTTTTTTACACTGTCTTCCTTTAGCGGGACATTGACTTTTTCCACCGTGTGCTTTGTTTCCGCAGTAGCTGCATTTATGAATATGCTTGTATGTATCACACGCCTCATATTTTTTTGCTGCCTTTTCAATTGTGTAATTCGGTTTTTGTTCAGCGATCTTCAGAACTGTTGCTTTTTGTCTGTGCACTGCGTCAGTTCACGTGAGCCGCTCGGTGTACATGCATCGAAGTTTCCCAGCTGTGCTGCTGCCATGTCGTGCTATGTCCATGGCTGTATCTAATGCTACCGAAGTCCCGGTACTTAAAACTTTCTCTCGCAGTTTCGCTGAGTTTGTGCCAAACACCACCCTGACCATCTCATCTTCCTCTGCATAAGCACAGTCCTTCACCCGTGAATATTTACCCGTGGCAGTTTGCTATTGGATTGCCGCTGACGGACGGCCTTATATGGGCAGGCACTAAATTACAAACGCCAGCGGCAGCCTGTCTATGAACAAAATTTAAAGTTTAGGTTTACATCGTGCTTTGTTTCCGAAGTAGCAGAACTCATGAATATGGTTGTATATGTCACTCGCTCGCTTCTTATTGTTTCGCGGCCTTCTCAATTATATAATGCATGTTTTCTTCAGCGCTTTTTGGGCCTCTTCCTGGTTTTCTACGTACTGCGTGATTACGTGGGAGGCGTGATGATGTCACACGAAACTCCGCCCCCACGGGTTTCAAGCTCATCTCCATTACAGTAAATGGAGAAAAACAGCTTCCAGTTATGACCATTACGCGTAGAATTTCGAAATGAAACCTGCCCAACTTTTGTAAGGAAGCTGTAAGGAATAAGCCTGCCAAATTTCAGCCTTCTACCTACACGGGAAGTTGGAGAATTAGTGATGAGTCAGTCAGTGAGTGAGTGAGGGCTTTGCCTTTTATTAGTATAGATAATTAAACATGCGGGGGTGCGGTGGCGCAGCAGTAGTAATGAGCTGGCACCCTGTCCAGGGATTGTTCCTGCCTTGCACTGTATGCTTGCTGGCACTGGCGTGACCCTGGATGGATAGAATAATTAAACATGTATTAAGAAGATTTTTCAATGCTCCTTAAAAGTTTTGGAGAATTGGCATTCTAAGCTTACAGCTGGTTTTGGGGGAATAGGGGGTTAGTACGTTTGACAGACACAGTACTGCTGCAATAAATTATTTCATTGAGGGTCATGCAAGTCCCAGCAAGCACCTTGAGGGAGACAGGAACAATCCATGGACAAGGGAAGCAAGAACAGTCCCCAGACGGGGCGCCAGCTCATCGGTACCACTGCGCTACCATGCTCCGATGTTTAAAACATGCTTTAATGCATTTTGTCATGAAAAGGATATCAAGTATACATCTTAGTATTATAAAATGTTCAGAGAGCTGTAATATCATGAATGCAATGTATTCTGTGTGGAGTTCAGTGCCCGCATGTTCCTGTCTACAAAAGATAAAGCCAGTTTAAGAAGCACCTTGTGATTCTTACATATAGAACACATAGAATACAAAGCATTTAATGTGCTACTTTAGTTACAATTGGATTTCAGAAACTCTAGTAAATTAAACATCGATTTTAAGATGAGGTTTACAACGTTCTACTTTAATGACAAAATAAACTACGAGATTAAAGTGGAAATTCTGAGATTAAAATTGACATTTCAACCCTTTTTTATTCACTGTGTCCCTATTTTTTTTTTTTTTTCTCTGTACCCTAATACCCTTCCTTATGACACTCAGACGGTGGGCTACCACTTGCCTTTTCATGACGACTTTGATATTTGACCACTTCTTTTTTATTTTGGGCACTGCGTGACTTTCTGAACTTGAACTTTCGAGTGTCTCAGCCACTCTGTATCACTCAATCAACTTCCTTTTGTTGATTATACCAATGCTTAAGCCAACAAATAGTATGTTTTTCCTTGCTTCCTCCTTGCATTCACTGAAATTCTTCTTTTTTCCCCATGCTTTTGCCATTGTCTTTTCACAAATCATTGAACTTAAGGGATTATTTATATTGATTTGCATATTCAAAGGGGCATAATTCTGGAAGGAGTCGAGGTATGGCGGCAGGCATATGCGTTATCTTTTCATGCTGACCGAGAGCAGAAGTGCGTGGAAGTTGACTTATGCATGAATTTGGGTAACTGATTTTTTTTGTACGTACACACATTTCCACTTTTGTCTGTACGCCACGTTCTATTGTGAATTCTACACATGGTTTTATACATGAGGCCCCAGGACTTCTTTGTCTGCCTAAAAATAGGCCACAGCCCAGGTAGCCTGGCCCCAAACTCAAAAGGCAGGCTTCAAGGCCTGCATAGGATCAGAATGGAACTCCGACTTTAAAAGTTCAAAAATATATACAATCCACATAAATTCCCCCTAAGAGAGTGGAAAACAAGAAACAGTTGTCCTAAGTGGATAAAACAAAGTCAAAATCAACAGAAATTACAATATTGTAAAAAGGACAACATAAACAAGCGAGGAAGAAACACTGTCTTAAGCATAACAGCCTCATTGCCCACCGTCCATGTTTTTCAAAACTAGCCTCGGTTAACCAGGAGATATATGTTCCTTCAAAAATAACACAGACGAGTTTTTCTTGAGAAGTATAAGAAAAAATTAAAAACTAAAAGTTAGTTTCTCTAGTCCAAAACCAAGTGGAGACAAAACAGCAAGTGTCAAACCCGTAATACCAAAAACGATACTTTCTTAATAGCACTTGTTCACTGACTGAATTTGTGCGAATAACTCATTCTTCATTAATAACCAAACTTGTCCACAGTGATGTAGAAAGTAAACAAAGAGTTTAATCTCTTATAAAATAATTTAGTCGGCTAAAATTACAAATATAATAAAAGTGTGGTTCTGTTCATTTTACTTTAAGATCATGGTTGTAATTTGCATTTTAAGCAGCTCCTGGGTTATTTTCCAGATACAAATTGAAGACTGTTTTACAAAGAAACAAACACAGGTGAGTGTGCATACACTCCAAAAATAGGCTATACTTTCACAAGTGCAAGATTTAGCATAATGTTTTGAAATGTGGTAAGTTCAGGAGGTGCAGACACCTTGTTAAAATGCAGGGAAAATAATTCCCCCAGGTTAAATAAAGAAAACACTGTTAATGAGTTACTGTCTCACTATATGATAATCAGACAAACAGAGAAAGTGTGGTCATGCTGATCCTGCAGTGCGTACTGACCCACCACCTGTATTTACACCAAGTGTTTGGGAACTTCTAGACAGAAATTACAAGTCACAGGTGGAGCTTGAATAGTTTGATACTGCTGGACTGAACGATTCCAGTCCTATGGGGTTTTTTTTATTTATTCTTGAGGGAAGAATTAATAAACTTGATGGTAAATTAGACAAACAGATTTGCAGACCAGTTTAATGAAAAATCAGCTTTGAAACCAACAGCAAGTGGCCATAACTGGCAGCCTACAAAGGCATCTGAAATCAAAACATTTGGGGACTTCAGGATTACTGGATTACAGATCCTACTATTGCCACACCTATTTTCAATCAAACTTTACACCGTGATAGGTCTGAATTGTTTTTGAAATTCTGGCATTTTTGCATTAATGATAAATTGCATGAAAATGGCAGACTGTTCAACCTGCATCATATTTGCAACTTGTTAGTTTCATAGCCTCAAGCTGTTTATTCCATATGAGATGATACTATACATGCTGGCAAAATCATGGAAGGTAGCAAAAGAAATAGGTGTGGAGAACTTAAGAAACAAGACAGTGTGGTTGATTAAAATGATTGCCTGTGCAGTGTAGATTGTCTCGAACAGCTATTGCCATATTATTCCCCACCACGTAAAACACTGAAATGGTACAGAAAAGCAATGTTACAGGTGCTGGACATGGCCATGACCAATGCATTTTTGTTAAACTACACAAGATAGACCACGATTGTCAGGACAGCATTGTTTGGAAATTTTCCCATCAACAGAGTGCCAAAAATAATCAAGCACCAAATGTTTTGTGAGCAACAAGCGTGGATAGCACAAACAAACTTGTTATATTTATTAAGTTTAGGGTGGATTTCAAAATCCTCCATTTTACATTTAAAGCCTTAAACCACCAAAGCTCTGCTTACCTATCCAAGCTTTTCATTACTTACAAACTGAAGCAAGTATCGCAAGATGTTGGCCTGTGACAAGCCATGTAGTGGGTATGTGGACACCAAATTACACACTGGGTGTTGTACTTCGGAGCAGGTCAACAGTTTTCAAATTCCCAGTTTTTGTGTCCTTTTTGGTGGTATCCAGCGTATGGTGTAGTATGTGTCTGGCTAAGTGCATCCTGTGTTCTATAACAATGTCTTCCAGTGATCTCAGGCCACTCCGCTTCAGCACCTCATCATTTGTAACATTCTCTGTGTATGAGATGCTGTGTATTTATTGGCAGTACTGGTGAAAGACATTGAGCTTGTGAACAAACTACTTCGTGTTCCTCTAGGTTTTGGTTTCATAGATAGCAGCTGGGATGACAATAGTGGGAACAGTCAAATTTTTAACACTAGAATCCCTGAAGCCTATGAAAAAACTCATAATCAAGGGGGGATGTGACAGCAGACTGGTTGCGCTGATCGACACATTTACAAAACAAAAGATGCTGATGGAGAAGTGCAAAGAAATTTAAGGTGGACTGGGATCACGAGTTTTTTCGTAGGCTTTAGGGATTCTAGTGTTAATGCTGTAGTAGCAGACGAGGATGAACAGAAGTGCTAGTATGTTATTCATTTTGGAACTGCTTTGTTGTCCTGTGTTAAAAAAAAAAAAATCTGTGTTTTTATGTGTATGTCTTCATTATGTATAGTAACCTGTAAAGCTGGTAATTGTATTTTACCTGTGAGCTTGTTACAGTCCTGAACCTGTTCTCAGTAAAGAGTGCTATTTAAAAATAAACTGAATTGAACAGAACTATATTATTTATATTTGGGAACTAATATTAAATATCTAATTTAAATTATACGCAAACAATAAAAGAGTCATAGGCGCTACCGTGATTGGCAGCCTTTCCCTTTCTTTATATTTCTACCTTTTTCTCTATCTCTCTGATCACTCCTATCACTTTCTTTTATGTGGATTCGTTTCCTGGACACTTTTTACTACTTGGATATGGATTTTTACACGCCGAAACTCGTCTATTCAGGTAGTCAACTTCTAGCCCTGAGAACAAAGGCCTGTGTCGGTGTGGTTCCCTATTTACCTGACGAGGTAAGAAGGCGGTATCGTGGCAGCAGAGCCGGCTCTAAGCTAAAGGCTAAGTGGCTAGCGAGGAAGTGGAGATACAAGCCTTCGGTGCCTTCTATGATCCTGGGAAATGTGAACTCACTACCAAATAAGATCGATGAACTGGCTGCGCTGGTGAAAAATGTCAGAACCTACAGAGAATGCAGTTTGTTGTGTTTTTGTGAAATGTGGCTAACAACTAGCATCCCAGATGCTAACGTGGAGCTACACGTGTTTAGCACAGTTAGAGCAGACAGAGATACAAATACCTAGCGGGAAGCGAAAAGGAGGAGGACTTGTTCCCTATGTGAATACAAGGTGGTGCAACTATGGACATGTAAACGTCAAAATCTCCACTTACTGCAGGGACATCGAACTGTTGGCTGTAAGTCTGCATCCCTGTTACTTGCCCAGAGAGTTTGGACACATCATTGTTGTTATTGTTTACATCCCTCCTCAGATGGATGTGGAGATAGTGAGTGACATCATCCACAACGCTGTTGCTAAACTTCAAACACAGCACCCCGAGATGCTTGTGCTAATCTCTGGAGACTTTAACCATGTGACGCTGGACAAAACATTACCTGCCTTCTCCCAGTATGTGGATTGTAACACCCGGGGAAATAGGACTATTGACCTACTGTATGCAAACGTTAAAGACGCATACAGCGCCACCCCGCTGCCTGCGCTATGGAAAGCAGATCATAACCTGGTTCTACTTCGGCCTCACTACAAACCAAGAGTGAGGGAGCTACCTACAACCACATGCTCATGTATGTGAACAAGGAAGAGCTCCAAAAAGCGCTGAAGAAAACATGCATTATTCAATTGAGAAGGCAGCGAAACAATAAGAAGCGAGCGAGTGACACATACTGTACAAGCATATTCATGACTGCAGCTACTTCAGAAACAAAGCACGGTGTAAACCTAAAGTTTAAATTAAGTTCATAGACAGGCTGCCGCTGGCGTTTGTCATGCCCACGGCTAATGCATGATACAAGTTTAATGAGAGGACGCAGGGTATAAAAGACAGTTTTGATCAAACTAAGTTCAAATTGCTGGTGAACGGCTGTGCTTATGCAAATTCCGAGAGACTGTGTTTGTGGGGGGATTGACAGTTAAGGCGGGTGGGGGAGTGACGTCATCATCTCCCCTCCCATTCACCTCATTTCGCTCTGAGCTGAGCTCCACGGCTAACGCTGTCTTCCGAAGCAACTTCGTCACACTGCCACCAAATACTCACAGAAAAATCCACAAGTTAATATACACGCTGTCTCTAGAGTTTCTCCACACTCAGTGTATTCCTCGCGTCACCGTTATACCCTCTGATCTCCCATTTCAATTGAAATGCCTCAAATTTCCAGTAAGGCTCTGCTTCGCGATGACAATTAATAAGTCTCAGGGACACACCCTACAAAAGGTTGCCATTGATTTCAGGCAAGATTGCTTTCCTCCTGGACAGAACTATACGTTGCATTCTCAAAAGTAATATACTGTATATATAAATATATACACACCCCGATCTACATACTGTCAAATAAACGAACCACACACCCTGGCGCAACATGAGAGGCTTCGCCTCTAGCGCTGATGTCCGAGGTTCGATTCCCGAGAAGGGGTGCAGTGAGTGTGTACTGCCTGATGAGCCCAGAATTAGGGCGAAGCACGTGCCGCGTACTGTTTGCATTATTTGACAGTAAAAATATTTCAATATATTTAATATATATATATCAGCGTTTCCCGATTCATTTTACCCTCGCACCCCCTTGGTTTGAGAAGAAGTATGAAAAAATATGAGGTTAATGCAGAAAAACAGATCACCAATTGAAGCTTTATGAATAATAGATACTTTATTCGCCATCAATAATTGTTTTGGTAAAGCCATACTCAATGTAATCCTCCTTCCATGTTATAATTTTTCCGCGACTAGCCATGATTAAATGAACGGTAAAAAAGTAAGAGCGAAGCGAGGGTGACTTATTCAGGCAGGCAGGCGACAGCTCAATAGCTCGATTTTGGATATAAGTAGGTTCTATTTAGTCGCCAGAAATATCTTTGGTGGGAATGGAAGTTGGATTTAGTCTTTAAATTTCTATGGTGAAGAAAAATTTATGCAATGATGATTAAATTTAACTTTCATTCCTACTAAACATATTTCTGTCGACCAAATAAAGATTACTTATATTTAAAATTTAAATAGAACTTGAACAGATACGATAGTTCATAATACCCACGCAGCACTAAGTGCACGTAAGATTAGGTGTCATCCGTTTTAACGAGCAGCGTATTGCACTGATACGAAATAGCCTGTCCATTTAATTATTTAGGAATGGATAGATAAATTAAGATTTTGTACAAATAATGTTTTTAATTTTTCTTCCTCAATGGATTCTGGCACCCCCAGCAACAGCTGCTCTCACCCCAAAGGATATATATATATAGATATATATATATATATATATACACATATATAGATAGGTAGATATAGATATATAGATTATATAGATAGATAGATATATATAGGTGTATGTATATGTGCGCTTCCCAGGTCCACCCTGCGTGGAGTTTGCATGTTCTCCCCGTGTCTGCGTGGGTTTCCTCTGGGCGCTCCGGTTTCCTCCCACAGTCCAAAGACATGCCGGTTAGGTGGATTGGCGATTCTAAATTGGCCCTAGTGTGTGCTTGGTGTGTGGGTGTGTTTGTGTGTGTCCTGCGGTGGGTTGGCACCCTGCCTGGGATTGGTTCCTGCCTTGTGCCCTGTGTTGGCTGGGATTGGCTCTAGCAGACCCCCGTGACCCTGTGTTCGGATTCAGCGGGTTGGAAAATGGATGGATGGATTGATGTATATGTGTGTGTGTATATATGCCAGCGACACTCATAACAGTGACAAAACAATTACATTGTCAATCATGTTACGTTATTATTAAAATGTTTCCTTTTCTTTTTCATTACTTCTTTAACACAGTACTTCTCCGCTGCAAAGCGCAGGTATTTTGCTATATATGTATATGTATATATATATGTATATGTATATATATGCATATATATGTATATGTATATATATGCATATATATGTATATGTATATATATATATGTGTGTGTGTGTGTCTGTGTCTATATATATGACAGCAACACTCATATCAGTGACAAAACAATTACATTAACAATCATCTTACGTTATTTTTAAAATGTTTCCTTTTCTTTTTCATAACTTCTTTAACATACTTCTTCTCCGCTGCGAAGCGCGGGTATTCTGCTAGTAACAGCATAAAGGAAGTGTGGGGTGGGATAAATATCGTCACTGGCTGCAGCTCGAAGCGGGGTGCCACCATCAAGAGAGACGTGGAGAGAGCAAACCTGATGAACAACTTCTTTAACAGGTTTGACCACCTTAACCCACTCTCAGCTTCCGGTTCTGTTCAGCATATACATCGGACTTCCAATACAACTCGGGAGTCCTGCCACGTGCAAAAGTTCACTGACGACCCTGCTATCGTGGGCTGCATCAGGAGTGCGTAGGAGGAGGAGTATAGGAACCTAATCAAGGACTTTGTTAAATGGTGCGACTCAAACCACCTGCACCTGAACACCAGCAAAACCAAGGAGCTGGTGGTGGATTTTAGGAGGCACTGGCCCCTCCCAGACCCTGTGATTATCAGAGGTGACTGTGTGCAAAGGGTACAGACCTATAAATACCTGGGAGTGCAGCTGGATGATAAATTGGACTGGAGTGCCATTACTGATGCTCTGTGCAAGAGAGGACAGAGCCGACTATACTTCCTTAGAAGGCTGGCGTCCTTCAACATCTGCAACAAGATGCTGCAGATGTTCTATCAGACGGTTGTGGTGAGCACTTTCTTCTATGCGGTGGTGTGCTGGGGAGGCAGCATAAAGAAGAGGGACACCTCACGACTGGACAAACTGATGAGGAAGGCAGGCTCTATTGTAGGCATGGAGCTGAACAGTTTAACATCTGTGACAGAGCGACGGGCGCTGAGCAGGCTCCTGTCAATCATGAAGAATCCAATGCATCCACTGAACAGTATCATTACCACACAGAGGAGCAGCTTCAGCGACAGACTGCTGACACTGTCCTGCTCCACTGACAGACTTAAGTGATCATTCCTCCCCCATACCATGCGACTCTTCAATTCCACCCGGGGGAGTAAACATTTACATAAGATTATAGACTGTTATACCTGCCTCACACTCTCCACCTTGCATTTTTTAACTTGCACTATTGCTCTTTAATTAATATTGTTTTTATCAGCATGCTGCTGCTGGAGTATGTGAATCCCTTGGGGATTAATAAAGTATCTATCTATCTATCTATCTATCTATCTATCTATCTATCTAAAAAAAAACATAAAATGAGCCCAAATTTCAATGATCTTGTTGACAAATTCACATTTATAAACATTTTTCAGCTGTGAGTGGTGGCACACATGTCTTAATTCTGCAGTATTTATCAATCATGTTAAGCATGTAGTCTCTTTACAGAAAACAGCATCACTATGTTCCTGGCTTGTGAAATGATCATAATGAGAAGTTTTCTACCACAGCAATATGTTATTTTGAAGAGCTACATATTATAATTTGTTGATCAGATGCAATGAATACTACTGCTTCCAGAAACATTAATTCTGAAATGTTGACTTATTTTGTCTTGTTTCATGTTGTGATTGTTCACTTCTCCTTTCTTCTCCTTGAAACACTCATTAGTCTTCACGTTAATCCTCAGGTTGTGTTATTCAGATTATTTTTTTCTAAGTCAAACTTCATAAATGACAATTGATCATCTCCAAGCAAAAAAAATCCTCCTTAGCTCAAATCCAACCTTGACTCTTTTCTCACCTCCCTCCATCACTTCTCACATCATCATTTTCTCATAGAGTGTAAATAGGATAGACTTGTTTTTAACTCCAGTGTAATTCACGGTTGGCTTTGAATTACATAATGTGCTAAGACCGCGATCATCACTTTATTTCATGTATAATCTTATAATCAGTCTTTATTTTATCACAATGGTACACATAATTCTGATGTTGAGCCAGAGCAGCAGATGATAGAGCATACAGTATATGGTAATATACTGAAGTGTAGTGTTGCCTCAGACCCTAAATGAAGATGGCCTTTTGATATAAAGACAATCTCTTCCCTAAGTTACATTTTTGAATGTGGAATACTATTCTGTTCTTTTTGTTTTACATCTATGGATGTGGTAACCAAAAGGTCGGCTATACTGTTTTTGTAGACACCACAGCATTTGCTTTAAATAGGCATAAAGCTATATGATGTAGGTTAAGGATGAATAAAGGAGTATTTTAAAAATGTAAATGGAACTGTAGAGTTGGATAGCTAAGGTCAAGGTGGTGGCTGACACAGTCTCTGAAAAGAGAACAGGGTTGGTTTAATGTATATAAAATTGTAGACTATAACTGCTTTTTAACCAATTTGATTAAGGACCCAATGCAAAAAAATGAACCATTGCTCAATTTTTAATTTTTTTTTTTTCCAGTTTAATAGTAGTGATTGACTGCTATCAAAGGTGATTATTGGAACCTAGTTTTTATATTAAAAGAACACACATTATCCCACAATGCAAAATTAAATCATTGTAAGATATGAATAAGTAATAGTTCTTTGGATAACTACTAATCATAGAAGCCATACGAACCCAAAGTTTGTAGAAATTTAAATGTATGCAATCATATTAATTTAACAAATACAAGAAATTCATTTTAACGGCACGTGGTGTCACAGTGGGTAACCCTACTGCCCCTATCAAGAATCCTGCTTTCGAAATCTTTGTGGAATTTAAGCTTCTGTATATACAGTATCTATGTGATACTCTACTAATGTGATTTTTCTGTAAAGATGTGTGTGTTCAATTAACTCTTCATTACAAACTTGCCATGTGTGGGTATGCAAGTGAGTGGGCCCTGTGTGGGACTGGTGTAACTGCCTTGCACTTGATGCTGCTAGGCTAGGCTCTGGCCTCCTGTGACTCTAAACTGGACTGGTTTAAGAATGTTGTGAAATTTTTTAAACTTGATTTTAAATTAATATTTGCACTCATTGTTTTGTTTAGCAGTAAGATACCATTGAATATTATTAGATGTGAGTTAATGGATAAATAAACAAAGTTCAATAGGTGAAGATACTGGCACACCTCAGACAGAAAAATACAACTTACACCCGGGATGCTGGATGGTGGGCAACTCAATAGTTGGCAAAGAAATCTGACACCCTCTCCAAAAAAAGAATGAGGTTAAGATCAGAATACCATAGCTGGTATCACCTCCTAGCCACAAGAAGACTCTTGGTTCCTGAAAGCAAGATATGGAATTGTACTGTGGTGGGAGACCTGGTTGATAAAGGGCATCTAAAGGGTTAAGGCTGCAAGTCCACCAATAGTTACTACAGAGGGTTTGGGACTGTTCTTCTAGGAGTAAATATACAGCCCCCCGGTTGTAAAAATGATTTCAAGGCTTAGCCAGAAGTGACCCCAGGATTGAGAGTTTCATGCTGGATCATGGCAAAAAAAAATGGAGTCTTGAGTTGAGGTCAGAAAGAGAGAGAAAGGGATATGAATGGTCGCTATGTGTATTGCAAATTAGGCAAGTGAGACAAACCACCTACCTGATTGAGTATAGAAAGTATTTAAGTTACTACAAGGACCATGGTCATCCCATACTCAAGATTAAAATGTATGCTGTGTTAAAAAAAACATTTCTATAACCAGACTCAAAATATTGTTTAGAACTGCATATCACCAAATAACTGCAAGCATATTTGCAATTAGTGTTTTTCGTTAAAATGTTCTGAAATATTAATCGTAAAGAACGGTGATTAAACAGCATATTTATGTCAACCATCAGCTCTGCTGCTACTTGTAATTATTATAATTATTATATAATTATTATAAACTCTATACTCTGTAAAGATTTTCAGAAAATGAATGAATGCTTTAATTTATTTGGCAGATACCTTTGTGCAGGGTGGCTTGTCATGTTTAGATTCATCAAATATTTTAAAACAGAAGCATAACTTATAAGAGGAACATATCTCAGACTTCATTTCAAATTTGTCTTTATTGTCCCAAAATGTTGTAACTGAAGCTGAATGAATTAAAAACGCAGCACAGAGAAGTAAAAAAAAAAAAACAGACTCAGTTCCTCTAGATTAGTACCATCCATCATCCAACCCGCTATATCCCTAACTACAGGGTCACAGGGGTCTGCTGGAGCCAATCCCAGCTAACACAGGGCGCAAGGCGGGAAACAAACCAATTCTTCTAATCACTTTTTATGGCAGCATGGTGGTGCCACAGAAGCTACTGTTGCTTGGACTTCACTTTGATCCATAGATGCCAGGTTTCTCCCTGCCACCTTAAATACTAATAAAAAGTAAATTTTTTGTCCATCATATTGTTTTGCTGTTTTTTGTTATGAAAATATGGTCACCAAAGAGTATATTTTGGAAAGTTCCAAAAACATCCACATAGCAATGCTTCAGTTATTACTTTTTTACCCTTACACTCCAAAGTCAGACTATGCAACAATGTTGTAGAAGTATCTACATCCATGCTGTTCACAGATGGCATTTAGGGGGTGCTGCTTTAATCTAATTTTTAAGGATGTGCAAGCGCTTTAAAAACTGTGAGGATTAATCAAAGTATTTGCATGGATACAAAAATTTTATTTTACACAGTTTTAGTGAAGTTGACACAAGCTGTTTGTGGCCTGGTACATTAGAAGTAAAATATGCAAATGAATTCATTAAGGCTGTTTAAATGTAATTGTTAATCAAGCCCATGCCCATTTCTATATGAAATCACAATCTAATAGTACTCTCTAAATGTAATATAAGGACATGAATTCATAAGCATCCGTCAACAGCAAGACATGAGACAACAATAATTACAAAACAGAAAGTGAAGAGATTCCATATAAGACATGAATGGTTCAAAAATGTTTTAAAGTACCACACATTTATCACACCTGTGTCCCAAATGCAAATGAAATAAAGTAATTAACATATCACCAGTGATATTGTTTACCTTTTTCCTTAGCAAAACAGAGTGAAGACTATTGGTATAGAATAAACATGAAT
The DNA here is from genome assembly GCA_026402145.1 of Polypterus bichir lapradei. Lineage (NCBI taxonomy): Eukaryota > Metazoa > Chordata > Cladistia > Polypteriformes > Polypteridae > Polypterus > Polypterus bichir. The sequence goes on from JANRMT010062796.1 coordinate 23,815,071, forward strand.
ATAGCATGCAAAAGACCTCAGGTTTAAATGAACGTAATTGGATACAAAACACTTTTTGAAAATTGTACAGTACGTTCAGCCATTTAGTCAAAGTACCTTAAGACTTTTCAGTGAAGACAAAAAAATGCTCATTGTAGGAAATTAGAGATTTGATCTATTTGTATGTTAAGAGGTACATGGTTTAATGATTATCCAATTTTCCATAAAAGTGTTATTTACTTGTTTATTTTTTGATGTGCCTTCTAACATATTGACACTCTTTAGAAGTTGTAATCCCCTAATGCTTATAATTTTATATTGTGATGGCTTATTTTTAACTGCTTGTTTTTTTAATGGAAAATTATTTTAGCTGGTCTTAATCATTACTTGAGTCCATAATTTTTAATTCAAGGTCAGCTTATTTGTCCTTGTGTTTAGAATTTGCTCTTTTTCACTCATTAAATAAAAGACCCCAGTGCTGCCTGCTTCTCACCTGAGTGTACCCATAAGCATTTACACTACATAGCATTTAGCAAATGTTTTAAAAAATCTCACAGACAGATTTGGAGCTTTATGTATTTGATTTGCTGTAAAACACAATAATACATTTCTATGCTAACTGAGAAACAGATGTCTTGTACAATCAGTGCTGCATAGCTTTTCTTAAAGCGGATAACACTGCATTGAAAATAGAAACCACTAGAAAAAAATTTCAATGGCATTCTCATTTCATTTCCAAATCTAATGACACTTCAGACACTAAGCCTGTAGATAAGCAGAAAGAATGAAATCCAATTCCAATGTTCTTTCCAACAGTTTTAATTAATTTGTGTCCTTTTTCACTTTAGCCAGTACTTCCTCTTGATATTTTACAGCTGGTGCATGGTCTCCAGGGGTGTGCTCTCCATTCATTTATTGCATTACTCTAGTGTTTAAAGCTCTAAGTATCTATAGCCAGGTTCATAAAGTGAGCTACATACGCTTAATTTATTATATAGGCCGCACTTTGGTATAGTGGGTATCAGGGCTGTGATGGCTTTTGTGTGTTGTTTACACCTCCTTCTCATTTTCATTTGGGGTTCAAGGTGTTAGAGTTACTGTCAATTGTAAAATGGCTCAGCAAGAGTAAATGTACACTGTAAGGAACTGGCAACCTGTCCAGAATATTTATGCATCAAGAGATAGATAATTTTTTACTAAGTGTAATTTGAGTTCCTTTATTTTTACCCTTATATTTTTTGTTTTTTCTGTTATAGATACCGTAAAGAGAACAGAGAGCAAGCGAGTCTTGCTTATTTTTCTAACTACTCGGACGGCGACTATGAAGCATCACTGGCTGTATAGCTTGACATCAGATTTTTATATTTCTAAGCCAAATCAACTTTAAAAGTCAACATTCTCTATTTTTATTAAGGATTGTAAAATACGAAATCTAATTAATAAGGATAAACCATTCAGTTTATTAAGATTAAATATTAAGGGTCTCAATCGTGAATGCACAAGAAAAAAATAGTATTAAATCTTAAAAGACAGAAGTCAAAAACAACCTTCCTTACAGGAGACCCATTTAAATATTAAAGATCAGTTTATACCGAAAAGAGATGGCTGCTCGGATATTTCATTTAAACTGTCACAAGAATATAACTGGAGTGGCAATATTGATTCATAAAACAAGCCCATTTGTTCCTTCTGAGTTAATTTCTGAGGTGAGGTTGGGAGAATAAATTATAATAATCTTGGCTAACACATATATACCACATTAGGATGATAAACAATTTAGAGTGAAACTTTTCTCATTAGTCCTTAATATTAACACTCATAACTCATAATGGTGGGATATTTTAACTTTGCATTAAACTCTGCCCAATTGTAACCATAATGTCTAAAGACAGCCTCAGTAATTTCATGCTTTATCAAGGACCATAACCTGTATGACCCATAGAGACACTGCTGTACATCATACTGATTAATTATATCAATTATCAATATTTGTCTTTTATTTATATAGCTCCGTTCACACATAGAAATTCAGCTCAGAATCACCTTAAAAAGAATTAAAGAAGAAAATACAGTAAAAAAAGAATATAAAAGAAAAATAAATAAGAGTAAAATAAAAATGAAAAAATACACAAATATAAATCATAAATTATAAAGAGAGATAAATGCTAATAAATTATGAAAATGACAATAGACATAAAATAATTAACTAAAGTTATTTGAAAAAGCTATAAGTTCAGTTGCTTGTATATACCAATGATGTGTCCATGTTGATGTGCTTGTGGCAAGATTTT
>JANRMT010062796.1:23827340-23853268 GCA_026402145.1 Polypterus bichir lapradei
ACCTGTTTGTTTCCAATCTATCTGTGCAAATGGTTTTCCTTTTTTTCTATCATCAATAAGATATAAATCTTTTATACTGTAGGTAGTAATAAATTTAACTGCATGTATTTGGCGCAGGTGCAAGTGAGTTAGCACACAGAAGTTAGTGTTATATACTCGACTACAGTGCTAGATTTATTCATTTTTCTGTTTGATCTTCACCACACTGGCAGAAATTTTTGCCTTCAAACTACCGGTGCAAATCCAGCCCTGCAGCCAACTAAATAACACTTATCTGATCCTGCAAATCCAGGACTGCAGCCAAATAAATAATACTTATCTGATCCCTAAACCTCAAATTGAAGAAAGTCTGACTTATGCTCAAAGAGTTCTTTGGGGCATTAATTGGCTGTGTTATGCAGTGGCTGACATTACCCAATCTGTGCTACATATTGAAGAGCATAACATCCTTAATCCAGCAGTGAAGACACAACATACAATTATGCAGACTACACAGAACAATAAAGTAGTGATATAACATTCTCATTCTGGTCAGCTAATGTACCCCACAAATAAAATACTGCAAGTTTTTTTGTTTTTTTTTTAATAAACAGATGTGGAGTGGAAATCTGTCTGGAACTAACGTAGTTGGGGGGCTTGTTTTGTTTTGGACATGCTCTGTCTCTAGATATGTCAGAGGACTGGGACTTAGTGAAGTGTGGTGTAGCCTCACGTGTATATATATATTGTCACGCATGCGTGAGTATATATATATATATATATATATATATATATGGATTCAGAAATTATTCAGACCTCTTCACTTTCTGAGAGAACTGTCCAAAAAGTCAGAAATATCTCAGTGAAGCTTCAGTTTCATTGTAAACATGGCGCTGGAAGACATAAACTAAACCCACTGACAATGTGCTACATTCATTTTATGTGTGGTTTGGTTATACATGACAAGATAAAAAGGTCATTTGCAGCTGTGCCTGGTTTTCCTAATATAACTGAGATAATTTGCTGCAGTCATATTGCAATAAGCGAGAATGACACTGTTTTTCTAAATCATAGACAATGTCATCCCATCAATGCACAAGTCATCTCAGATACTAAGATGCGACTGAGAAATGTGGTGGATCGGTGGTCTGGGTAAAGCCATGATTCATTTATTTTGAGGCAAAGTCGAGTTGTCAGAGGACTTGCTGAAGGTGCTATATGTGATGACTGGCTTGTTGGTATGGTAACTGGTTGAGCCCTCAGTGTTTCATATGTTATATATGTTTTATTTTAACAATGAATATGCCTTAAATGTGCTAGTTCACAGTGGCTACTTATTAACATACCAGCACATTACACCTTTCTCAAACCCCAATGCCATATTGAGCACACCATAGGACTCCTCCTCACATGTTAGTGGCATTGTGTTGATGCTTTAGGTGGAAGGCTACTCTACTAGTCAATGAAGGTCTGCAGTATCGTGATTGCATTTGTTCAAGGTTGATTCGCATAGTCCATAGAGGCTTGTTTCAGAGTGGCAACTGGGTGGGATTTAAAGTGCATTAACGTTCACACATTTACACAATGATTGTAATTTATAACTAAGGATAAATTGCATAGAAATGTGCTTACACCGGTTTTTTTATAAATTGGATTTTTTTAGAGTACACATATTTTCACATTTAAACCTATACAAAGTTATATAAATGATGATGATTTACACTGTTAAGTCACTGTAGCTGATCACTTGTCCATGGTGCAATTCTGAGGTTTTGGTTTTACTTGTACTGGGCCAATCTTAAGTCAGAATTAAAATAGTTAAATTTTTAATGAACTGATAAGATGTTAAAAGTTATTTGAATGTTACAAAATAAGCCGAGCTGCAGTTGAAGAATTTAAGTATTACTGTTTCACAAACCATACATACTATATAAGCAAAGCAACTAAACCAAAAAGGATGCAATAATTATCTGAAGTATTATCATTTACAATATCATCTTTATTGGCATGCAGTCCTTGTGAAATAATTTCATCTAGAGTATGATTCCAAAGAAAACGTTCCCTTGGTCTTAAGTATTAGTTGCTCTGTTTTTTTCTTGTAGAAAAAAAGTCGATTTCATTTGCAGTTCTAGTTTTTTTATAGTAATCAATGGAAGAAGCTTTTGGTTTTAGCTTTTGGTTTTAGTAATTAATTCTAAAGTCTTTCTGGCTTGTCATTTCTGCAGGAGTGTACTTAAATATAGTTAAAATGTGTCTTATACGCTTCTGGACAATGTATCTAGAAGAAAATTACTTTAAAAAAACAACTTGTGTGGAAATAAATACATTATAATGAATACTTCAAGTATTCATTAAAGTGCCAATTGCAATTTTAGAGTATTTTCGTTAATCCTGAGCTCCAGCAGCATAGTGAGAAATAACATTAGGCACCATAATGGCTAGTCTTTAAGACATTAAGTCATTTATTATAAACATGAGAATTATATAAGTAAGTTGCAACAACGTAAGGATGAAGTCCAGAACACAATACCAGAAATCAATAATGCAGGTAGAATTAAAGTGGTTGAACATAAAGAAATACAATGAGATGTTATACATACCTAAATGCATTGGACATGTGACTCTTAACAAAGGTTGTTTTGATAAATTTGAAATGTGAACTGGATAGATATGCGAGGCTTCCTGATATTTAAGTTATCACATCCTTACAGAGCAGAAAAAACACAGGCCCAGATGTATAATAAACAGAATTAAAAAAAACAAACAAAACAGTGTAAAAATTTCAGTTTGTTATGGTAGCTACAGTATGTATGGCTAAAGCCTAAAGAAGAAAAACTTCCACCTAAAACATTGTGCCAGATACTATTTCAGTCTTTCCAAATTATAGTCATTACAATATTTTCAGAAAAATAAAAAACTGCTAGAATTAGATACCAACAGACTAATTTCAGTTGTCATCGGGTAAAGGAGTAGAGGAGCCAGCAGAAATAGTTGGGGTGCCAACTGGGCAACTCCGCTTAATGCCAAAGTCCAAGAAACTGAACTAAAATGAACGTGGCTTTTCAAATGAGGTAGCTCTATCAAGGAGGTCAGGTTTGGGGACATCCTTCATGGGGAGAGTCTACCTTCTAACTGACAGTGCGCCTGACGGATGTCTGCACTTTTAGGGTTTTTCCTAAAGGGGTGGGATTTCAAGAGCCTTTGGGGGTGTGGTTTAGTTGCCTTCACTGGGCGTCCTTTTGGTTCTGTGAAGGGAAACAGAGACAATACTGTTACCAAAAGACTCCAGCAGTTGATCCTCAGATGCGCATGTATGACATAGAACTGAACAGTGTTAAGATTTTGGGAGAAAATTTGCCTAAAAAAAAAAAACAGAAAAAAATTATTTTATTTATAACATCAAAATTTCAACTGGATTTGTTAAAAAAAGAAAAATACTATAAAATATCTGAAGAATATGCGGCTAATTTATGTATGTGAAATTAACAATTGCCATATGCAGTATACTGTATAAACAAGCATTGTAGTATACAGTATGGTATTAGACAGAGTTGTTATTAGTTGACTATGTTGTTTTGCTATTTATCTGTTTCAACAAGTCAAAATTAATGTCAAAGTCAAAGTGAACTTTATTGTCATATCAACCATATACAAGTATACAGATAGACAAAATTGCGAAGCTCAGGGTCCACAGTGTAACAACATGCAAATAATAAATTAAAAATATAATTAAAATTTAAATTTAAAATTAAAACACAAACAAGACATTGTGCAAAGATAAGACAAAGAAGTTGCAGCAATATTGACGTGTAGTTAGCAATATGAACATTGATGTAATGTATGGTATTTGCAATCTAGATACATAAATATAGTCAATATATATGTAATATAATAAGTAAATAATAAATAATAGATATAGATAATACAGAAATTATCAGTGTATGATAATATTTGTTTAAGACATGTGTAAACAATGACAGGTCAGAATGTTTCACAGCAGAAGGATATCAAGAGTGTCAAAATACGTAAAGGTCAGTATGAGATTTTCAGTTCTTTTTCTACATGCACATTAGTCTTTGTAGGAAAGTGGCTTGCATGTGTAAAAGTTCTGTTTTTAGATGTGGTTGAAGCAGTGTGGAAGATCCCAGGGAGTAGCATGGTGTTAAGTAAATATTCTATGGATTGCAAGCGGTGGACTTGAACAGAAGCATATGTTTTTGAAGATGATATTTTATGTTGTAATACTAGTTCAGATTTATCATTACCTTATATATGTTGTTAGACTAACTTGAATAAGAACTTATTTTTCCAAGTCCATGGTCTTACACTTCTTTTTCTTTAACTGTCTCATAGCAAGTCAGGAATTACGATTGTAAAATATTTTAAGACCCTTTAATTTAAATTTTCCAACCCGTAGCAAAGGGTTAAGAAAGATATTAATAAGAAGTCATCATTAGCTGTGATAATTTATACTGTCTACAGGGGTTGTGTTGTGTTGATCATTAAATGCAAGTGTTAGCGCCATGGAGAAGAGGCGAGCATCCAGGCTGGATGATAGTATGACCTTGTACCAAAATGAAAGGTGCCAGGGGATTTACAAGCAGAAGCTGGAGGCTAGGAGCAGATCCATCCTCCATATGTTAGGTTGGACAGTTGCAGGGGATCATGGGAACTGGAGTCTGGAAGTGCAGCCCTATTAAGGATCCCTGCATGCCACAAGGAGGCACCCTCAGGGGAGAGCTATCCTCGTTTCCAAACAACCCGGAAGTACTTGCCACAAGTCATATTTGGTCACCATAGGCCATTCTGGGTGCAGCATAAAGCTGAACTGAATGGCGGAAGGAAAGTAAAAGAGTAATTGTTTGTATGATTATTGGCTATACTTTATGGTAGTCAGTGCTTTGTGGATTAAAACTTCACTATTGAAACCTGTGATTGTGTTAGGTATATGTGGGACTAGGGATCGTTCCCCTTAAAGGCTAAACAATTAAGAATGTCATTGTATTCAGTATGCACAAAAATAAAGACCCTACAAACCTATGAATATCCTCCCAAAAGATTTTATATAAAGTATTTTTATATAAAGCTATTAAAGCCAAGCCAACTAAACCAGATATGAAATATTCATCCATTCATTTCTGAATTGATACATTATAGTGCTACATAGAAATTAATTCTGTAAAAGTTGCAGTTTTCCTCAACTTGTTTAAATAATTGTGCAACATGTCACTTCACTACATGCTGTATACATTTATCTCATAGTCTTGATATGGCCTAATATAAATGTTACAAAGTTCTATTTTATTAGGAAGAATGACAGGTGAAACAAACCCATAACGCTGGTGTGATTATTAATAAGTAAATTGCTAACATCATCATTATTATATTTTTGTATGAACTTCTTAGTTTTGGTACCAGCCTGAGTGGCATTTCTTCTGTTAGAAAGACTGAAAATTCTGCATTTGACAACTGGCTCATGTTGGGAATAAGGTTTGCTGTAAGCTGTGGAAATGTACAAATGAAACTGGATGATTGAACTAAGAAATACAGCTTGGGGAGAAAGGGATAGATCAGGTCAGTGAGTAGAATACATCACTAAACAACACTGAAGATTGAAGGTGCAGTAGCAGCTAGAAGCAGATCTGTGCTAAGCTTTCTGCCAAAAAAGTAAGGCAATGCTAAATTTAAAATGTTTCTGATTGAAAACAGTAGACCCCTGAATTTGAAAACAGATGCTACTAATACAGTAGTAGCTAAAGTGTATAATTTAATTAAGGCAACATCTTCAGTACTGCCTCTTGGCATGTTTCTGTTTTTTTCTCAACTGATAGAAGCAACTAAAGCCACATTACTCATTACAGTCTGAAATTTTAAAGATGAACTGCAGTTCATTTGAATAAATATGTGGTTTTTAACCTTTTTCATACTGTGGCCCTGTCTGCAGTATGCATTTATGGCAGGAGGAAGTATTTTATCACTTCAGTGTGGGGGTATCTTTTCTACTCTGCACACTGTTATGAGTGAAAATACTGTACTATGTTTTGGGAGACTTTTGGAGGGCATTTAAAGTGTGGTCCCTGCCTTTTAAAATGATTAACCACAATCCCCAATATATTTAATTTAAACTTGGAGCAAGGGAACATTAGATATACAGACATTGCACATCAGTGATTTTCTTACAGTGTACTGCATTTTCTGTGCTTTTCTAAGACTGCTGGAAAGAAATACTTAAAATATCTCCCACTTGTCCACACTTCAAGACAGAAAATAAATTCCTTGTATTGTGTTGATTTCTTAATGCTGGCTAAGTGGACAAGAAATAGTTATTGATTTCAACAGGTAAATATTTGAATTATGCAAACAGTGATTGACGTCATTAATTGTAGAGCCAATATAACATTCTAGGACTCATTTAGACTGAGTCAGGGCTGAACAGGTTTAAGTCTATCCCACCAGTAATGATGAGCAAAGCATTGAGAGGTGATCTATGCCAAAATTATAACTTGCAATGCAGACAAGGGAATTTTGAATGAGAACGTGTTTTTGTTTCCAGAATCCAGAAGAACAAATATATATCTTCCACTATCTGTTTACACAGCTATGTTTGCATTTTACTACTTATTACCCTGGTGGAGATCTTAGATGTTTGGCATGCTGTCTCCCTTGTGTTAATGATCATTAGTGGAGGTGATTAATTCACAATGTCTCAAATTCTTTTCTGCCCACATATTCATGCACCAGGGGCCTCATTTATAATGCCATGGGAATTCACACTAAAACATAGCATAAGAACAAAACTGGAAATGTGCGTACACACAAAGAAATTCAGATGCACAAAACCATTTTGTAAGCCAATCTCCCACACTTCCACTCCAAAAATACTGTATATACAGGTGCTGGTCATAAAATTAGAATATCATGACAAATTTTATTTATTTCAGTAATTCCATTCAAAAAGTGAAACTTGTATATTAGATTCATTCATTACACACAGACTGATGTATTTCAAATGTTTATTTCTTTTAATTTTGATGATTATAACTGACAACTAATGAAAGTCCCAAATTCAGTATCTCGGAAAATTAGAATATCAATTTAGACCAATGCAAAAAAAGGACTTTTAGAAATGTTGGCCAACTGAAAGGTATGAACATGAAAAGTATGAGCATGTACAGCACTCAATATTTAGTTGGGGCTCCTTTGGCCTGGATTACTGCAGCAATGCGGCGTGGCATGGAGTCGATCAGTCTCTGGCACTGCTCAGGTGTTATGAGAGCCCATGTTGCTCTGATAGTGGCTTTCAGCTCTTCTGAATTGTTGGGTCTTGTGTATTGCATCTTCCTCTTCACAATATCCCATAGATTTTCTATGGGGTTAAGGTCAGGCGAGTTTGCTGGCCAATCAAGAACAGGGATACCATGGTCCTTAAACCAGGTACTGGTAGCTTTGGCACTGTGTACAGGTGCCAGGTCATGTTGGAAAATGAAATCTGCATCACCATAAAGTTCGTCAGCAGCAGGAAGCATGAAGTGCTCTAAAACTTCCTGGTAGATGGCTGCGTTGACCTTGGACCTCAAAAAACACAATGGACCAACACCAGCAGATGACATGGCACCCCACACTATCACTGACTGTGTTAACTTTACACTGGACCTCAAGCAACATGGATTCTGTGCCTCTCCTCTCTTCCTCCAGACTCTGGGACCTTGATTTCCAAAGGAAATGCAAAATTTACTTTCATCAGAGAACATAACTTTGGACCACTCAGCAGCAGTTCATACCTTTTTGTCTTTAGCCCAGGCGAGACGCTTCTGACGCTGTCTCTTGTTCAAGAGTGGCTTGACACAAGGAATGTGACAGCGGAAACCCGTGTCTTGCATACGTCTGTGCGTGGTGGTTCTTGGAGCACTGACTCCAGCTGCAGTCCACTCTTTGTGAATCTCTCCCACAGTTTTGAATGGGTTTTGTTTCACAATCCTCTCCAGGGTGCGGTTATCTCTATTGCTTGTACACTTTTTTCTACCACATCTTGTCCTTCCCTTCGCCTCTCTATTAATGTGCGTGGACACAGAGCTCTGTGAACAGCCAGCCTCTTTAGCAATGACCTTTTGTGTCTTGCCCTCCTTGTGCAAGGTGTCAATGGTCGTCTTTTGGACAACTGTCAAGTCAGCAGTCTTCCCCATGATTGTGTAGCCTACAGAACTAGACTGAGAGACCATTTAAAGGCTTTTGAAGGTGTTTTGAGTTAATTAGCTGATTAGAGTGTGGTACCAGGTGTCTTCAATATTGAACCTTTTCACAATATTCTAATTTTCCGGGATACTGAATTTGAGACTTTCATTAGTTGTCAGTTATAATCATCAAAATTAAAAGAAATAAACATTTGAAATAGATCAGTCTGTGTGTAATGAATAAATCTAATATACAAGTTTCACTTTTTGAATGGAATGACTGAAATAAATCAACTTGGTGTCATAATACTGTAATTTTATGACCAGCACCTGTGTGTATATATATATATATATATATATATATATATATATATATATATATATATATATATATATATATATATATATTACACACACATACACACACACACACACATATATATATAAAGCATTTTATTGAATTTATTAAAAGCAAATAACATTTCATACAACCAAGTCAAATTTTACAAAACTAAGTTCACATCAAAGAGAGCTAGGTCAACAGAGTAAAACTTTAATTGTTAGAAAAATAAGTAAATAAATACATAAATAAAAATAATTTTAATAAATAAGGGAACATAATCCACTTCCTCAATTTAAAAGCTAATTCTAAAATGTTATTGATTAGATTCTGCCAGGTTTTAAAAAAGTTTTGCACAGATCCTCCAAGTGAGAATTTGATTTTTTCCAATTTCAAATAATATACAACATCAGTTACTTAAAGTCATTTATAAAAGGTGTGATTTTGCTTGATTTCTCACTCTATACAACTCCAAGCAACTGACACGCAAGTAAACAGACTTGAGCTAAGAAAATTGTGTGCCGGTGGGGGATGTGATAGCAGGCTGCTTGCTGCTTATCGACACATTTACAGGACAAAAGACGATGATGGAGAGGTGCAAAGCGATTTAAGGTGTGACAGATCTACAAGTTTTTTTGTAGGCTCTGGTAATTCTAGTGTTAAAATTGTCCAAAATGTTTCCAGGGCAAGATCCAACCTGCAAATTTTGCAGTCAAGTTCCAGCCTCATTGGGCCCTATGTTTTGGGCATGCACCAAATTAGCATCACTTTGGACCAAAACCTTTAAATGCCTATCAGACAGCCTTGGTGTCACAATTTCTTCTAATCCACTAACAGCTGTGTGGTACACTTTCAAATGGACTAAAGGTGGAGAAGGACTAACAAACTGTAATTGCCTTTATTTCACTATTAGTACGTAGACTTATCTTGCTCAACTGGAAGAATCTTAACCCACCTCTTTTAAGTCACACACACCATCCAGATCTAAACACTAGCATGGAGAGTCACTTGCGTACTGAAGAGTCCATAGCTGTAGGTGGAAGCTGCCATCGCTGTACTTTGTATATAAGAGCCAGATCGAATGTTATTTACTTATTTACCTTGGTTTATTTACTTACTTCCTACAGCATAAAGTCACAAGTAGACTCCAGAGCTATAGTGCATCTTTATATGAAAACAGCAGTGTCAGATGGGGGGGTAAGATCGTGAATGCAACTAAGAGAATAAAACTGAATAAAAAAAAAAACAAAACAAAGCTAACCTTTACGAGTATCTTACACTTACACCGGCTGTTACAGACTGAAATCAAATGTATGTTCTTATTCTAAAATAGTAAGAATAAGAGCAGCTCACTTCTCAAAACAGACTCGTCCAGGATCGAACCCATGAAGTTTTGATTACCAGTCAACAGTTGATACCATTGCGCCACCGAAACATTTTCTGCAGTTATATTCTTGAATAGAAGTGCACTTGTTCTGTTATATTTGTACCTTTTGTGAAAGTGTTTATTTGATATTTGGAAATCAGCCTTAACACACTATACACTTCATGTCTACATTTTGTCAATTATTACTAAAACATGAAAAACGTTTCTGTTTTAACAATGTGTTTACTGTACATAGATTGTTGTAGACACGGAACACACATGAAATGCATGTGTTCCAAATAACGAAATAGTATTTATAAAAGGTGTGATTTTGCTTGAGTTCTCACTCTAAGCAACTGACACGCAGGTAAACAGACTTTAGTTGTTAGTATATTGGTGATAATTTGTATTTACTGGTGTACAAAGCAAGGAATATAAAGAAGTGCTGCAGGATTTTATTTCAATTGTGGACCAAGCCTCTGTTTGTTCATCTGTTTGTTTCATTGTCCAGCTGTTATAGCTTGTATATTTGCCAGCCAGTAATAAAATTGAAAGTTAGGTAGAGCCGTGCCACCTTCTGTCTTAGGTCTTTGTAGGGTTGCCCTTTGGATACATGGATGTATTGAATTCAAAATAAATGAGGTTATGATTGAATCTAACTTCTTAAAAATGATATGTTGATGTATATTGGAATGCTTTGAAATAGAAAAAGAAACTTGGGAAAGATCTCTCCAGCTAAAGTAAGATGAAAGGTAGATCATCTATGGAAGGCTTGCTTAAGTTTTTCCATGCAAAATTTTATTGATAAAGAGATTTATGTTTACTTATGATGTTTACCTCATTTAAACTGCAGGCAGAGCATTTTGTGGATCAGATAAGTACAGCACCACATCATCTACATGTAGTTACATCTTATATTCAAGTCCTTCTCTGATAATCTCCTTTACCTCATAAGCATTTCAAAAGTGAACTGCCAGTGGCTCATTGGCAATTGCAAAAAGTAGTGGTGACAAGGGGCAAATCAATATAAATATCACCTTCCATTCAGCGTTTGGTTAAAAGACAATGACAAAAGCATGTGAAAAAAAGAAGAATTTCAGTGAAGTGGAAGCAATGAAAAACATACTATTTGTGGGCCTGCACAGTGGTATAAGTAACAAAACCATGGTGGAGACACTTGAAAGTTCAAGTCCATAAAGTCGCACAGTGCCCAAATGAAAAAGAAGTGGTCAGATATCACAGTCGACATGAAAAGGTGAGTCACAGCCCACCGTCTGTTTATTCTGTGTCAGACAGTATTGCAAAAGCTGACCCCCATGCAATGGCGGTGATGGTGCTACTGTGCTGAGTACATCTTTTGGCACTGGCCGCACACACACTTCTGCCTGGAAACTGCTGGGTGACCATATGGCTGTGTGCAGACGAACGCTGAGTCACAAAATGCAATTGTGGATGCTGTAAGTGATGTGTCCAATAAACTAAGGAATATAAGGGCTGTACTATGTGATATTGACCACAAATTAAATAAAGTGGTTAAAACATAAATGATGCATCTGATTACCCGTTTTTACATTCTGCTAGTTACATTCAAACGAAGATGTAACGCTGTCCGATTTGACTGATCATTGGGTGTGTCAGGGTCAGGTTCATCGCACAGCGTCTCTTCAGGTACAGGCAAACCATGATTGTGTGTCACATTATATATAAAGTATACTACATGCTTGCACAATGCAAACATTCTGTGGACTATAGAGCAGCACATCAATAGAGAGGAAATGCTTTTTATTTATGTAATTTCATTATCGCCTTTATAGTGCAGTGTCAGTATCAAGCACCACAATGGATCGATTCCCTGCTCTTTATCCTTAAAAGGACTGTTGCCTTTTGCCGTACTAATTGGAAAAAGCACCTGCGACTTTGCGGAGTTGGCATTTTTATAGGCTCTCCGGCTATAGATGATGTAATGCAAGCCCATTCATTTGGTGATTTATCCCTGACTGATGTAACTTGTCCAGCACTGTTGCAATAGCAATGTGTGGTGCAGTTGACCACTCCGATTACATTTGAAAAAAATGGACGTTGTTGTGAATTGTACTTTCATGTTTGCCAGTTCACCCACAGTGTAAGGAAATCTTATGTATCTGGATGAGAAGCGGATAATGCTATCCTATACAGCTGATATTGTGCAATGAAGACTGAGAAATACCCGATTTATAGAATTGTTTTTCTCTTCCCTGAGCAGATCAAGTGCACAATAAATGGTCTGATCAGGGAGCACCTTTATTTAAGTGTCACTTAATTTGCTAACTAAATTTGAAGAAATATTAAATATTACTTCATATTAAATATATATACTTAAACCAGGGGTGGGCAAAGTCATTCCTGGAGGGCCGCAGTGGCTGCAGGTTTTTTTTCCAACCCAATTGCTTAATAAGAATCACTTATTGCTCTAGAAACACTTCTGCTTCATTTTAGTTATCTCCCTCATTAAGATTTTGAACCCTTATTGCTTATTTAAGTCTTAAACAGCTGCATTCTCGGTTTTTAATTGCTCCTTATTAACAATAAGATGCAAATGACAAAAGAAACCAGCAGTTATCCATTTTGCTTGTTACCCTTTACACCTGTGTGTATTTATCGTGATCTATTTGGTTTAATTAAATATTTGGAAGGAAAGAGAAGAGAAAAAAGTGAAGGATTGAGAATTACCCATCCGTTTTACACTTCAAAGTATTTGGATGATATTCTTAGAATGGAAAAAAAATCTAGGATATGAGAATGACTTGACATAGCAGAGTTAAAGCACTAACAAGCCATGAAATGTAATTATTGGCAAGGATTGTTTTCTAATTAAGCAACTGGGTTGGAACAAAAACCCGCGGCCACTACGGCCCTCCAGGAATGACTTTGCCCACCCCTGACTTAAACTTTCATCAGTAATTATAATCAACAGCGTATGTTTTACAACAAGTTTCTCTGCCATGCACCTTTTCCCAAATCTAACCTTCATACATATGAAGAAAATATTTGGCACACATCACAGATATTGTTTGATATTGTGAGTGCACAAAACACAGTTTATTCTCGTATAATGAGTTATTAATTATTAAATTATTTATTTATATTATTTGACTTATTATTATTAAAGTGTGATTGAGTGTAGCAATCATAATGCCTTGTTCCATACAAAAAACTGTAAACCTACTTTTGTCCACCCCTGTATTATCAATTCATGAAATATACTTCATGTTTATTTTAAAGTTTTATTAGAAAAATAACAATATTGAACAACTAATTCCTCATTTAAAAGCAGCATTTGAATTCTTCCAGTCCATGAGTTTCTTCAAAATAGACTATTTAATTTGATCTTCTTTATAATACAGTCACACTACAGGTCAAAAGTTTTAGAAGTGAAGGGGTGGAGTGGTGGCTCTGAGGCTAAGGATCTGCGCTGGTATCCAGAAGGTTGCTGGTTCGAATCCTTGTCACTGCCAAAAGAGATCCTACTCTGCTGGGCTGTTGAGCAAGACCCTTAACCTGTAATTGCTCCAGGGGCGCTGTACAATGGATGACCCTGTGCTCTGACCCCAAGGGGTATGCGAAAACTAAAAAATTCCTAATACAAGAAATTGTATAAGGCGAAATAAAGAACAAAAAAAACAAAAATTTTACTTGAAATTTAAGCATTTCAAGTTCATTAAATAACCTGACATAATACAAAGTAACCCAGTAAACTACAAAAGATAAAAAGGTATGGTCACCAAACACCATAAAATAAAGTAATTTTCAGAACTATACAAAAATGACCCAAATCCATAAAACAATTAGAAGACAAGTTTCTAAGAGTCAAGAGGATGCACAGACACGACAGCATCTTCAAGCACAGCTTAACATTGGACCAAATAAGCAAGTGTCACTTTCAACTGTGAAGACAAGAATTGTAAAATAAGAAAAAGGGTCTAAAAGTTGATGGTTTTTTAGTTCTCCTTACAGAAGAAACAGTTTTGTAGTCTCAACCAGAGAATTATAATTCATCTGACTTCAGAAACTTTCTGCTTCTTATGTCATTATTACAGTATATTGCATATGTACCATCATATCATCACATCACACAAAACATATGTGTAGAATGATATGTGAACAGAACTTAATTTGGGGCATAACGAGTTAGTCATCTTTTGTAACAATAATTTATGCACTGCTGACTGCTTGCCATATGTCTTAATAATTCATTAAATGCATTTTATTCATTATATACTGACATAACTTGAGTGATCAATCATCCATATCCTGAAATTGTATCCTTTAAAGCAATCACACAAAGAACATGGCATAATAACTTTTCTGCAAATACTGTTATAAATACGTAAATATATAGTGACACATATATATTCATTTACTTGTTGCATGCCACCATCTTTAAAATTATGCATTTTGGCAAGTGGTTTCTAGAGCAACCTCAGTAAATGAAGAAAAAATTTCGAGACTTACCAAATACCAAATGAGTGGGTTCCAGAAGCAAAAACATTTCCTAATTCCAAATTCACATGCCTGCATTGCGAGTTGCAGTTTTGGCATTGATTATTCCCCTGTACAAACCCCGCTGAATACACTTTGCCTCAAGTTTGGTAAAAACAGTCGCTTTGGCAAAGTTGATGAAATGCAAAGAAGTTAATGGTGAAGGAGAAACAGAACATTTTTTTTTATTTTATTGGTAATTTTTAAAGAAAACATTCCATACAATTACGCTAAACATAACAAACCATATTTCAACTCCCACCCAAGTGAAAGAGCCAAGAGGCTACAACGTGAGTAAAAAAAAAAAGAGAATGTTCTTTTCCCCAATATAAATGCTTATTCTATGATTTGATTAATTAGATCTTGTCTTATTTTAAGAATTGAAGTTAGAATTAAATTTGTTCCAATTTCAAATAGTATAGAACATCAGTTACCCACTGACTTATAAAAGGTGGGCTGGGTTTCTTCCAGTTGACTAAGATAAACCTACTTGCTAGTGTGGTATAAGCAATTACAATCAATTTATCCTTCTCCACTTTAAGCCCATCCAGGAATACACCAAACACACCTGTTAATTGAGTTAGGAGTGATTGCCTGGTAGGCAATCAAAGATGTTTGTCCAGAATGATGTTCATTTGGTGCACAACCAAAACATGTTGCCCAGTGAGGCTGGAGCTAAACTGTTCAATCATGTTGAATCTTGCTCTGGATACATTTTGGACAATTTTAAACAAGATACATTTGCCCAATAAAAGATTTTAAATTGGATGATCGAATGCTTTGTACATATACAGTTGGAATGTATTCTGTGCATGACTGCCTTCCACTCCTTTTCAGAGTTGTTAAATGAAACATTCTTTCCCTATCATTTTCAGGGATCTTTGAAAAGAAGAGACTTTAAGATGTTTTTTATATATTGTTGAGATGCTGTCTGAGTTTTCAAGACTGATCGGTATTGCCTCTGGAATAGAAATGGGTGGGAGGTGACAAAAACTGGTTCCTATTAGCAAAATTTCTGATTTGAAAGTAGAGGTAAAATTGTGTTCATAGGAAGTTAAATTTGAAGCATAATTGTTCATAAGATACAAAGACATGGTCTATATACAAATCTCTCAAATACAAAGTGTTTTCATCCCATGTGTTTTTCGAACATTAAATACTGTGTAAGCTTGCAAGGGTAGAAAAAGGTGATTATCATGTAAAGGTGCAACAGATAAGAGCTTGTCTGTTTTAAAGTGCGTCCTGCATTGATTCCATGTTCTGAGTGAGTGATGGACAGTTAGATTATCAGTATATTGATGATAATTTGTATTTAGTGGAGCACAAAGCAGGGCATATAAAGAAGTACACCGGGATTTTTTTTTCTATTGCAGGCCAGGCGTGTTTATATTCATCAATTTGTGTCAATGTCCAGATCTTTATAGCTTGCAAATTTGCTGTCCAGTAACAAAACTGAATGTTAGGTAGTGCCTTGCCATCTTCATTTTTGATTGTTGTAGAGTTGCCCTTTGGATCTATCAAATTCCAAATAGTTGAGTCAAATTTCTTAAAGAACGATTTGTTAATATATATATATATATATATATATATATATATATATATATGGATGCTCTGGGAAAAAAGGAGCTTGGAAAGGATGTTCATCTTGACAGTTTTGATTTTCCCTGCTAATGTGAGATGGAGCGAAGACCATCTGTTCACATTTTGTTTAATTTTTTTTCCATGCAGATAGCAACATTTTGTTGAGAAAGATCTTTATATTTACTTGTGATGTTTATCCCTAGGTATTTAAACTGATCTGCTAAAATAAATTGGTAGATGTCCAATCTAATGTTGTGTGCTAAAGAGTTCACTGGAAAAAATACACTTTTACTCAAATCAATTTTGAGTGCAGATATCTTTTGAAGTTCTGCTAGTTCATTGAGGACTGCTGGCATGGGAGTTTGTGGGTCTGATACAGTATATACAGTGCTATTTCATCTGCTTATAGTAATATTTTCTACTCAAGTCCTTCTCTCGTAATCTTTGAGTGCCATGTTCTAGTTTAAAGTAGTTGAAAAAATGATGTTAATACAAACAGAGGCATCTGGAATTGTATAGAGTAGTTTAATCCATGCACATATATTTGGTGAATGGTGACTAGGTAGCCTCATTCAACCATGTCAAATGTTTTTTCTATTTCCAAAGATAATAAGATCTCTGGAGTGTTAGATTTTATGGGTGAGTATATTACATTAAACAAACTTTGAATATTAGAAGTTTCTGCCTTTAATAAACCTGGTTAGGTCTTGTTATATTACAGAGGGAAGCACTTTCTCAATCCTTCTAGCCAGAACTTTGGAGAGTATCTTAACATCATTATTCAGAAGTGAAATTGGTCTGAATGATGCACAATGTAATAAGTCCTTATTTTTCTTTGGAAAGACGGTTATTCTTGGTGAAAAGTCTGAAGTAGAATTTTGTTGTCTCTAGCTTCAATAAGCATTGCAATTATTGGTGGAGCTAACTTATTTCAATTTTTTGTATAAAATTCCACTGCATATCCATCAGGGTCTGCTGCTCTCCCACATTGGAGTGAGTTTATAGCATCCAGTAGTTCTGAGAGTGTCAGGGGTTTGTCCAGTTCCTCTGCACACTACATTTATGGGTTTTTTTGTTTATGGTGAATGATTTTATCGCCATCCATGCTGGTAATTACTATTATTGTGTTGCGAACTTCTTGCTTGTGGAATTCTTAAGCTAAGATCTTATTAGCCTTCTCTCCATGTTGATAGTATTGATGTTGTGATTTAAAGATGAGCTGTTCCATTTCTTTTGTTGTCAAGTGGTTAAATTCTGATTGCAAGACCTGTCTTTTCTGATAAATTGCCTCATTTGGAGACTTGGCATATTCTTGATTTATTCTGGTAATTTTATTGGTTTGCTCTGACGTTTTCCTGTTTTCTAATTTATGTTTGTGGGAAAGATATGAAACAATCTGTTCACTTAAAGCCTTCAGAGTTTCCTATAGTATTCCCTTAGAGAACTCTGAGGATTCATTTGTCTCTAAATAGTAATCAATTTGCTCTGAGATTAATTATGTACAGTTCTCATCAGCTAATGACAGGGGGTTAAGATGAACTACAAGAAGAGTGTGTAGGGTGCAGTGATTTAAGTTCTATGATCAGAGGGGTGTTGTCTATTGATAAAAATAGCATCATACTTGCAAGATTTGATATTGGGCAATAAATTATTACCAATAAACAAATAATCAATTCTTGAGTAATTGTGATGTACTGGTGACAAGAAGGAATATGCCCTGGAGTTTTAATTTTAAAATGTCCATGGGTCTGATAAGTTGTGAACCATTACAAACTGTGATTGTTTGTGTAGTGTTAGATGTTGTTGCCACTGTAGATGAAAACCTATCCATGCTAAAATTTAAAACACAATTAAAGTCTCCAGTCATTATAATTTTATGATTGTTCACATTAGGAATGGTTGCAAATACATTTTGGATGAAATCATATGATCTTCATTAGATGCATAGATATTTATCAAAATTACTTGAAATAAGTTACCCATCACAATGACATATCGCCCATCAGGATCAGATACCATGTCTGATACTGGAAATAACATTATTTAGTATATTACGATTCCCACAACTGTAGTTTCCTGTGGCTGGGGTGAAAGATTTGGCCAATCCAATCTCTTTGCAACTGAAACTGATTCGTGCTTATTAAGTGAGTCCCCTTCGTAAAATAGTATCTTGGCATTTAGACCCGTTAGGTGAGAAAATACTTTTTTTCTCTTTTTAAATCATGATTGAGACCTTTGATATTCCAGCTTACAAAGTTCACTGTTTAGTCAGAGAGACACTGCTTCTGAAACTTTGAGGATATTTTGTAAACTTAAGCAAAGTACTCTGGTGTTTCATACAATAGCTTTAACGTTGATTTCATATTGTTACCAAGGATTATGGCTATGACGTCTTTTAATCATGTTGCCACTTATAGTTGTCAGGGTAAAACAGATAAATAAGAAGTAACTTGCTCTATTCCATTCCCCCATCCTTCTCCAATTTTGCCTCCCTAAGTGTGGCTACAGCTAGAGATAAGGAACGTCCAAAATAAAACAAACCCTGAAGAGCGGTGTACTAAAGATTAAAACTGAGATTTCTTATGATGCTACAGTCCAGATACAATAAACCTAGGGTATAATGTTAAACAGACCCCTTAGGTGAAAATTAATAAATAAATAGAAGTGGCTGAAAGAAAATAGAATGTATAGTTGCAGCAAATGTCACATTGCAAATAGACCATGTTGCAAGCAGAATCTTCTTTGCCTATACCAGAACATGATATGACTCATGATCATATTTTAAATGATGTTGGGAGCAGTCTTTTTAGCTCTTTTTCTGCTTCTTTAGAGGAATTGAAGATATAGAATTGGTTATCAAAAATCCCTTTCAGTTTGGCTGGAAACAAGAAGCTTTATTTGATTTTGGCTTTGCATTAGCACTGTTTAATGCTGTAGTATGCAGCTCATTTAACAGCTGTTGAAGCGGTGCTGGTAGTAGTTGACAGTGGGGATAAAGAGGCCACGCTCAGTTCTAGTAATTTGCCTGAGATTGTTGAATTCTCATTGCCAAACTCACTCACAGTTTTGCTCTCATTTTCGCTCTCAACTGGAGCCGATGCTGCAGCCTGAGGTCCTGGCAGATCCGTTCCTTTGCCTGTCTCTTTCAAGTCAAGACTTTGATGGAGCCGTATCTGCCTTTTCCTTCTTTTCCTTAACCCTTGGTCTGCTGCTCTTGCTTGTATATACTTGAAATTAAATCCTCTTGGGTTGAGTAAGTACAGGATACCTTGGAATGATAGTAAAAAAAAGTAAAATAACACTGCCACCAGCAGAGCTCTGTCCTAGATGTCCATCTCTCACAACAGATGAGACCAATTCTTCGAAACAAAACTAATTTTGAGTTGATTATAATGATGCAATGATCTTTTAAATGGTTCTGAGGGCTAGGGAAGTGTCTCCTGGATCATTGTGGCCAGAGTCAGTTCAGTTACAGGAAAAACACACTTTCTCACAGACAGAATTCAGATAAATGCTGGATCAACTGTGGTCCTGTGCAAGTCATATCTTACATTAATAAAAATCCTTTATAAGTGTGATGTTTGCCTTGTGCATCATTCAGCCCCTCCTTTCTACAGAGGGACAGCTGTCTATAGCAGTAGTTCTCAAACTGTGCACCATGAGAATTAGTGAGAGATAATAATTTAACACAACACCAATTAGTGTCATGTTTTTAAATAAATTATTTCATCAGTATGCATATCCACCTCTGTACTTCCTTGAATTTTCCTAAACTGCTGTAGTTCAAATGCAATTGTTGTTGCAACTCTTGAAATTTTGTTGAAAAAAACATTATTGATTTTCTTTGCTTTTTCACACAAAAGACCCCCTGTTATAACCACAAAGCAATTCCATTAAATTTTGATACCCAGGTGTGAATTGCTGCTTCTCTTCTCCGGCTTGCACTTGACAGCATTTGCATATCACTTTTACCTTGACAATTTCTCTCCTGCCACTGTTATCAACTTTACTGGACATCATTTCTTCAGATTCAGCAGACAACTATCAAATATTTAACAAAAAAAAAAAATCACACTAACAATCAATCATATTGTTTAACTATACTGTCAACACTGCCTTTAGTTTATATAGGTAAAAAAATTACCACAAACTCACCTGAAATGACATCACAGTATTTTTCACACACACTGTGAAATACGAAGTACACAGTCAGTATGAATTTGATATGGGAAGCATCAACATGCAATGTGGTTGATACTGGATGGAGTAGTTGAGCTGTTAATGAAGCTTTTACACACACATAGTAGATCTGACAGTGAAAAGGATATGTAAGAATAAATGGTGAGGTCTCTTTGGGATAACGGAAGTACTGGTGCAAAATTGTACTTGACCATACATTAGGTGCCTTTTAGGATAAAAAGATAGGATTTGTGTACAGCTATATTTAAATTCTGGTGCATGTGATAAATTACAAACACACATAATTGCATATTATACATGTGCATAGAAGATATGCACAATGAAAACTGACAGTTTATTTTTATTTGCAAACATCGTCAAGTCTGCTGTGTATGTGAAAACATTGCAGGTATACTACATTCACTCGTGATTTGCTCAGTCCACAATGTACCTTCTCACATGTTCTTCTTTTTCACATTAAACTGATGCTAGCTGTACACTTTGTATATTGAAAGCTTTGTTGTCTTACCAGACAATTGGCATACTGTTTACAGAACACACATTATGCAGTATATGCAAGGGCAAGCATACCCATTGATGATCAGTTATTCATGATGAATGTTGATGCCCTTTCACATAATGAAAGTCAAACAAACCTGACAAGTCTGGAATCAAATTTTGGATAGCTGCCGATGTAAGTAACAAATATACACTAGGTAATATTATTGATTAATTATTGTTTTCTGGACACACACTTTATAGGTTTAACCTACTGGCTGTGAATTTTATTGTCAGATGACATCATCCACTACCTTTTCTGCCATTGGTCTGGTCTTTTCATGACTCAGTGTTGCTGCGTTCAGGTTATAATGTTAACTTTCAAGAAATGTGTTTATTTCTATACCAAACTAAATACTACTTAATGCTTGCAATTGTAATTTCATTCACCATTTTCTTTAGTGATTAAAGTAACATAACAACAAAGAACGACAATCCTTATTAGTAATGCAAGTGAATTAAACATAAGTGAAAAAGAGTATAAAAAACACTGTATAATTAGGGATTGTGTCCGTAAAAATAAATCCAGAAGTCTAAAACTGAATACGCTTTTGACGGCCTAACATATATTTTATTTTTCTACATAATTTCAGACCTCAGTATAATTTTAGGGATCCTGCATTCTGGGTTCACATCCCACATACCCTTATTGTTTGAACATTTTCTCATTATCTGCATCAGTGTTACTGTAAGTGCTATACTTTTCATCCAGGAGACATCAGTGCTACTTGGTGATTAATAATTGGTTTCCATGATCCTAGTACTGCATTAATCAGGTCTGAGAATACTATATTATGTGGGAATGTGACACAGTTCTGCAGTGGGAATTATGACCACAACATAGATTTAGCACCCAAGGTTTTGAATCCCTTACTGGATATTATTTGTACAGAGTTTGTACTTTCTGTCATATATGCATAGGTATTCTTCCGGTATTTCCTCCCACATCCCCAAAGACATGCAGGTTAGGTTAATTGCCAACTCCTAATTGGCTCTTTCTGACTGTGGGTTTGGGCATTAGTAAACCCTACATTGGGCTGGTGCCCTTTACAGAATTGTTTCCTGCCTTATGCACTTTACTACCAGGATAGTCACTGTCTTAATAGGACCATGATAATAAGATGAGATCTTTTGTAGTATAGTTAATAAAGGTGGAACAATGACATAGTGCTGGGCACTACTGCCTCTCTTCTACAGTTCTCCCCAAAGCTCAAGGGCATCCATATGAATTTAATTGGTGCCTCTACATTAGCCCAGTGTGAATGAATGATTGTGCTTGTGTGGAGCCCTGCTAAGGTTTAGACAGTTGCTTTAGTGCAGTCATTGGCTTTGTTTCCTTTCAACACTGTATTACAACAAGAAGGTTATAATAACATGTGGTTTCAAAAACTGAGCATGATCAGCATGATTTCCTGGTGTTTTTAAACTGTGTTCATTTTACTGGTTCATTATGACTGAATAGTAGACTTTGCTGTAAATGTATATATACTTTTATGGAAAATATATATTAATAAGGTTATAATTATTATAGTGGAGACTAAACTCATGTTTCAGATACTTTCAACCCTTTACAATTTGTAGTCAATATGAGATACAAAAGAAGCTTCTATGGCCCATAACAGTGCTGGCCCATCCTGATCATTTTAGTAGTAATGAGTTTTGTGCACTGATCATTAACCAAGTCTTGCTTCTACCAAAGGTATTCCTAGCTATGGATTTTTATTCTAGATTTTACTTTTAAACAGTAAAACTTTCACAGTAGAAATGCTATTTCAAAAATATTGCTTTATGTTTTTATTCAAAAGAGCAGTTCAGCACTTTGCCACTAAACTTTATGGCTACTTATGCATTTTTAAGTGTATAAGTTATCTAGCAATGTGTTTTTGTGAAGGAAAACACTTGCTACATTTTCATAACTCAAGTGTTCTCTCCGTCTCATATCTTGAGAAATAAAATATTTATTAACAATTTTATAGAGTGTTTACAAGGACTGTAAAACTACAAATTTTACATTTTGTTGGTGTAGTCCTCTTTTTACCATAAAACTGATATACAGGAAATAAAAAAGTACTGGAAATGATTCAAGGTTAAAGCTATGATTGGTCTTGTAGCTTCTTCTCTCATTTCTTCTAACCAGATGAGAGTTAAGTAAATCAATTCATCACCAAGCAATGCTCTTTTATGCATTTTGCTCTGACAATAGGCAATTAAATTGTAAACAAAGCTATCAATAGCTCTTTAGTCAAACTACAATTTAATTTATTATTCAACAGCAATGTAGATGTTCCTGAATTACAAAACCCAAACAAATAAAGCTAGCTCTACTATTTATTGTCTACGACATGTATTCCTAATAACATGGCAGTTTACTCAATCTTTTTTGCAATTGGGATTGTAATGAAAATACACGTCTCTTTCCATGGCTCATTTCTTCAGAGTGATCTGTCTGCAATTATCAACAACAGTAAAGGCAAAAACAGCTCATCACATTCACCTGTATTTACCTAATTTTAAACAAACTTTACTCCCTGTGAATTCCAAATCACTTCTTATCTTCAGGTGAAGACAGGAAACACAACCATTTAAAATACACTTATTTGTTGTGTGTTGGAATTTCTAATGGGGATTTTACTCTGTCAGGTAGGGGTTTAGTATCTGCCCTCGGCCAAATCCAGACAAACTTCAGCTGATCTGTCCAGTTACCTTATATTTGGTAACTACATAGAGCAACTACAGAAATGAAATGACTTGCAAATGTGCATTTTGACTTGTGATGGGTCTTTCTTGCACAACAGCTCTGTCGGACTGCATATATGTTTCTAGGTACATTCACTCCTTCCCATGTGAATCCAGGTCACAATACCATTTCTCTCTGTTGAGGAGTTTGCTCTGTGGTGTCACCGGCTAAGCAATGCCATAAGCCATAAACAAGAGTTATTTGAATTATAAGGAAACTTTCTTATCTGGGTGAGCTACAAGACATCCTCCCACCACTCTGTGACAGCTTCTAAGATGGAACGGTGCTTTTATGTGTTTGCAGTTTCAGACTGTTTCTCTCACAGTCCCAAACCCTTGCTCCTGCATATGTCTGGACTGTTACAGATGTACATCAAACCTCATAACCCAAAGATGAATGGGTCTCATGAGAGACACCAGTAAGAAGTCAGAAATCACCTTGAAAATTGTTTGGAGTTCAGTGCCCAAGAGTCAAAACACTGGTCTGTTTTGTGAAAGTGGCAAAAAAGAAATCAATTTTCCAAACGGATCTTTAATTCAGCCTAAAGTTTCCCAGAAAGTTTGTTTCTAGTGAAAGATCTTCTGGTGAAGTCAGCCATTTTGCACAGTTTTAGTAGCACTGTATATAGTGAAGTGTAACACTACCCATGATCTAAGAGCACTGTCCCTGCACTGAATTTTGATTTCAGCAACATAATCCTGAGGCTTGCTGATAATTTTCAAAATGTAAAATCTTCTAGAAATTTTGTCTGGATTCCTTTTTATTGATTACAGCTCTGTTTTTAGCACAATTCAAAGTCTGATAAAATAATATGTATAAGTATCAATTAGTCCTTGTGTTATTGGCTAATGAATTTATATTCTGACAGGACAAAAGTAACGAATGTAGTGAAGCTGAAAGTTACCATCTATAAATCTTTGACCATTTTGTCCAATCGGATAAACAGGAAGTTCCAAAGGACAAATGTGGTAGTGAGCAACAGAGGTTTTCGAAATGTTTCTATAGCCCCTTTGCCATGAATAGTCAGGGATATTTAACAAAGTCAGTCAATACCACATAAGGAAACACAAATTAAAAGCAGTAAAGCTTTTCTCTAATAGTTTGTTAATCGTTTGGTGGTGTTCAAGTTCAAGTCTCCCCTTTGTGTTGATCTAAATTTTGAACCCTTTATTGTGCATGTCAGCCTCTTTTATAATGCAGTCTTGCCGATATTACACATCTCACCTGCCCAGCAATTTAAAGTGTCCCTAAACACAAAAATGACAGCACCCATGAGG
Organism: Polypterus bichir lapradei; assembly: GCA_026402145.1. NCBI lineage: Eukaryota > Metazoa > Chordata > Cladistia > Polypteriformes > Polypteridae > Polypterus > Polypterus bichir. The sequence goes on from JANRMT010062796.1 coordinate 23,852,047, forward strand.
GAACAATATAAAATCAAAATAGCATAACAGAAAAATGAATACCACACCAGAAAAAATGAATAACAGATTACATACTAATACAGGGTGAGTTAAAATTGTACTAACACTAATGGATTTATGTTGACCACACCTTTTCATTGCCATGGCCTGATTTGACACCATGTGATTTCTGGTTATAGGGTATGGTGAAGCCATAAGTAATTTAGAACATATTGCCATTTGCTTGGTACGTCGAAATCTGTCTTTGGGCAATTTGGTTTTGGCATCCGTCCTTCTGACATCATTGGCAAACTGAATAATGACGGCTGGGTATTAACAACGGTTGTTTAAATTTTAGCCGATCTCAGATCTAAAATGATCACACCAACATAATTATTACTCCAACTCTGATTAGAGTCGTAAAATATGCTTTGTTTTGAAAATTTGTTTGCCAGAAAAAAATCAAATGAGGTGCGCCGAAGAGCTGAGTTCACGTCTCGCAACCCCATTTAAACAGGATGCTCTTCATTACATCGGCCGTAAAGGTCTATTTTAAGCACAAATCAGTGCCATGATAACAAAATCATTTCAAGGACTTAAAAAAACAAATAATTCTTTGCAGAGAAAGTATGGATTTCGCAAACGTAGAATTTGTAGCCCGATTTGATCGGCCTCCAAGTCGCTAGTATTATACTCGTATATATGAAGTATGTTTTGTGAATAAATTGTTTCCGCCATTCAAATGTTAACATAAGTTTGACTCACCCTGTATTTAACCACAATGTTACTGTAATAATGATGAAAACAACAACCATATTAAAAAAGAAGAAATTGGAATTGAAAAGTGACTAAAAATTTATTACACCTAGAAACAAATGTAAAAAAAAAAATAACCATATGTTCCTCCGGCTATGAATTTGGATATCTCTGGGTCCCCGGTTCTTGAGGCAGATCTTCCAATTAGCTGTGAACCATCCAGTCTCACTGAGATTGCACAGGTGGTGAACCAGCTGAGGGGGGAAGGCTGCAGGGATCTGTGGTATCCAGGGTGAACTTCTCCAGGCTGGTGGTAAGGCTGTCCTCCTGGCATTGCAAGCAATCTTTGCTTCCATTTGGTAGACTGGCATTATCCCAACTGACTGGAAAATGGGACTTGTCGACCCTATCTGTAAAGGGAAGGGTGATCGCTTGGATTGCAGCAACTACAGGGGGATAACACTGCTCTCGGTGCTGGGTAAGGTCC
>JANRMT010062796.1:23853668-23925476 GCA_026402145.1 Polypterus bichir lapradei
GGACCTTACCCAGCACCGAGAGCAGTGTTATCCCCCTGTAGTTGCTGATTTTCACAAACCGTTTGACTCAGTTGATCGAGCTACCCTGTGGGACATCCTGAGGGTTCGCGGGATCCCCTCGAGGTTGCTGGATGTCATGGCTGGCCTGTACACTGGTACTGTGAATGCTCTATAGAGTGGAGGCAGGACCTCTGCGTTTTTCCCAGTTGATTCTGGGTTTCGTCACGGGTGTGTCCTTGCTCCTACTCTGTTCAATGCTTGTATGGACTGGGTATTAGGCAAGGTCATGGGGTCCAGCGGCTGTGGGGCATCTGTTTGTGAAGAAAGATTCATGGATCTTAACTTTGCTGATGATGCTGTGATCTTCGTGGAGTCAATCGCGGATATGATCGGGGTGCTTGAGAGACTGAGTGAGGAGTCTGAGTGTCTGGGCTTGCCAGTATCCTGGATAAAAAACAAGATCCAGGCCTTTAATTAGCTGTTGGGCACAGCCATCAGCAGTTTGTCTGTTTGTGCAGAGTGTGTTGACCTTGTTGAGAGGTTTACTTACCTTGGCAATGACATTCATGTCTCTGGTGACTCTTCTTGTGAAAAGTCAGTAGATGGATTGGGAGAGCATGAGGGGTCATGAGGTTGCTGAAAAGGGGTGTGTGGCACTCCTGATATCTATGCAAAAGGATGAAAGTCCAAGTCTTTAGAGTCCTGGTACTTCCTGTCTTACTATATAGTTGTGAGACATGGATGCTATCCAGTGACCTGAGATGAAGACTGGACTCCTTTAGTACTGTGTCTCTCCAGAAAATCCTTGGGTACCGTTGGTTTGACTTTGTGTTGAATGAGCGGTTGCTCATGGAGTCCCGAATAAGGCACATTACCTGCATTGTGAGGGAGCATCAGTTACGGCACTACAGCCAAGTGGCGCGTTTCCCTGAGGGTGATCCGGCTCATAAGATCCTCATTGTTAGGGACCCAAATGGCTGGACCAGGCCAAGGGGTCGCCCACGTAACACCTGGCTGCAGCAGATAGAGGGTCATTTCCGGACGGTAGGACTGGACCGCGTGTCTGCCTTGGGGGTTGCCAACCGGGATCCCGAGCTGTTTCGGCGTGTAGTGGGTGCAGCAACGCACTGTACCAGTGCATGCTCTGCAACATAATTTGATATGTTCCTAATATTCATTTTGCATATAGGAACTAAGTAACTAGTCAGTGTAGCTTACAAAATATGGGACTAAATGTCAATTATACAAATTTCTCAGTATTGGACTTTATCAATGAAATTTACTACCACATTGGAAGAGTTTTGATATAGCAATGATTTTAATCAGTAATAAAAATGTGCTTGACAAAAGGAAGTCCTCCTTTAAAAAGGTATTTATTTTACAGTAGTACGAATTGTGTTTTCTCAAATCCTTTCAATTTTTGATAACGCTTAATCTGCATTGTTGACATTTTAATAATAATTCTTTGCATTTATATAGCACTTTTCTCACTACTCAAAGCGCTCAGCAATTGCAGCTTAAGGGTCTTGCTCAAGGGCCCAACAGAGCAGAGTCCCTTTTGGCATTTACAGGATTCGAACCGGCAACCTTCCAATTTCCAGTGTAGATCCCTAGCCTCAGAGCCACCACTCTGCCCAATTTTGGCCAGAGCCTGTCCCAGCAGTATCAGGGTAAAACAGGCATCAAACCTGAAGGGAGTAACAGTTTAGTTTAGGGAACACTCACACACATAGAGACATGTCAAATTTGGCATCTAACTAGTACACATGTTTGGGCTATCAGAGAAAAAGAAACTTACATAGATAAAAAAAAAATCCATATGGAAAAGTTTGTGCTCATAGCACACAGATCAAAACAGTACTGGAAAAAGTCCAGAGAAGAGCAACTAGGCTGATTCCAGGGCTACTAGGACTATATTATGAGGAAAGATTAAAAGAGCTGAGCCTTTTCAGATTAAGCGAAAGGAGATAAATAGGAGACATGACTTAAGTGTTTAAAATTATGAAGGGAATTAGTAGAGTGGATCAAGACTGTTATTTTAAAAGTAGTTCATCAAGAACAAAGGGACGCAGTTGAAAAATTGTTAGGGGTAAATTTCACACTAACATTAGGAAGTTTTTCTTTAAACAGGGACTTGACTTAATGTTATTTTAGAAAACATAAGCGGAAAGGACTGGCAAACTTTGTTGGACTGAAAGGCCTGTTCTCATCTAGATTGTTTTAATATTCTAATGTGATTGCTTATACCATTGCCAGAATGTATCTTGAGTAAATACACTTAATTAATTATGTCTTCATTATCCAAGTTCTACCTTAACTGTGATTCATTCATCCATCCATAGTTTTTTTTTTAGGCAACAATAGTCTTACCCAACATTGAGTGCAATTCAGAAACAAATATTGGAATGTGAAACCAGTGTCCCAATCCAGGGAATACAAGGGAAAATGGAATGCTATACAAGTTTTCTTTTACCTTTTTAGCCTTCTGGTTCAATTTAATTAAATTTGAGTGGCATAGGTCAAGCATCTAAGTTTTATTCATAGATCCAATAGAAAATTAGCCAGCAACAAAATAAATATAAATCAGGGGACCAACCAGAAGTCAGCATCAGGTATAACCAAAGACCTTTACCTGAAACTTAAAACAGTTCTCTCTGTGGCAACCCAGATGCAAGCTTTACAGATAAATATCCCTCACGCATGAGAAGCAGCAGCTAGACAGTAAAAACACAATATAGCTGACAGTGGGCTGTTAGTAATTTGTTTGGAGTTGTTTAGCCAGATGGACAAGTAAGCAGATACAAGGACCACATCTGCCCAGAATGTGGTTTAGTTAGCCATGCAGGCGTACCAAGTCAGGCAGATATTGATTTGGTGTGTTTGCTGCCATACAGACAGCACATGAACAATGAAGTAACTAGAAAGCTTACTTTGACCTCTGCTATCTGAACAAAACATCAAGTATTGCTGTATTGTTTTTCAGGATATGCTGAACTGCTATGAGTCGTAGCCACATATAGCTCCAGAAAGACCGGGTGGTCAACAATCAAGAACAAGTACACAAAAAATAGGATACAAGCACTAAGAAGTACTACTTTATATAATGGACAACCCAACATAAGACTAACACATCAGTTAGCAGGAGATAACCAGATTGTCAACAGCAAAAGTTAAAACAACAAGCAAAATCGTCTATGAGATTGATTCCTGATTCTTCAATTCAGTCTGTTCCACCAGGTCCGTGTTTATTGAAGAGCACTAAGCAAAATTATATTTTTCTGTTTTGAATTTCTTTTTAGGACTAAAAGTGTTGTTTTTGCAGACAATCTTTTATAACACAGTGTCTGTAAAAACACATTATGAGCCATTTCATTGTAACAAGTAATTCACTCCAGACATCATAAAGTTTTGGGGCAGCCACCCATATATTGTATCCTGGCTGCAAAAGTTTTAAATAATTGAACAGAAATGTTCACCAGACCAAGTCCAAAACAGAACTGTAAGACTGGAGGTAAGCTGGCAGCTTTAAAGGCCCATAGAGGAAGTGACGTCATCTGGGCCAGAAATGAAAGTGACGTCATCCTGCTGGAACCTGGTATGATTTCCCAGGAACGGTCTGCAAGGAACTGAGAAAGACAGTCAGAATATCCTGCTGCCGTGGTCTGATGTAGTATTACAATTACTCAAGCCCTTTAGCTGCCTCCTATTGGCACATGTGTGACACATAAACCCTGATGTGCAGTGACGTAAACACCACAAGTACAACAAATCAAAGAAGAGAAATATGTTAAAAGTCACAAATGACAATAAAATGCCCTAATATGGTGGAAATAGCATAAAAATCACTTCAGCACCAGCAAAACCTGAGAGCCAGATCGCCACATGGCACACTCTTCTTTTGTAAATGTGATTGCTGGATATAAGCTTTTTTTCTTAATGTTGTAGCAAATGTTACTCTGTCCTAGTTCTATAATTATGACAACAAATACTAAACATGACTGATAAGGTTTTTTTTTTTTCAAATATATTGCAATGATGCTTGCAGGTTTTGGAACTAACCTTAATTACAATAATTCAGCAGTTTTAAGATCTAAATAAAGAACTTATAGGAAAGCAAAATACAGTAGCTGACATCTGGTCACCATCAACCCGAGTATCATTAAACCCGAGTCATCACGGAGGGATTTAACATTTGCTTCTCTTTTTTGTTGGGATCTATCACTGGTAGCAAAACTTGCACTTTTCATATCATTAGTGTTTTTCTTCATAATAGTAACTCCCATGAACTACTTGATTTTGTGAGAATAACTGACACTGTTTATTACAGTTTTTGTGTAATACATTCCAACAAATAGTCTTCATTACACTTGGCAAAATGTGTTTTTCAGGCATTCCTCCTGTGCTCCTTAATGACAACAGCAGTAACTTTTACCCTGGAGAATTCTTAGGATGTTCCCACATATTGTGCTTCCTTTGGAAAAATGGTTTCTATTATTAAATTTTGTATTTCATTTTTTGGACTGGATGTATTATATAATACATACTGTGACAAAGGTTTCAAACTCATATTTTCTATTATACAGTATATGGTTTTGCAAATTTGTGAATACAATACTCCATGAGCAAGTCTCCTTTACCTGAGGCCACCAGGAAAAAACAAACAGTCACCATTGTATGTGTGCTCACTCGCTCTCTCTCTCTCTCTCTATATATATATATATATATATGTGTGTGTGTATATATATATATATATATCTATGTATATACTGTATATACAGAGAGAGAGAGAAGGGATAGCTTTTATTTAGAATACATCAGAAGTGAATAAATATTTTTCTAACTAAGAATGTTGTGGATTTATTTTGGTTTCTGGGACTGAAAAAACAAAATTTCCTATGGTATGATTTTATTTATAAATACTGACTACTTTCTTTTACTACAATTATAATAATTCTGTATACACTTGATACAAGAATGAAATGGAGCACAGTTATCTATAATCTCAATTGTTTTTGGCTAAAATTAAGTTGAGAAGTTAACATTTGAGATCAGGTATCATAGAATTATTAGTTAATATATAATAATGTTTTACAGTCTATTACAAATATATTTATATATGAAGCTATAACAGAATGAATTATTAAACATAAGGAAAAGGACTGAATGTGAGTAACTTAAGGGTTAACTAAATGTAATTTAATGATTAAGCACATGAAGTGTGTAATTTTCCAATGTTAGAATGAGGTAAATGAGTAACGAACACCTCCAGAAAGCGGGATAAACTAATATGTAAGCCCATACTTCCCTCCCATGAAGCGATGCTAAGATCAATAATCAACAAGACCCCTCTTAACAAACTGATGCTCAGAATAGTGGGTGAACCGACACAATTCATAAATTGCTGGTGGTGTTAGTTGATTGAATAAGGTGATACAGTTCTGCATATTATGAGTCAGATGATGTGATGTATTAGATAAGGTGACATTATAAAAACAGAAGAATTTTTTAACTGATCACTCACTCCATGCAGTGAGATAGTTAGCATTAACTTTGTGCAAATAAAGAAATGTTCTGCAATCTCATCTGGACTGTGGAACTGCCTGCTTTGAAGACAGAGGAAAGTTTTTTTCTGTAGCACAGAGGAAGGGGGTCAGTCAAAATAGTTCGTTGGATTGAGTGGTTAACATAGACATGCTGTATAAAAACACCCAGAGAAGGCTGTTTTAACTGAGGAGACTCTGTGTTTCAATACGTGTGGCAAGCTGCTGGAATTGTTCTATCAGTCTATAGTGGCATGTGTACTGTTCTATGCTGTAGTCTGCTGGATGAGTACCATCTGGTTAGAAGATGCCACTTTTCTGAAGAAACTGATAAGCAAGGACAATTATATTGCTGAACTGACCATGGACTCACTATAGGCAGAAAAGAGGATGATGCCAAATTTCAAAGCTATTATGACTAATGTTGTCCTGGAGCACGTTTAGCCAATAATTCACTTCATCATGGTGTGTTAAGAGGTACTTCTAGGTCCACAATTATCATAATGTCTGTCTTCACATTAACTAGTTATAATAAATGCACTGGCATATAGAAAATGTTGTTTTATATTATTACATCATCATGTTACATTATGCTGTATGTGTGTTTCATGGACGCATATATATAAATATATATGCTCCTAATGACGGTAAAGACAGATTACAGTTTTTCAAGCAAGTAGAAGACATTTTAGAGTAGTGTAGCTCAGAGGAAATTGTTGTACTAGAAGGTCTCTTTAACTGCACGCTTGACATACAGTGGGATGCAAAAGTTTGGGCAACCTTGTTAATAGTCATTATTTTCCTGTATAAATCATTGGTTGTTACGATAAAAAATGTCAGGTAAATATATCATATAGGAGACACACACAGTGATATTTGAGAAGTGAAATGAAGTTTATTGGATTTACAGAAAGTGTGCAATAATTGTTCAAACAAAATCAGGCAGGTGCATACATTTGGGCACCGTTGTCATTTTATTGATTCCAAAACTTTTAGAACTAATTATTGGAACTCAAATTGGCTTGGTAAGCTCAGTGACCCCTGACCTACATACACAGGTGAATCCTATAATGAGAAAGAGTATTTAAGGGGGTCAATTGTAAGTTTCCCTCCTCCTTTAATTTTCTCTGAAGAGTAGCAACATGGGGGTCACAAAACAACTCTCAAATGACCTGAAGACAAAGATTGTTCACCATCATGGTTTAGGGGAAGGATACAGAAAGCTGTCCCAGAGATTTAAGCTGTCTGTTTCCACAGTTAGGAACATATTGAGGAAATGGAAGACCACAGGCTCAGTTCAAGTTAAGGCTCGAAGTGGCAGACCAAGAAAGATTTCAGATAGACAGAAGCGACGAATGGTCAGAGTCAACCCCCAGACCAGCACCAAAGACCTACAATATCATCTTGCAGCAGATGGAGTCACTGTGCATCGTTCAACCATTCGGCGCACTTTACACAAGGAGATGCTGTATGCGAGAGTGATGCAGAGGAAGCCTTTTCTCCGCCCACAGCACAAACAGAGCCGCTTGAGGTATGCTCAAGCACATTTGGACAAGCCAGCTTCATTTTGGAATAAGGTGCTGTGGACTGATGAAACTAAAATTGAGTTATTTGGGCATAACAAGGGGCGTTATGCATGGAGGAAAAAGAACACAGCATTCCAAGAAAAACACCTGCTACCTACAGTAAAATATGGTGGTGGTTCCATCATGCTGTGGGGCTGTGTGGCCAGTGCAGGGACTGGGAATCTTGTCAAAGTTGAGGGACGCATGGATTCCACTCAGTATCAGCAGATTCTGGAGACCAATGTCCAGGAATCAGTGACAAAGCTGAAGCTGTGCTGGGGCTGGATCTTTCAACAACACACCGACCCGAAACACTGCTCAAAATCCACTAAGGCATTCATGCAGAGGAACAAGTACAACGTTCTGGAATGGCCATCTCAGTCCCCAGACCTGAATATAATTGAAAATCTGTGGTGTGAGTTAAAGAGAGCTGTCCATGCTCGGAAGCCATCAAACCTGAATGAACTAGAGATGTTTTGTAAAGAGGAATGGTCCAAAATACCTTCAACCACAATCTAGACTCTCATTGGAACCTACAGGATGCGTTTAGAGGCTGTAATTTCTGCAAAAGGCGGATCTACTAAATATTGATTTCATTTCTTTTTTGTGGTGCCCAAATTTATGCACATGCCTGATTTTGTTTGAACAATTATTGCACACTTTCTGTAAATTCAATAAACTTCATTTCACTTCTCAAATATCACTGTGTGTGTCTCCTATATGATATATTTAACTGACATTTTTTATCATAACAACCAACGATTTATACAGGAAAATAATGACTATTAACAAGGTTGCCCAAACTTTTGCATCCCACTGTACCATTAGAAAGAAATTACTGGTTAGCCACATCCTCCATCAGCCCATGAACTGCTGAGGATAGTAAGGGGAATGCAACTGGTGGATCTAGGGAGAGGAAAAATGGAAAAGAACCCAATAGATGTGGGGAAGAGTAAGTGGCATGGAGGTATCAGTGGCCATAAAGAATTATTTACATTTACATTTAAGCATCACCTTGGGCTATTGTACCATTTGGGTTCTCTAATCACAGTTTGGTAACTTGTAGTTTATAAACAGCTTATCAACCCAAAAGTGCTTACTGGCACTTTAACTGTTTTAATTCAAGATCAGTATTGTTAAGAAATATTTAATTATTTCTGGAACATGTGTAAAAATGAAAAAGAGAATTCACTAGCCTGCAACAATGGTGGGATTCAGGGAAGGTTCAGAGTAAATTGTTGTATCAGCAATAAAAAAGAACTGTTGCTACGTTTTTTAAATCAGAGATGACTGAATTGGAAGCTGAAATAATTGAGATCCAGTGGCTTCTTGATTTATGCCCAGGAATATAATACAGCTAATGAAGAGCCTTAAAGTTAAAATCAGGGGACCGGCTCAATTATTAGAGACCAAAGTTAACTGGTGAGAGTATGCTTTCAAACCTTAATGAAATGGATGCACCAACACAATAATGTTTTTGCCTTGAAAGAAAGAACTTGCAAAGTTAAGTTTAATATTCTCTGCAAGCAACAGATGGTGCATATCAGCAGCAGCCAGCAGAGATAGGGGAGCTTGTGAGGGACTGCTGCAAAGACGGTCTATGATGACAATGAATGCCATTTTTATTTATTACAGAATCTTCCTCAGCTTCCTGAGGAAGATGTTACAAGTTTAGATGCAGGATTGACTATGGCAGAGCTTTCAAATGCTTTGAAAGAGCTTATTGCGTGCAAGTTTCCTGGCATTAATGGGCTCCCAATTGAATTTTATAAAGAATGTTCGGATCTAATTGGTTGAGACTTGCCAGAAGTAATAAAGCATCAGGACAACCTTGGCCAACAGACTCCGGACTGTTCTTACTAAAGTGGTGCATCCAGATCAAAATTACTACGTGCCTGACCAGGACCATTTTTGATAATATATATTTTTTTTTAATTTAAGACATTTCTGCTGTCTCAGACTTTTTAAATTTTAATACTAGCCTTATATTATTAGACTAAGATAAAGCATTTGATTGGGTCAGTCATTCCTTTTCTCGGGAAAACTTTCATAAATAAATTCAACTGAATTAGTGAAAGTTAATGGTGGCTTATGAGTGTCTTTTGCTGTCTAAAGGAGTGTCAAACAAGGCTGATCTTTATCTAGAATACTCTACCTGCAGGCTTTGGAGATGTTACTGATTGAGTTACAAAGAGTGCTGGGAGGTTGTTCCATCCCAAATTCTACTACAGAGTGGATTAAAGCTACAACCTATGCAGATGATATTGGGGTAATCAGGACAACCTTGACAAGCTGATGGCTTGTCAAAGAACTTATGAAAAACTATCTTTTGCCAAAGTAAACTGGACAAAAAGCAGTGCTCTGTAAGTTGGAGACTAGGAAGGATGGAGTCCATCTCGACTGGAAGGAGGTCTGCAATGAGGACAGGAGGACTTGGGGGTCTATCTTGGAAACAGATCATTTTTGCAAAAGAATTGGGATGGACTGTTTCAAACGGTGCAAGCTAGGCTAAACAAAAATGGTTGTGAATCCTTCCTCAGATGCCATATAGATGAAGGATGTTGGTCATTAATAATCTTGTTATCTCCAGCTTATGGCATACATTTTTGTAGAAGTAGATCCTTCACCACAGCTGCTTCAGCAGATACAAGAGACAGTGCTCAATTTTCTTTCGGATGGCATTCATTGGCCATGGAAGAGTGTGCTTTGCTCTCTGCTAGATGAAAGCGAGCAAGGATTTAATGGAATTGAAAGTCAAATTGCCACTTTTTTACTACAGGCAGCCCAAAAACTGTTGTACTCTGGTGTACAGGACCCATGAATGGCACAATAGCACAACTATTTCTTGATCAATTTGGACAGATGAGGCTAGTAAAAAGTTTAGGGCTCAGTCAATATGAAATGATTGGAACAAAACTGCCTGATATTTATGAATCAAAAGGGACTTTGAAAATCTTTCCTTATTTTGGAAGGGCCCCTCTTATGAAATTTTTGTGCAAAAACTTTACAAAGAATTTTTTTATCAAATGAAAACATAAAATTCACTTGAACATATTCAATTGGAAAGAAGCAGCAATAATAGCAGAGGAGACAAGAGTGTACTCCTTGCAATTATTGGAGACATGAGCATCTTTACCTGGACATATGTTAACACTCTGAGAGTTTTTTTTTAAACAAACATTTATCCATTGAATGGTTCCATTTTTTCCCACACTTGTGGTGCCCCCAGGAGGTGAATGGACAGGTAGTAAAACAAATAACATGCTGTCAATTAGCAGTCCAATGGACTTACCTCTGCAATTAGCTACCGGAAAGCAACTGGACAGAACCTACAGAACCTATGTGAAGATGAAACATCAAAACCCACCAAACACAATAACAGACAAACCTTGGTGTAATAAGATTACTGTTCCAGGTGGAATGTGGCCAGCATAGAGGTCACTTTACAAGCCACCTTTGGCTAACAGAATGGGAGATCTGCACTGGAAGCTGTTGCTTTACATATTTGCGTTTTTGGCAATAAGGAGTCCGGGTGCTTCTGATGCTTCTCCCTTTAGTGGTGTCAGAGAGACTGTGTTTCATTGTTTTATGTTTTTGTGCTTGTAATCTTTATTATCAGTCAGTTTAAACTGAGTATATTCAAAACCCACTAGAAGAAGATTAGTGGTCCTAGGCCTCATGATTCTGCTGATTTTTTTTAATACTATGTGAAAGAAGAGTCTCAATGGATTTTCATTTTTATAAATCTACAAAGAATACTGACAAGTTCAGGCATTTATGGTGTGTCAATAATGTGTTATGTAAATTTGAAGATGATGAGTTACACATTGTGTTCTGATTTTTTTTATCCCTCACCATGTTTAGTTCATCAGAGTGCTGTAAGATTAGACATCACCTGACTTGAAAATGTTTCTTAGCGATGGTAAAATGAATTTTGTGTGTGCGTGTGTGTTTTCTGCCATACTGTTTTTACCCATTTGTGAATTTAACTTATTTTAATTATTATCTTAATAAAGGTTTTTTTTTTTAATAAAATATATATCTAAGACCTTTGTGCCCACTACATCAAAGCAGTCTGGCATCATTGCAATACCTGAAACAGCTCATAGCTTAAATACATTCCTCGTGAAAAGTTAAAACATTTTAAAAATTTGAACTGCACCAGTTTAAATTTTACAAATATATATTTTTCTATGATAAAATAAAAAAATGTAAGTTTAGGTGCTTCTGATATTTGTAACTTTATAATAACTAATAACCTTCTGGTATATTTCTGCTTTGTTTGAAAAGACACAAGTGAATAATGTGTACATATTTTTAAACTAGCTATTGATTTAATTTTGACTTTTTGGAAATATGAGACAGATTTATGGTTATGTTTATGTTGAAGGTTTTGTCTTAATTATTTCATTAAGGAAGCACTTCATTCTTTTAAACTATTGAGCAGTCAGAGTTTAAAGGAGAAGTGGTAATCAATGGTAATCATAATCTGCTAACTATAACCAAATGTCAGACTTATCATAAAAGGGAGCATTGTATGTAATTAAATTTAAATGGAGCTTATTCTAGTCACACATATAATATGCCTAATAGGCAGGAGGTTGGATTGGATCAACAATAAACCTCATAGGCAGCAACAAATTCATCAGCTTCTTTTAACATGTTTTCTTATCAAAAATACTGTTCTCATATATAAAAAGTCTGGGTTATTCTCAAATGCTTGACCATAGTTGATGTATGGGCCCATCAAAAATCTGTCTCAAAGTTATATATTCCTAGAGGAATTTTATATGGATTAGGAGCCTTATTCTGAACATCTTTAAAAATTCTAATTGTTTTAGAATGTGGAATTAATGTTTAACCCAAAACACATTGCTGGTGGCAAAATATTTCAAGTTCAGGTATTATCTCAACTAGATCTTATACTTTAGACAAAGCATCAGCTTTACAATTTTTAAAAATCTGAATGATAGGAAATTCTGAAACTGAATCGACTAAAGAACGAGCGCTCATCAAGCCTGACAAGCATTAAATCATTTGGCTGTTTTTAAATAATTACTTTCTTGTGGTCAGTATACTGTAGATAAAGAAAGAGTTTTATTCGGAAGAATAAAGTTTCTTGGAGAAGTAAGCACATAAATGAGTAAGTCCTGTATTTGAAAATGTTTGAGAGAATTGTCACTACTCCAATTCTTGATCCATCAATTTCTACTATCAATGGTAAAGAAGGGTCTAAGTGTCTTGACACTACAGTCCTATTGAAAAATGCCTTTAAATGTTCAAATGCATCTTTAGTGTGTTTATGCACTGATAATAATAAATGGTGAATCCAACAAATCATTAAGTCTGTTTAATACTTTTGGGTGTTTTCCAGTTAAGAATCTCTGTGACTTTAGACTGATCTATAGCCAATACTTTTCATGTTATCTCATAATCAAGAATTATCACTTTATCTGTATATTATTTACCCTTCTGTAGTTTAACAGATTATAGCTTGCAAGCAATGTAATAGTTTATTCACATGAAAAATTTACCAGAAACATTTGAAAATATGACAATTTCATCAATAGGAACTACAACAAAAACACCCAATACACCTTTAAAAATATCTTTGACAAAGGATTGAAATACTGTTGGAGCATTGGTCAGTCAATGTGGCATTATTCATAATGGCCATTTTCTATATAAAAGCTGTTTTTCATTCATCTTCTTCTGTTATTCTTATTACGTTATATGCACTGTGTACAGTAGATCTAAGATGATAAATACGATGGATGCTATAACCTGGTTTGGTAAAGAAAAGATGAGAGGCAGTGGATAATTATTCTTGATAGTTATTCCATTTAGCTCTCTGTAATCAATACAGGGTCTTAATCCACCACCCTCTATTCTATGAATAAAAACTCCCATGCCTGTGTGACTATTTAATGGAGTAATAAACCCATTTTGTTAATTTTCTTTAATATAATTTTCTATAACTTTCCATTCTTATTTTAGATAAAGCATTCATTTTCTCCTTATGTAATGGAATGTTGGCTAATAATTTAATAGCAGTCATATTTTCTATGTGGTGGTAACTCTTTGCATCAGTCTTTATTAAATCTTGAAAGTCAAAGTATTCACTTGAAAGGGTGTTAATCCCTGTTTTTACCACCACAGTTGTACTAATTTATGTTAAAGCTTGTGAACTGCCACACCCAACAATAAACATTTGAAAGTAGTGTTAAAGCAGAAATCTGACATTTACTTAAGATCAGAAAACGTCCTGAAACACTCAAACACACACAGCAAAATGTTTCTGATCAACCTAATAAGTCCTCAACAATAGCAACTTTAAAATCTAAAACTGCAAAGATAATGTCATAATTCATTGCAGATCACTGGGATTTTTATATTCAAATTCAAGAAAATAGTTTTTTTCTCACCTGGACATCATAGTTCCTCAAGAATAATAATTTTTTCATTGATAATAATTTCTTGCCCACTATCAGATCCTGCAAATATGACATTATTTTCATCTTCCACAACACTTCTCTTGTTCTGGATCTTACATTACTATGCCCTACATACTCTACCGGTGTCTTTACCCTCTATCATTAGCAGATAAAATATTACAGAATTTATCTCTAGTTATAGTATTAAATATTTCTTGGAGACCAAAGCATCATCAGAGCTTTCCACAGGGACATTCTGGGAGATGATGAAGGCTGTTTTAAGATTATATTATTTCATATCTCTCTCTTAAAAACAAACTAGTGACTAGGAAGGCATCATACTGTATCTGCCAGATCTCTTAATGAGGTTCTCTAAAGATAAGTTGTTCAGTTTCTCTTTTGAGTGTAAAGCCACACCTATTTTTAAAATCACAACATCATTACTATGAACATGAAGGGAATGCTAATAAGATTTTAGCTCAAGTAATCCACAAGCTGGAAGTTATCACTGCAATAACATAAAATACCAACACAAAGGTAAATAAAACCAGGGAGCATAAAATAACTACCACATTTAAGGAGTACTGAAAGTTTTTATATTCTTCACAGAGTAAAGAAGATATGACATAAGCTAATGAGTTTTTTGATAAAATACAAATACCACTACTCATTATTCTGAGTACAGAAGAACTTGAAAAAATCACTGACACTTTTTTCAGATACAGGATGCCATAGCTCACGCCAAAATGATTTCTGAACACTAATAAATTATGTTTGACTTGGTTGCTTCTTACCGGTATAATTGCAAATGAAAACAAGGACAGTGCAACATGTGGATTATAACTCTGCATCAAAATTTGTAGATATCTTGGATCAGCTAACAACAAATGATAAGGTAACTTTGAAGGATTCTTTGGATACAGTAGTTCCCATCAAACAAAACTGATTAAAGTGCACCCTGGTTTAATTAAAATACTCAAGCCCTTAAATTACATGGACAGAGATTGTAAAAAGGTATGAAAAGGCTCTCTTTATAGCCTGCTTGGACTACAATTTTAGATCATAGATTCTTAAACTATGAGTCATGACCCGGATTGTCTGCTTTTGGGTTGTGCAGATTCCTGACACAGCCTTGTGTTCAATGGTAAAAGGTAGCGTACTGTTTGTGAAATGGTCTCATAATGGGTCACAGTAGGCAGTTTAAGTAATCAGCGTTACTTTCCACCTTACTGCCCCCGGGATTACTGTCGGCTGTAATTCTGAGTCTCAAAGAATGGCAAGATTTGATTGCAGGAAAGAAAAGTTTAAAAACACTGGTTTAGATTAATAGATAACTACAGGAATAATCCCTGTGAACTGTTTAGAAACTGCAATGTAAAATACCTACAGACATCAGCATTGCAGATTTTATGAAATTCTTTAAAGAGAAAATTGACAGTATAAGATCCCAGGGTTCAGCATCACCTCTTGAGCACACCACTTCAGTAATTTTAATTTGGTAGCAAAAATGGAAGTCATAACTTTAATTTCTAAAATGAAATTGTCCTATTCGTTCCATAGATCGAGTTCCAATTAAACTAATAAAAAGCTCAAAACATGTTCTGATATCAATCATTCTTGGTATTATCAACTGTTCATTTCTGAATAGTGCAATTCCAGATGAACTAAAAGTGTCAATTATCAGGCCATTACTTAAAAAGCAAGAGCTATACACACATTTGCTTAATAATTACAGACCCAGTTCATATTTACCCTTTCTCTCTAAAATACTTGAAAAAGTAGAGTTTACACAGCTTTGGTCTCACATTACACATCACAATTTATTTGAAAAATTCTATTCTGGCTTCCACATCGGTCACAGGGAAGAAACTGCACTGGTGGTGTAAATGACATTCTGATATCCTCTGATTAAGAGAATTCCATAGCAATTATTTTGGTTAGATTTAAGTGCAACATCAGACACAATTGACAATTTTATTTTACTACACAGTCTGGAAAATTATATTGGCCACATAGGCACTATGTTGTTGTTTATCAAATTGTTTCCCATATGTACAGAAGTATGCTGACAGAACTCCATCATTATGCTCAGAAGTTAAAAAAAGTGATCCACTGCCTTAGTTCTGGGACCTTTTCTGTTTTCACTTTACATGCTTCTATTGGAAATATCCTTAAAAAACATATCACAAATTTTCAGTCATAT
Source organism: Polypterus bichir lapradei (assembly GCA_026402145.1). NCBI lineage: Eukaryota > Metazoa > Chordata > Cladistia > Polypteriformes > Polypteridae > Polypterus > Polypterus bichir. Next base: position 23,869,411 of record JANRMT010062796.1, read on the forward strand.
GCAGATGACATCCAATTATAACCTGTCTTTTAGACGAAATGATGTTGCTCTGTTGCTGTCCTTAATTAATAGTTTCAGTGAATTGAAAGTGGGTGAATGAGAACTATTTATCTCTGAATAGTGAAAAAAAGAAATTTTAGTTATTGCAGGGAATGATGCTGACTGCAACAGCACTCTGTCACTCATTAATTCAGTTGCAATCACTATTAGTTTTACTGAATCAGCATGCAATTTAGGTGTGATTTTTGACACTAGCATGTCATTTAAAACACACATTGCAAATTACACCAAAACATGTTTTTTCTATTTTAAAAATGTTGGAAGATTAAGTTTTTTTAAAAATATTCAGGATACTGACAAATTAATTAATTCATTTATTTTTGTAGGACTAACTACTGCAATGCTGTGTCTACTGACTGTCAAATCATTCTTTTTGCAACCTTTAATTAATTCAAAATGCTACTGCAAGAATTATTACATGAACCAAAATTATGAACACATAACGCCAGTTGTCAAGTCCTTATACTGGCTCCCAGTTAAACCCAGTTAATCCTCCTTTTAACTAATAAAGCCTTAAATGGCCAAGGCCCATCTTACTAACCTAAACTTATCATTACCTACAAACCAAAGCATACTGTACACTGAGATCTCAAGAAGCTTGTCTACTTAAGATAACCTAGATTAATGAAATAACCCTGGGAAATCAAACTTTTAGTTACAGGGCCCTGAAGCTGTGGAATTATCAGCCTGCTAATGTAAGGGATGCCCCTTTAGTCTCAGCATTTAAATCAAGGCTGAAGACTTACTACTTTAGTCTAGCATACCCTGAATAGAGCTGCTGATTAGCAGGTATATTACATTCTTGTTTGTTAATAATTTGAACAGAAATACCAGTAATACAGTATTTAGAAACCATTAACTACTCTTCTCTGTTTACTTTCTTATTTCGGTATCTTGATGTGTCACTTGATGTCACTGCTGTACTGCCAGGCTGCTCTCCTGCATACGGAAAAATCATAGATAAAGAAGTGTTTGAATCATCGGATAGAAAGACTCTCTCATCAGATTAGATATGCTTGGATGGCCAGCACAGGCTCCACTATAGAAAACCCTTGAAGGGGCAGATGGACAGTTGACCAAGGTCTCTAGGACTGTGACTTTAATTGTTGACTTTCTCTTTTACAATTTTAATCTCTCCAGTTGAGAACTGGCCATAGTTCATCAATGAATTAATGGACACATATTGTTGATCTCTATTTATGTTTAATACGTTTCTACCTTGTTCTCCATATGTTTTAACAAATCTGTATTTTTATGTGTACTAGTTCTTAATTTAGTAATTTGTATAATCTAGACATATTTTAACAGAGAATTGTTCTCTGTGTCTGCACTATGTGAAGAGTGCTGTACAAAAAATAAGCTGTAATTGTAATTAAAGCCAGACACTAGCCTTAAACCTTTGCCACCTGTTTAATGTAACATACTTGGCCGCAAATCCTGACTCACCAGAAGTTTTACTGTCTTTGGCTGAAGATAGAATCAAATAGGATTATTTTTTACAACGATCCACAGATTCAGGTTTGGCTCTAATGGATTAAACTACTTCATACTAGTCTAGAAGTCTCTGATTACTTCAAATTAGACAGAGGTACTCGACAAGGGTGCCCACTGTCACCAATGATTTTTGCATTAGCCATTGTGCCATTGGTCATCTCTGGAAGAATCAAGGGATAAAGGGGATTATTCAAGAAAGACTTTAACAGTAAATATCACTAAATGCAGACAATATGGTGCTTTATATATCACACTCACAATCCTCTCTACCATTAGTCGTGGTTTCAAAATTAATCTAAATGAAAGTGTGCTTTTCCCAGTGAATTCTCCACCATATCATATTAGATTAGATAGCGATTCCTTCATAATAATAGTTTACATATTTGGGGATAACCATCACAAGTAAATTTAAAGATCTCTTCAAAGCCAATTTTGTACATACTATGGATAAAATCAAACAAGATGTTAATAAATCTTAGACGAAAGAGCAATACTTGTTCTTTGATGCAATATTATGATTTTTAACTCTGTAGGAGGTGTTATACAACCAGTCCCAACTGATTTTCTGTCAATAACAGCTATGGGTGGCTTGATTTACAATGGGGCTGAATCCATTTCTAATGTAAGTTCTAATTTTCTAATGTAAGGCTTTTACAGAGGGATTGACTGCCTAAGCTTACTTTAGACACGCTAAACGAAGGTGACTGTTCTTTCATGTTTATTGCTGTTACTTAACCTTTTGTTATTTTTATCAAAGCATCTACTATTGGACTTTTCATGATCAAAACCTCCCTTAATTTTTGTGTTTCAGCTGCTGAACCAACTATTTTGTCACAGATATCTGAGGTAAGCACAGATACACTTTCTTTTTGAGCTCATTACTCAAGATCCTATTAAATTACTTTTTAAAAGCAAGCATTCCATTTCAAAATTCCACATTTTGTACAGACTAGTTTCTATTCTAAAATTGAGACAGATTTCTAGTAAGAATAAGGTGATAAGAAATTGCCATATGGAATCTTTCTTGCTTTTAATAAATTCAATAAAATGTTAAAAAAAAAAAAAAAACAGGAGATGAAATATATTCTAAAGCCTTGTAAATTTCTAAAAAATGAAGTCTAAACTGCTCTGTCATCTACCCTAAATCAGAGTCAAAAGAAAACAAAACACTCAGTTCAAACAAGAAGATCAATAAACAAAATATACTTGCCGCTAAACATTTTTGTCCATAATTTGGAACCAGGAAGCCTCTGAACTGACCTTTATATAGTCAACAGTCAACTTGTGACATCGAGGTCTTGACCTTTGATTGTTCTCCATAGGAACATAGCTAGCAACAGTACACAATCTGAGGCCAAACTGGCAGTGGCCATGGAAAACAAAATGGCTATGTGGAAAATGTTAACATATTGTAATGTCTTTAAATGAAAAACAAAATTGTAAAAAATGTATAAAGAAATCATATCATAATGTTATATTAGCAATTCACTTAAGTGATCTTGTAAATCAGAAGTCAGACAAATATTTTATATTATTTGTCTAGAACTGCCATTGAAAAGCACTGATCTAGCATTAGTAATCACCCAATTGAGAGTTGATAAAAGTGACAGGGTGTCTCTGCATCATGGACAAACAAGAAAGGCTAGATTATACTTACTTACTGAAGATAGAAAGTTGTGCAGGCTGCTGCCGAGAAGAGAATGATCATGAGAGGAGACAAACCGTTAGAGATCCTACTAGAAATGCTTAAACACATTTAAATTTACTGTTGTTTTAGTAAGGAATGTAAAAAAGGTGGTGCTAGGAATATTACCACAATGATGCCATTCAGCCAACTGGACGTTTTTTTTTTATGTTTTGTATTCTAATAATTGAAAAATATAAAAGAGAATCTATAGTAATCATAGCTGGTTTTCTTTAAATTTAACAGCGATTATAATTTAATGCATGGACAGGATAAATTGTGAAGTCACCTCCATGTATTTTCTATTCCTTTTTACTGAGCCACACAGGAACGAAGACAGGATACTTAGCTATATGCCTTATTTGACCTCTTAAACAGGCTGGCTGTCAGCCTGCATGATCACTAACTTTCCGCTTTCAAGACAGCTTGCAAAGGACAAACATTGATATTGGCTTTCTGTCTCATTATGCAATTCATGTTTTTTTTGTCTCCTGAGGGTGACAAAGCTGTAAGTGTTGCTCCTCTGTGTCACATATTTTTCAAGGTGCTAAAACCTCCATCTGTTAGTGTTGTATAGTGTAAGCATTCAGCTGTTGCGTATAAGTTAAAATACTGATCTGTAGTTACATAGCATAACCCACATACTCCACCTAGGTCTTCCATTAATACTATGAACATGCACAATTAATCCTAGCATGCATAGTAATACTTATTTCTTTATGTTTTGTACTGCAGAAGTTTTAATACGAACCATATAATATGTCAGTGGCAGCACAGTGGTGTACTTACATTTCCACAATTTTTTTGGTGTTCTAACATAGCTTAAAGAAATATATTTGAATAAGTGGTGACTCTACTTGGCCAATATGAGTGAATATCAGTGTGTAAGACAGACCTTCAGTGGCTATGCTGAAGATCATATTATTATGGAGCAAACAATAACAAAAAGGTACTCAAGAGAAACCAAGCCGTACAGGAAAACTGTCTTCTCAGATACTGGGACATTCATTTTCCCAATGCACATGTCATTTGATATCTTTTTTTGATTATTTTTCTAAATCGATCATGTTTATTGGCATGTTAAACTGATTCTGTGTTTAATAAAATTTGTCTCTAGTTTATTAGGTTTTGTCTTAAGAAAAACAGGATTATGCAGTTGGGATGAAGGTCGATGATTGTATGGTGGTGAAAGGTTTTTAAATTTTATGTATGAATTGTTAGTCTTTTAAACATAAACACACATGTAAATACAACATTAGGAAGTTGTATCTTTAATGGATTTGGTTCATGTATATTGATACTTCGACTGATATAATTAATTCTGAGAAAATTAAAATCAATAAATGGACTGGGTGCAAAGCAGGAACCACATCCAGAAGGAGTACCTGTCCTTCAGAGGCACATTCATCCCATACTCACTAATATGGGGCCTGTTTGGAGTTGCCAATTTACCCTGTAGGCATAAAAGATGCTAAGGACACATGAAAGCTTCACACAAGCAGCAAGCCCAGACCTCTGAAGCTGTGAGACAGCAGTTCTAATCTCTGTGCCACCATGTGGACCTAAAAGAGCCAATCCTTCTATATTACATTTTCTTATTTGGCTGACGCCTTTATCCAAGGTAGCTTACAACATTTACAGTACAACTGGTTTCATTTCTTTTGGTTTTCCAGTTGCAACACAAGCAAGTCAATTGACCTGTTCATGGTCACACAGTGTCAGTAGTGTGATTTGAACCCAAAACCTCAGAGTTTGAAGTCCTAAGTCTTAACCACTGCACCACACTGCCGGTAATCTTGTACTATAAACATAAAAAGGAAGAATGTTTGGATGTTGTGAATGCAAGGAATTAGCCATTATTCAAAGTATTCACATTTGGTTTGAGTAAATCACCTTCACACCAATAAATCTTTGTTAGTAATCAAATACATGTACCCGTGATGGAAATGCCTGAAAAAAGGCTGAAAAGTGTTGCTCTAACCATATGGAGTATATTTAATGTACTGGTGGAATATGGTGGCATTCGGTTTACCTATAGATGCACACTATATTAGCACTATAAATTACAGATCATAACTTATCAAAAAGTCTGAACAAATTGGAATAAATGTGAATAATATATTTGCCATCTCAAAGCAGCTCTAAAACATCAATGCAGCTGTAATCTTCCAAGACCCTCAATATGATATTATGTAATATCAGATTGTTAAACAGTAAGGCAATTTACATTAGTGATTTTATCAGTAATAGGAAAATAATAGACTTTCTATGATTGAATGAAACATGGCTTAGGAGTGATGGCACTGCAGTGTTAATTGAAGTAGCACTTTTGAATTATAATTTTATTCACTGTGTTCATCAAAATAAAAGAGATGGAGGTTTAGCAAACCATTCACAAAGTTTTGCAAGTGCCTTTAACTTCAAATAAAGGCTATATGTCATAACAGGGATGGGGTTATAACGGGAGGCGGGGGCAACCCAAAAAATCAGTGCTAACATAGGAGCTACAAGTTTTCATCAGACAGCTGGAGTACCTTATGTCTGCATCAGCACACACAAAGTTTTCTACCGGCCAAAATATGATCTTTAAGGCCACAGGTACATATAGAGTCTGGATTACAGCTTTTGTCTAAGGGTATGTATGCATTGTGCTAATAATTTCCTCAAGCTAAACAAGGAGAAAGGAGAAATCTCAGTTACTGGCAAAAATGAGAAAAAAATGCGGGTCTTAGAAATAAACTTGATTATTTGGGATTAAAAGTCAAGACAGAAGAACAGAATTTAGGGGTTATTATGGACTCTGACCTAAAATTCAGATCACTCATTAACCATTGTGGCGGTCGGCTGGGGGCTTATGCCCAGCCGGGATGCCTGGAAGGATCAGGAGAGGGATTATACCTCCCCTGGACCACGAGAGGGCAGCCATCTTGGTCTGTAAAGGGGCCACAGGAACAGAGAATGGAAGCTCAACCCTATTGGGGCCCATGGCCATCACAAGGGGGCGCCCGTAGGATTGAGGAGCCCTGGATGTCAGCACTTCCACCACACCTGGAAGTGCTGCCGGAAGGAATACCAGGGACACCCGGAGTGCTTCCGAGTGCTTATGTGGCACATCTGCCACACCAGGAAGTGCTGCAGGAAGATCATCAGAGGGCACCTGGAGCACATCCAGGTGGATATAAAAGAGGCTGCCTTCCTCCAGCTGGGAGCCGGAGTCGGGAGGAAGAAGACAAAGCTCGGGAGAGAGAAGCAGAGGCGGTAAAGGAAGGACCATTGAGAGGCCCGGACTTAAGAAGGGTGTTTGGTGCAGGGGGCACTGTGTTATGTGCGTGACAGTTCTGTAAAGAAACCGGGTGTAGTTTGGAACTGCCAGTGTCTGTCTGTTAGTGTCTGGGATGGTTTCCCACACCATATTAATAGAACTTCATTTTTTTCATTTGCAGAATTAGACCTCATAACATTTGAAGATGCTGAGAAATGTATTGACACTTTTGATTTTAACCTGCTAGATTACTGTAATGTACTCCTTTTTTATTGATTTTATTAAAAACAAGTAGCATTCCATATAATCAAGTTCAAGCTTAAGAAAACTAAATTCACCCTCCACCCAAGAAAAAGACTGTATGAAGTAAAACTTTATGAGAAGAAAAGAGGGAAGAGAATCATTCTCCCCAATATAAATGCGTATTCCAAAATGTTATTGATTAGATCCTGCCAGGTTTTAAAATAAGTTCTTAACAGATCCTCTAAGTAAGAATTTAATTTTTTCCAATTTCAAATAGTATATAACATAAGTTACCCATTGACTTAAAGAAGGTGGGCTAGGATTCTTCCAGTTGAGAAAGATAATTCCATGTGCTAATAGTGAAGTAAAGGCATTTACAGTTTGTTTGTCCTTCTCCACTTTAAGCCCATCTGAGAGTACACCAAACACAGCTGTTGATGGGTTAGGAGGGATTGTGACACCAAGGCTGTCTGATAGGCCTTTAAAGATTTTGCTCCAGAATGATGTTGATTTGGCGCAGGCCCAAAACATGTGGCCCAGGTTGGGTCTTGAACTGAAAACATGTTTGACAAATTTAAATGAGATAGATGTGCTTGATAAAGGAGTTTAAATTGAATAATTGCATGCTTTGTGCACATAGAGCAAGTGTGAATTCTGTTCAAGGCTGCTTTTCGCTCCTTTTCTGAAATGTTGAGTAACAGATCATTTTCTCACTGTACTCTGGGATCTTTGAAAAGAAGGGGCTTAAAATGGTTTTTATATATTATTGAAATGCTGTCTGAGTCTTCAAGACTGATCAATAGTTCTTCTGGAATAGAAATAACTGAGAGATGAGGAAAATTGGGCAGATTCCGTTTAGCAAAGTTTCTAATTTGAAAGTAGTGGAATAATTCAGATTCAGACACAGAATCTGACATCAGAATCACTCACTATTGCTAGCATGTGAAACACACCAGAATTGACTTTCGTTAGGTTCAAAAACATGGTGTAAAAGACATTACCAACTGAAGAAAACACAATTTCAACCCACCAATAATCTGACATTGTGCAAACAACTATACAATTACAACAGTTTCTTGAACAAAAACATTTACAAACCCTAAAATAAATAGAAAAGCTATACAAAATAATGTAGATATCAGATAGTACAAGTTGAGCAAGTATGACGTATTTACAAATTGACAAACAGCTCAGTTAATATTTATATGTTGTACAAACAGTTAAAAGTAACCCAATTTAAGTTTATTTAGGGTATGAATACTTTAGGAAAGAAACTGTGGAGATGGAGTGTAGTTTGGGTTGCAATACGTAGTCCTGAACTTCCTTTGTGATGGCAGTTTAAAGAACAGATGGCTGTTGGGGTGGATGGAGTCAGCTGCAATCTTTCCTGCTCTCTTTTTTTCTCTGGGGATGAACAGATCTTTTAGATAGATAGATAGATAGATAGATAGATAGATAGATAGATAGATAGATACTTTATTAATCCCAAGGGGAAATTCACATTTTTTTTTTTTTTTTTTTTTTTTTTTTTTTTTAGATAGATAGATGCATTTCTTCTCAGTGCTTTAAGCTGACTACTTGAATAGGCGATTCTCGGAGTGTAAAAATCCATGTCAAGTAGTAAAAATAGTAAAAAGTGTCCAGGGAGCAATTCCACATAAAAGAAAGTGGTAGAAGTGATCAGTGAAATAGATAAAAATAGAGATAAAAAGGTAAAAAGATAAAGTCATATACGGAGCTGCTGGAAAAGGCTGCCACTCGGATGCGGCGCCGGAAATGAGAATAAGGCACATGTTTAATGTTGGGAGACAACAGCCAATGATTTCCTCAGCTGAACAAATCACCCATTGCAACTGACTCAAAACCAAAACGCCAAGACAAAGTCTGAATCAAAACAAAAGAACCAGAGTTAATGACAGAATACAGAAAACAAGACTAGGAGCACTTGTGTATGGATTGAATCTTTTATCTTGAACAAATAAGTTCATGTCACTGCACATTTTTTCAGCTTGTACCAGAAGGGTGGACCCTAGTAAACAGGCAATATCCCATAGTAACCATTATTTGCCTGCAGAAGGTTTTAAAATGATGACGTGATGCAGTTAAATTTAAGTACAAAAATTCAATTCAAACCCATCTATGTAAGCAAATCTTCAAAATTAAACTTTCAAAATATAACATACTCATAACCTTGTTCAAAAGATATTTAAGCAGACAAAATGGGTTTCTCCCTTCTCAACAAGTAGCTTATGAAAAGAGAATTACATTTTTTAATTGTTAAAAATGAAATTGTATAGTAAATACTAAAATACTGTATGAGACTTGAACAGCGAGTTGTTTATTGCAGCTGCCTTACAGCCATATTAAAAGGAGTTTCTGGTCCGTGCCCTAACTTTTATAGTTTTCATGGTCTAACCAGGTCAGCATATGTTTTTCTTTAGTTATTCCACTTTTCCATCCACATGTGCACGACTGATGTATTGGATAGCTAATATTGCTCCTGTAAAGTGAATATGCACATGTAAGAGCATGGTCTGTGATGAACTGATATCGCGTTTAGATCTGATTCTTGTCTTATATCTTATGCTGCCTATAAAGGAATTCCTTCCTGACAACCCTAAAAATGAATTAAGCAAGTTCAGAAAATGAATTGATCATATACAAGAATATTCTATTAATATTTATATACTGTATGTAACAACCATTTATGGAAGTTTTACTGTTAGATTTGGTGACAGAGAGATCTCAAATCTCAGTCAAAGTTGTGCAAGAGAGAGACAGGTTGGGAGCATGCATTTATACAGCGTGCTGCTGCACCGCCACACAACAAACTACCTCAGGATCCCACATTAGGACTTGAGTGCAGCCGTGCAATGGGTGACACCTCAGCACCACACTAGTTTGAATGAAATGTGAGGCTTTTCACAGTGGCTGGAGTGCCAATCCTGCCACCACTCCCATTGTGTAAGACAGAACCAAATTATGTTCTACTGGTATTCCCTGAGACGTCATGTTATTGAGCGCCTCCTGCAAATTCTGGGTGCAGTATATTCAAAGGTAAATAACCCTTAAAAAGGAAATATAATACAGTATGATGCCCATGGTCATCTGTGGTGCAAATGCTGGCATTTATTCCTTAATAAAATAAAATACAACAAATTGAGATTTGTCACTCTGCTTATCTCTGAATGACTTATTACATTAGAATGAATGCCAATGCAATAATTTCTAATCCGCCTGCAGGTAGATGGCTTTACCATTTCTTACATCATGTGTTCATAATTTAATTTATCACTATTGTTGAATTTACAAGAGTCCCTTTGGCTGTATGTAAAGATCATTTTAGAAGGAAATACGGTAATCTGGAGATCCAGTGATGTAATATTGTTGTGTGGCTTAAAAATACAAAACTGACATGAGTCATTAGTCTTGCTACTGTCTCAATGCTGTTCCTGTCTGTTGGAGGACTAATTGAATTTCTGCAAAAATCAGGGCTATTTTGCATTTAACAAGTTTTCAATCAGTATATGATTAAATTATTTTTGCAAGGGGAGAATAGGTGAACGCATTTCAAAAATTATTTAAAATATTGTTCTGTTTCAGTTTATTTTACTTACATGAGTTAACCAACCTTGACATTTCATAACAGAAGGGAAATATTGCTGTCAGGCTGGTAAACTGATTAAGGAGTATTTTTCTCTTGTGTTTAAAAGACTTTGGTTTTCCAGTTGTTCAAATGACAATTCTTACCATTTGTGTTTTAAACTTATGCAACAAAAATGTTTAATTATAATAAACATAAGCAGGAATAGAACTTAATGCATATAGAGTTAATGATCTGCTAATTAAATCAAACAAAAATTGAAGGTGGAATTGTTTAACAGGTTTGTGTCAAAAAGAGCATCATGCAGGGCTGGTTGACACATGAATTCTTTGTTCCTGTACCAGACAATGTGCTGGCATTTCTCTGTTATATACAGTATGTACAGGAACAGATGGGTGAGGAAGCAGAGCTTGGATAAAATCACAGAGCTCCTCTGGTTTGTCAATGTCCATCTCACTAAAGGTGGTGGTGAAAAGACATTAGGCTGCTTTGTTGCACTCAATTTCTTCCCCACTTGTACTCTAGACCAGCTTTTCCTAACCTGACTGCCATGGCAGCAATGCAGGTGGGCCTTGGCTGGGCGTGAATGAAACCTCGCCTTCCTTTCACCGCTTCAATGATCATACTTAATTCACACTGGCAGCATTACAGGCAAATCGCAGCCAATCCCGGTCAACCTCTCCAACCCCAGTTCTGACGATCATGTTTGATTGACCAAAGAGGAAAATCATTGACATTTGTGTTTGATTTATCTAATGCACTGATGCAATTGTGACATGTAGGACCATCCGCTCGGCTTTGACGATTATGCTCAATTCACCCTGGGGGAACCACCCCTGTTGGGTCATACTAAATTCAAAAAAGGTGAAATTCCTCCCCCAGCAGGTTGCTAAATTCACAAAGGGGGACTGTTCTCCCAAGTGGGTTTCAAACACACTGGCATGTGAAAAACTGGGTCATGACACCTCAAAGTTTGGGAAACACCCTAGACCCCACAAGTGTATACTCACAAGTGTGACAGCTGACACTGTGAAATGATCTGCACTACCGCCTTATATCTACCAGAGAACTGCTGTAAATATCGGCTGAGTCACTGTCAGTCTGGAATTTGTTGCATCATGTAGCTGACTGCTTTAGTTTTCATTTCACAGCAGAAAGATATGTATGCTAAATTAATGACAGTAAATTGGCATAGTGTGTGTGCCCTGTGAAAAACTGATGATCCATTTGGAAATGGCAATAGGAGAGCTTTCAGATCTCTGTGACCCTATAACTGAATTAAGCTGGTTTGGCAAATGGATGAATGGTCAGATAAAGACCATTACTTATGAAAATTAAATGTATCATTATGGTGAAGAATAATAATATCAAAGTCTTAATCAATAAAGTAGAAGAAACCACCAACCCATGTACAGAAATGAATTTAGTGGATATCGATATCAAACATGCATATTAAAAGAATTTTTATATGTGTATCACTCTAGAGTTACTGTACAGTATTAAAGATGAAGTCATCTGATTTAGTGATTTTAGGATTGGAGCACAAGGGTTTAGAAAGTGAATGAGTGTATGATAAAACGATTATAACAGAAAATACTGAAACGTTCTCCTCATTGGAACAGTTTTCACTTCACTGATCTAAAACTTTTTTGGCACCTGAAACATTTTTATCCAGGCTTCTAGAAAGGTAAACTTTTTGGGTAATACTTAAAATTGATTTTTTCCATCAAACATAAACAGGGCAGTTCAGCTGGTGCTTTACCACCTGCATTCCCAACAGCCGGCTGTTTTTTAAAAGTGTTTTTTAGTTCAATAAAATATTGATCAGTCTTCATGCATTTTCAACTTTAAAAGGGTCAGAGGAGTCATATATTTTCTGACATTAAGAATAAATAACAGAGGCACAAAGATCTATGGAATAATTTCAAATAAAATCAAGGTCAATTCAACAAATAATCTGCATGTGCATTTTTAATCATTGGAGTCCAGCCGTTCAAAGAGAACTACTCGGCACAGGCCTCCAACCAGTCTATTGAACCTTAGTTCATGTCTTTCATAGAAAAGAAAATGAAAGCATAGCAGACTTCAGACCTAAAAAGGTCACATTGTATACTATAGTAGGCAAAAATTAGTAGATAGATCCCTGTTCCTTTCTTTCAAAGAAATCTAACTAATATGAGGAATGTTGTTATTCTTAGTTTTAATGTCAAATACTGTGGTATTTGCAATCAGATAGCAAATAAAAAAGAAGTTTAACTTGTTTCTGAGTCTCTCATAAGCATAATGTCTCATTGACAATATTATTTGTAGCTAAAATAAAATGGTTTTGGAATTTGGAATTGGCAGTACGAAAACCTTTTACTTTTATTAATCTCCTTTCTCTGTCATGTTTAACATTGAAGGTTTAATGTTGCAGAGCAGAATAAAATATAGTAGATGAGTTTTATGGAACCTGTGTACCTAAACACACAACACATTTTCCCATGCCTTTTGTGGTTTTGTATAGTAAAATTGCAGATGTCTTTTTTTTAAGACATTTTTGGCATTCTGCTTAAAGTTTAACATGGCCCCAAAGCAAATGCTGACATTGAACAGGTTGTGACCTAATACTGAGTATGCATTTTAAAATATTCAAATAAACCTATCTAGTAATGTTTTAATTTGCTGTACACTGAGCAGATTAGTGTCTTTTAAAAACAGATATTACCTTTGCATATGTATATACAGTAGCATGCCGGGATGTGGCAGAGTGCACTGACTCTTTTTCTCCCTTTCCTGTAGACCATTCACGGGAGATCCCACCTGGCTCTTTTGACGTCACTTCCGGGACCGAGCCTATGAAAGATGACCTTGTCAGCCCTGGCCCCTGTGATGTCACATCCGGACTAGTAACAGTGGCTGAAGACCATAAGCCTGATCCATATGATCTCACTTCCTATCTTCCCCTTTAAAAACCTACAACTTTTCCCTACTCCCTCAGTTCTGTTTTGGACTCGGTTTTGTGCACATCAGTGCTGTATTTGCTGATCTTTACTTTTGCAGCCAGGATACCAGATTATACGGGTGGCTGCTCTGTCTCGTATTTATGACTATATATTTTCTTTATACTTAATTTATTTGTCAGATGTAAAGTTATTGTGACAAAACAATATGTTATTTGTATATACGCTCAGTAGGTACATCTGACCTTTAATGCAAATAGCTCCATTAAGCCAACCATGGTGTTGCAACTCATTACATATAATATGCAGACATGTTCAAGAGGTTTACCTTTATTTAATTTTAATTTTATTTAAAGACAATAACATTCACTGTAGTGTTTAGATCTGGCAGTGCCATGCTGACGGTGTACATGCCCAAAAAGAAGAAGTCTTTGATTTCAGTCTGTAACAGCCGGTGTAAAGTTTGTACCTGTAAAAGATATCACTGAAGGGGTATATCCAGACACACAAACACTGGTGAATCATGTCTTCTTAGCATCTTGTTGTCACTTGAATTTTTTGTTATTCAGTTTTATTCTTGAATAAAAGCACATTTCTCTCTCGCAATTAAAGTCTCCAGCTATTATAATTTTGTGAGTGTTCGTTCATATTGGGAATAGATGCAAATACATTTCTGTCATCCACATTAGGTGCATAGATATCAAAATTACTTTAGATTTAAATAAATTACCCATCACCATGGCATATTGCTCTTCATGATCAGATAGTATGTCTGATACAAATAAGGTTGTTTAATGTATTAAGATTATCACACCTCTAGTTTCCTTTGTGTAGCTGTAGTGAAAAAATTGGCCAATCCAATCTCTTTGCAATCAAAACCGGTCCTATCTTATTAAGTGACTCTCCTGTAAAAATACTATCTTGCCATTTAGACCTGTTAGGTGAGATAATACTTTTTATTCTTTATATCGCGATTGAGACTTGTGACATTCCATCTTACAAAGTTCACTCTTTGGTCAGCGAGACACTGCTTCTGAACTTTTGAAGACATTTTGTAATTTTAAGTAATGGTAATAAGCTGTTTTATAAAATAGCTTTAACCTTGATTTCACATTTTGCTTGGTATTATGGCTTAGGAGCGTATTATTATGTTGGCACTTAAAGTTGTTGGGGTGAAAAAGATAAATGTGCTATTTTTAAATCGCCCCTGCATCCCCATGTGTAGCTAGACCACACTTCACACAATCCCAGTCCTCTGACATGCCAAGAGACACGGCACGTTCAAAAGAAAACAACCCCCCAACAGCAGTGTTGTAAGGATTAAAATGGAGATATCTTATGATAATACAGTCCAGATACAATAAACCTAGGGTATGATGTTTAACAGTCCCCTTAGGGAAAAAAGGAACTTTTTTTTTAACCTAATGACATTTTAAATTACTAATTACTTAATGGTTACAAAAATATACATATACTTAATAGAATAAATTTCAATACAGGAACTGAAAAAAAGTAACCAAAAAGGAACTAGAATGTATAGTTAAGGCAAATGTTGCATTACAAATAAACCAAGTTGCAAGCAGAATCTCTTTGCACTACCAGGACTCTAAATGTAGCTGCGTTTTCCCAAAATTACCAAAGTTCTGCAGCTTCAACTCCAAAAAAATGGGATTCAACAAAAGCCTGACGCGCAGAAATGATTCCACAGACAAAATATCTTCGTTTTTAAAAGTTTAGTTAAGTTTTAAAGTAAAACAGTTCACACAAAAAAAAGGAAAATTAAAACATCAAAAAGGGAAAAAATAATGTTAAGAAAAGTTAAATTCTAAGCTTAATCTTGTTACATCTCAAATCGTTACTATTTACTTAATATTTCTGAACCATTTCAAAACGGTCAGAAAACTGTATGCTTATCCCATTTCTAAGCTTAAAATGGGTCTTATTATCACACTGTTACTCAGTTATAGTAAGAAGGTTCTATCTCTTGTTAACTTATAAGGGGAAAAGACTATACCATAAGTTATGACTATGAAAAGAATTTATATTCTATTCAAATTAAGCAAACATTAATATGAGTTTAACTCAAAACTTTAACTAATTGGCTATGCAGGAGCGGAGACAATTACTATACTTTACTTCAATATGAGCCAATTAATTTTATATTAACTATTCCTTTCAAATCATTAGCAATAACACTGCAAACAAAAATTTTAAAAATTTCATATTTCAAACATCGGCTGTTTCTTGAAGTAGGCACAGTTTATTCACGGGTCTGTCCAGTGTGCTGGTTTTGGTCTGCACACAAACTCTTCTAACTGCACCTTTGGTATCTGGCATTGTCTTGATGACTCGACCCATTACCCAGGAATTGCGAGATGTAGCTTTATCTACAATTATAATTACAATTTTGAAGTATTGGCAAATACTCTTTTGTCCATCTTTTCCAAAACAAATCGGCCATGTATTGAATTTGTTTCCAGCGTCTTCTTGGGTATGGTTCATTTTCTGAAATGAGTTTAGGTAGTATTTCAGGTTTTGTCTTCAATAATAACAAGTGATTGAGTGTGAGTGGTTGCAAATCATTTGGGTCATCTGATGTCTTCGTAAGGGGTCTGTTATTGAGTATTGATTCCTCCCTACACATCATTGTAGGAAGGTTTTCGTCATCAAGTGTTTGTTGGTTTAGTGTTGAATTTAAAATCTTTCTTATGCTTCTGATTTGTCTTTCCCACACTCCACCTTGGTGAGAGGCTGATGGTGGATTAAAAATCCATTTGATTTGTTCTTGCATCATAGCGTTTTGTGTTCCAATATTTTAATAGCTTCTCGTAGCTCTCTTTCTGCTCCAATGAAATTTGTTCCATTGTCTGAGCGCATGATTTTAACTTGTCCTCTTCTATCCGTAAATCGGAGTATGGCTTGGATACAAGAATCAGTGTCTAAGCTATGTGCGATCTCTATGTGCGCAGCTCTGGTTGTTAGACATGTGAAGATTACTCCATACCTCTTGACCAAACTTCTTCCTCTTTTGACTAGGCCAAAATAATCAACTCCAACATTAGTGAACGGTGGTTGGTTTGAATCTAGGCGATCTTCTGGCAAATCTGCCATTATTTGCTCACCTGCTTTCGCATTGTATCTTCTGCATGTTGTGCACTTTGAAATTATTTTTCTGATAGCTGAATTTGCTTGAGGTATCCAGTATTTCTGGTGTAATTGTGCAAGCACATAGTTGCACCCACAATGTCCGACGTGTTTATGAATGTGCTGTAATATGAGAGAAGCAACATGTGAATGCTTGTGTAGAATTGCGGGGTGTTTAGCTTCTTCGGGCATTGCAGCTTTACAGAGTCTTCCTCCAACTCTTAATATTCCATCTTGTATGATCGGGTCGAGTTTATAGATTTGACTGTTCCTTTTAACACAAGTCTTTTTCTTTAGAGCTTTTAATTCTTCTGGAAATTCTTGCTGTTGACTTGGACGGATAAGCTCTGTTTCAGCTTTAACTAAGTCATCTAGAGAAATTGGACTTGGTTTTAAAGTCCGTTTATACTTTTTCATGTGCTTTGTGATGAGTGATTTTTGTTCTTTTGGATTACCTTTAGTCTGACTGGCTTCTAGTTGAAATGTTTTTCTTTCATTTCTTAAGTGCAACAGCATGTCTTCAAACTTGAGAAACCAAGCCACTGCTTTCTTCAAGCGATGCCAATCTGAAAAGTAAGTGATTAGTTTGTTGATGGGTTCAGTTGTCTCTTCTATTTTTGTCATGTTAACTGCACAAATTTTAATTTCTGGATCATCTTCAAAAAGTGAATCGTTCAGTTGATCTGGTCTTTTTGGCCACTCACGTTCTGACTTCAATAAGAAACTTGGATCATGTGACCATGTGATGTTCTTGAGAAAGTTTTCTATGCTTAGCCCTCTAGAAGCTTGATCAGCTGGATTAAGGACAGATGTGACATACCTCCACTGTGAAGGTTGTGAATGATCTCTGATCATGGAGATTCTGTTTGCAACAAAGGTCTTGAATCGAGTGCTTTCATTTGAGATGTATTTTAGCACCATGGTGCTGTCAGTCCAAAATGTAGATTCTCTTAAGGGCATTTGAAGCTCACCTTTAAGCATTTTGTCCATTTTTACTGCCACAACAGCTGCTGTCAGCTCCATTCTTGGAATTGTGACCTGTTTCAATGGTGCAACTCTTCACTTGCCCATCAGGAATGAACAATGCCTTTTGCCCTCTTCATTTGTTAAAACAAGATAAGTGACAGTGCCATATCCATCTTCACTAGCATCTGCAAAATGGTGCTGTCTTTATGGTTCCAAACCCAGTAGGTTTGAAGCATCTGTTCACTTTATAGTCTGTAAGTAACTTCAAATCATCCATCCATTTTTTTCCATTTCTGAATGTGTTTGACTTCTACTTCTTCATCCCACCCAAATTTCTCTTAGCATAAGTCTCTTAGAATAAGCTTTGCTGGCAGTAAAGCAGGTGCTAGAAAACCAAGTGGATCATAAACTGAGCTAACAACAGACAAGATACCACGCCTTGCAGTGGGCTTGTTTTGCAACTTAATCTGAAATTTGAAACTGTCAGTTTCTGTGCACCACTGGATGCCCAGGGCACGCTCTGTAGGAAGGAGACTGTGGCTCAAATCTAAGTCCTTTTGTTCGTGAGCTCTGTCTTCTTCAGGTATGGACAATAAAACTGCTCTGATGTTACTCACCCACTTAGTCAAATGGAATCCCCCTTTGAGGCATAGAGCTTGGATGTCCTTTGCCAGCTTTATTGCTTGTTCTTCTGTTGTCACTGACCTTAAACAATCATCCACATAGAAGTTGTTGAGAACAGTGTTAACAGCTTCCTCAGGAAATGTATCTCTGGCATCTTCGGCTGTTCTACGCAAAGCATAAGAAGCACAACTGGGTGAAGAAGTAGCACCAAAAAGATGTACTGTCATTTTAAATTCTTCTAGGTCTTTACTTAGATTACCTTCAGGCCACCATAGAAAACGTAAAAGATCTGTGTCTTTGTCTGGTATCTTAACTTGGTAGAACATTGATTTAATGTCTGCCATTAAGGCTACTGGCTCCTTTCTGAATCTTGTAAGGACGCCAATGAGTGTGTTAGTTAGGTCAGGGCCTTTTAGTAATTGTTCATTAAGTGAAATCCCCTGGTAGGTGGCAGTGCAGTCAAAGACTACTCGAATCTTATTTTTCTTTGGATGATACACACCGTGATGTGGGATGTACCACACTCTGCCTTCATTGCAATTCAGGCTTTCTTTGGGTACTTTAACAGCATAACCATTGTCTATAATGTCTTTCATGAAGGCTTTATAGTTTTCGTGGAAACTTGAATTTTTGCTCAATTTTCTTTTGAGTCCAATAGCACGCTGTTCAGCAATGCAGCGGCTATTCGGCATTTTAAGTGTTTCATCCTTCAAAGGCAAATTTAAACAATAGTGGCCACCTACCAGTCTTGCAGATTCTGAAGCTATGCGCATGAACTTGATGTCTTCCTGTGACATTTCCTCTTTTTCTTCACAGTTACGCTCTGGAAAATCTGTGTTATACTGTTGCAGCAGCATATCTTCAATTTCTGTTATTGACACACGATTGATTGAATGTTTAGGCATCTTACCATTTTGTTTTGCGAGGTCATCTATCTCTTTGTATGGTCCACCAACTACCCATCCAAGTGCAGTCTTCATAGCGTGAGGTCCACCTCCTTGGCTAGGTATGATTCGTGACTGCTTGAAGATTTCTGGATAGTTGATTCCTATTAAAAGATCAACTTCAGAGTCAATATGAGATAGACGTACCTCCTTAAGATATGCCCACTTATCGATATCTTCTTGTAGTGGAATACTTTCTCTGTTCACTGGAATGGAGACCTGTATGAAGACCTTTGGCAAATCAATATATTCAACATCATTGAGACCACAGACTTGTAAATTTGATAAAACAGAACATTGGGTTAGCATTTTTGAATCATCATCGTAATTACTCATAGTTTTGAGGAATACATGCGTCCTTTTCCCTTGAAGGCTCAGTTGTCTCTGGAGCCTTTCAGTGCAAATTGTTACTGTACTGCCGAGGTCTATAAAGGCGTATGTTTCTACATACCTTTCACTTTTCTTGGATTTTACCTTAACAGGAACTACTTGCAGTGCACATTCTTCTCCGGCCCCTGTAAAGGTACAAGTTCCAGTCTCGGTTTCCGTTTCAGTAGATGTTGCCACACTAGCCGTAGCCTTAAATACTGCTCTACTGTCCCCTTCAATGTGCAGGATATCTGGGTGCTGTAAGGAACATGTCTGACATTTCATTCTCTCTTTACAATTCTTACTTAGATGACCCTGTTTGAAACAGCGAAAACATTAACCTTTAGATTTTAAAAAGTCTATTCTTTCTTTATGTGGCAATTCTTTGATTTTTTTACATTCGCCGAGAATATGCTGGTCACTGCAAAATGCACAAGGTTTTTTAAATGCACATGTATCATTAACTGTATTTTTGACAGAGATTCCTTGAGTCACCTTTTCAGCTACATCAGAAATATTGGCGGTGAAAATACTTCCTGATCTCTGTCCGTACTTCTGAGGAGACCTACTTTTGTCAGTTTTTTCTTTTTTCTCTATACAAGTATAGTCTTGTGAAACAGCACTATGTACAGGGTCTAAAAGCATTTCAGCTTCGTTATGCAAAAAAACAATTAGTTCAGGTATGCCAGGTCTCATTTTATTTTCTCGAAGCCTGAAAGCATATCTCATCCATTCGTTTCTTAGAGAAAATGGAAGTTTCCCAAGTACTGCACGCACATTATGACTGTTGTTGAATTCTCCACCATTCCCTGAATCATTCATAGTATTCATGCAGATTGAGAGGAAGTTAGAATAATCTCTCAGAGCCTCTCCATTGTTTTGCTTTATCTGAGGCCATTTTAATGCTTTATTGAGATATGCGTCTGCTACGAATAACTCATTGCCATAATATCTTTCAAGCAACCTTCTGGCTTCTAAATAGCCTGCATCTGGTAACATTCGTGAACAGCCTTTAATCATTTCTTGAAGAGAACCTCTGGTGTACTGAATCAGATAATCTAATTTATCTTGAGGGTTTTGTAACACATCCCCAACTGCATTATCAAAGGCCCTAATAAAATCTGCATAAGCCAATGGGTCTCCTGAGAATAAAGGGACCTGCCTAAGAGGTACTTCACCACGCAGAGCTGGGGGTGCTGGAGCAGGTGTTATATTTTGATCAGTTAACGATTTAGCCATTTCGGTGATTGCCTTACTACATTCGAGTTGGCCCCTTTGACATTCGGCTTGATTCTTCTGATATTCGACTTGATTCCGCGCTAGCACATTTAGTATATCATTTCCAGAGCTCTGAGTGTCGGTTTTTGTGATAGATGTGGTTTGTTCCAGATCTTCTACTTTAACTTTAAGTTCACGTAGCGTTTGTAGGATACTATCGAGTGTTGATTGTCAATCAACACTGCTATAGAAGATGACGATGCGGCTGTGGTTTTCTGGGCTAAAGAATCAAGTTTGATATCAAAGCGCACGCTTTAACTGAGGAGATGTCTTTCGTGTTTTTGACTTTGAACGAACCCATTCTTGTAATTGCATCTCTTCGAATTGATTAACTAGTTCATCAGCTTTATGTGCTAACAGTCTATTTGCGTCTTCTAGCCATGCCGTAGTAGCGACACCGAATTCATTCCATTTCTTAGCGCTTTCCGTGAATGTCTTTTTCTGTTTCGTAATTGCTCCCTCCTTACTTAAGGTAGACAGTAGCTTTTCGTGTAATTCCTCTATCTCTCTATGCGTTACACAAAAATCTTCAAATCTTTTAGCTACAATTAAGCGGTTTCCTGGAATGTTTTTAAGACTTTCGATCTCAGTTATGAACACGGAAAGCTTATCTTTCCTCTGACTTATTTGATCTTTAAGATCTCTAATTATATTTTCTGACTTCGAGTCTGTACTCAGATCACTGCCGATCTCACTTGAGCTCTATTTAGACATTTCCATGACAACAGTTCGAGCAAATGACAGGACGTTTCTTGACAGCAATTTCGTCACAATAGGGACATTCCAACAAGGCAGATTAATTCCTTGAAATAAGGCTCCAATGACTCAAACAAAAGCACATCCAATCATCCAAAATGACTTTTTCCAAGACGTCCTTTAATAATATCACAGTCTCTCAAATCTTCTTAAGGTACAGCGACCTTGCTTTCATTTATAATCATGCGAAGATAGTAGATAAATGCACAGTACCTTCTGAATGATTCAGTTCTTTTTCTTCGTTGACGAATACAGTGTCACAAAAACGACCAATCGACATTGAGAAGGTTTGGGGCAGCCATCCGTATAATTTTTCCCAGCTTCAAAATTGATTCAAAAGACAGACATGTTCATACGACTGAGTCCAAAACAGAACTGGTATACTAGAAACAAGATGGTGTCTTTAAAGGCCAGTATGGGAAGTGATGTCATTAGTGCTAGAACACCAGACACCAGAAGTGGTGTCGTTGGCTGCCCCAGAGCCGGGTGGGATTTCCCTAGAATGGTCTGTAAAGAATCGAGGGAGAGAATTAGTGCACTTCGTTATCACCTGATCCGGCATGGAATTACATGTACCCAGGCCCTTTAGTTGTCTCCTAAACATGCGTGTGTGACAACAGTTATTTTCAAACATAATCTCCTCTTTCTATGTGAGAATCAACATAAAATTTGTTGGATCGAACAATCAGGCTTCTTGGTTTTGAGTCATTTGATCCACTTATGCTATAAGCCTCTAAGATCTCAGTGTCCGATTTAAAGTCCTCTCTAATTAATTTAGAGAATAGTTCAGCTATGAATTTCACTGGGTTTGGACTTTCACAGTTTTTAGGGAGACCTTAGATTTTGATGTACACAGCAAATTTATCACTGAGCACTTTGCATTCGGATTCTACAGCAGTTGTTTTTTTGTCAGCGGAGGATGTCAGTTGTTCAACTTCTTCAATATGAGTCGTAAATGTTTGCCTACTTCTTCCAGTTGAGCACCAAGTACTCTTATTTTATTCTCAATTTTGCTTATTATTTCCTGTATTTTATCATCAGTTCTTGCTTGATTATTTTTAAGGTTTACATCAAAGTTATTGCTTAAATGTACCTACTGGGGCCTCATGCGTAACGACGTGTGTAGAATTTGCACTAAAACATGGCGTATGGACAAAAGTCAAAATGTGTGTATGCACTAAAAATTCAGATGCAGAAAACCGTGAGTAAGCCAACTTCCGCTACATAAATCCCGATCTGCATGAAACATAACGTTCATGCATATGGCTCCCACCCCTTCCAGGCTCCTCCCAGAATTACACCTCTTTGAATATGCAAATCAATATAAATGTTCTCCTAAGTACAGCGTTCTTTGAAAAGACAATGGCAAAAGCATGGGAAAAAAAGAATTTCAGCGAATGCCAAGTGGAGGTAATGAAAAACATACTTATTTGTTGTTTTAGGCTGTTGTATAAACAACAAAATTAAGCTGATTGAAAGTTCAAGATCAGAAAGTCGCACAGTGCCGAAATAAAAAAGAAGTTACCAGATATCAATGTCAACATGAAAAGGCGAGTCACAGCCTGTTTCAGTCAGTTTTACAAAAGCTGACCCCCATGCAATGGTCAGGCCGTGCTCTTGTGCTGAGTACATCTTCGGGCGTTGGCCGCACACCTCATATGGAAGCTTATTAGGGTACAGAGAAAAGAAAAAAAATAACGGACACAATGGGGAAAAAAAGCTTGAAATGTCAACTTTAATCTCGAAATTTCCACTTTAATCACATTCTGTAGTATATTCTATCATTAAAGCAGAATGTCATAAACTTTATTTTAAAATCTTTTGATTTACTAGTTTCTCAAATCCCATCGTAACTAAAGTAGCACGTTAAATGAGTTGTATTCTATGTACTCTATATGTGTGAATCACTACTTGCTTCTTATTAAATGGGCTTTCTCTTACCCCGACAGGACACAAAATACATTACATTCATGATATTACAGCTCTCTGAACAATTTAAATACTAAGATGTATACTTGAAATCATTTTCATGATGAAATGAATTAAAGCATGTATTAAACATAAGGCCACAGTGGCGCTGGAGTAGGGATGAGTTGGCACCCTGTCCAGAGATTGTTCCTGCCCCGCGCAAGATGCGTGCTATGCCGTGCACAACCATCAATGAAATAATTTATTGCAGTAGTACTGTCTCTTTCTAACATACTAACCCCCCATTCCAGTCCGTCCTTTTCTTTCTCCAAGTAACCAACAGTCACACAATCAGCTCTATAATAAAAGTCAAGCCATCTGTAAACTTAGAACTCTGATTCTTCAAAACTTTTAAGGAACATTGAAATATCTTTTCAGTACATGTTTAATTATTCCATCCATCTATTCATCTAGGGTTGCGCCAGTCCCAGCAAGCATACAGCAAGTGGCAGGAAGAATCCCTGAGCCAGTTCAACGGTAGTGCTGTCCATTGAGTCCATTTAATTAATAATAGTATACATTATTTAAATGAAGTTAAAGTGTATCTGTATAATGTAATATATATACTTTACTGCACTTCATCTTAAAAATGATATCAAGAGCTCCAACAAGATAGTGCCTGGAAATCTAAACAATAATAATAATAATAATATTAATAATAATAATAATAATACAATAAAAAAAAATGAAAAATATACAATATGAAATGTCGCAGATGACTGGGGGGGCGACCTGGCCGGGACGCCCAGGCGGACCGTAGGAGGGCTTATGCCTCCCCCAGACCATGTGGGAGTAATCGCCCTGTTACCTATGGGGACCACGGGTACAGAGGTTTGAAGTTCAACCCTGTAGGGGCCCATGCTCACCGCCAGGGGGCGCCCCAATGCTTTGGGAGCCCTGGACCTCAGCACTTCTGCCACACCCGGAAGTGCTGGGGGGAAGAGGAGAAGGGACACCCGGAGTGCTCCAGGGTGTGTAGCCGGCACTTCCGCCACACTGGGGACTGCCGGTGGAAGATTGCAGGGAAGCACCTGGAGCACATCCGGGGGCGTATAAAAGGGGCTGCCTCCCTTCATAGGAGGACTTGAGTCGGGTGAAAGTAGGACGACGTCTTGGAGGAGGCAAGGAGGTGGCCTGAAGAGTGTAAGGCATTGGACTGGTGGCCTGGACTTTGGGGACTTTGGGATTGTGTGGCACTATTGTAAATAGATCAAATGTATAATAAACGTGTGTTGGGTGACATTGACGTGTCTGCCTGTCTGTGTCCGGGCCGGCTTCTACAGAAAGCATAAGTGGCTCAGGTTGTTCAATATTACAACTGTAATGGAAGTTTACATTGAGGTAATTGTACTTAAAAGTACAAACAGTTCTACTGGGAGCACTTGATGGACTGATTGTGTTTAGAGCTTTTGAGATGAAACTGTTTCTCACGCACGCGGTTCATGCAGAAAAAGCTCTGAAGCGTTTGCTGAATGGGTGAAATTTAAATAGACTGTGTGCATGGCTGAGGCAGCATGTGCTAGATGCTGTACCCCGATAATTTTCTCCATTCTTGAAACAATCTTTCCGATTAGCTGTTGTATAGCTATGTTTCCCCGCTCAGATAAAATATTGGTGCACTGAGAGTAACAAACCTAAAGCAGTTATGTTATTTGGAATAGTTTGGCCATTCTGTGCATCATTATATTGTTACAGGTTGATTACAATCAGATGCCTAAACTAAAAATCGATATGCGGTTAATTTCAGGGTATTTGATAAAGCCATGTCAGGGATGTCATTCAAATAATTAAAGGGAAATCACACAGGAACAGTAGCACTGCTTTGACACTGGGTGCCGCCAGTTTGCAAAACTGAGCTGCAAACATGCGTATGCAATAGATTGACCTGGCATGAGAATGTGTGTGGCTTTACGCCAAGTTTAGTTTTTATACATTGCAATGTGAACATGGAAACGGGCGTACGCAACATTTTTGTGTATACACACCATTTATACATAAGGCCCCTGGTCTTTTATCTCCTGTAGCATCTTGTCTGTTCTGTTGACTGTTCTCTTAATTCTCTTGCGTATGTCCTGCTTTACATCCTCCTTAACATCATTTATTTCTATCACAAGTGCAGTAATCAATGCCTTCAGCTCAGATAGCTTGCTTCCATTGTCTCCGTGTTCCAAAAGTGGAGTTATGTATCCTGTTGGAGTTGATGCTGTCCACTCACGGGGGTGTTGGTATTAGATGAGAGAGGGAATGCAGAGGCCATCCTTGGTTCCACTAACTTGCCGGAGATTGGCAAATTTTTGTTGCCCGCCTCACTCGCAATTTTGCTTCCACATTTGCTGTTGGCAAGAGCCACTGCTGCAGCGTAAGGCCCTGGCTGATCCATTCCTTTGCCCGTCTCTTCCAACTCAGTCTGTCACAGACTGTATCGTGAACTTGAGATTGGCTTAGACTTTGATGAAACTTTAGCAGCCTTTTGCTTCTCTTTCTAATCTCTTGTTCTCCTGCTCATGCTTTTAATTTACTTGTATTTAAAACCTCTCAGGTTCACTTAATACAGGGTATCTTGGAAAGATAGTTAAAAAAAGCTAAATAACACTGCTACCAGCGGACATATGATTTGACCAACTTTGGCAGTGTTATGACTGTTGGCACCAGATGTGATGGTTCAGGCATCCCTGAAACAGCTACTCTCCTGGGAATTTCACATACTATAATGATTATCATTCACATACAATACCCAGTTAGCAGCAGTTATTTGGGCAACCGTGCCTCATTAATGAGAAAAATGGCAAAACACATCGAAACTAATAGAAAGGATACATATATTCAAAATGCATTTTACAACAGAAGTGTGTGAGAATGGATTTATAACTATAAATATAACACCATGTTATGTCACTTTCAGAAATTCTCAGATGATTCTGTACTTATGCGGTTTATTGATGCAGGGGATGAAACATAGTATGGGACTATGATCACTATTCAGGGAGTGTCTACCGACAAGCACTTTGCACGCCACATCAATGACAGGTTGGACTGGTCTTGTAACACAGAGGATCTATATAAAAAGTATTAAGTGGGGGAGAGAAAGAGAGCAGGCCTGATCTATACCTAATCTATCCTCTCAATCTTTATAATTATGACATCAAAAACTCAGAATCAGTGTCTCCATGATGGGACAGTTAACTTCGTAAGCTGGAATGTTAAAGGCCTGAATCACGAATTAAAGAGAAAGAAAGTACTCTCTCACCTAACAGGTCTAAATGCTAAAATAGTATTTTTACAGGAAACCCACTTAATAAGCAAGGATCAGTTCCGGCTGCAAAAAGACTGGACTGGCCAAATGTTCCATTCTAGTTTTACGAAGAAAACTAGAGGTGTGGGAATTCTTATACATAGAACTGTACCATTTGTAGCATCAGATGTAGTATTGGATCCTGAAGGGAGATATGTAATGATCATGGGAGACTTATCTAACTGTAAAATGATTTTGATAAATGTTTATGCACCTAATGTTGATGATAAGGAATTTATACAAAATTTATTTGCATCCATTCCCAATCTGAACACTCATAAAGTTATAATGGCTGGGGACTTTAATTGTATTCTAAATCCACTTTTAGATAGGACTTCCTCCACAGGGAGAACGGCATCTAATACTGCAAAGATAATTACAAAGTTTATAACTGATCACATCTTATCAGACCCCTGGAGGTTTTTAAACCCAAATTCAAGAACATATTCTTTCTACTCACCAGCACATCATTGTTACTCAAGGATCGATTACTTCTTTATAGACAATAACTTCTTGCCTAAGATTAAATCTTGCAAATACGATGCTATTGTTATTTCTGACCATGCACCTATGATCTTGGAGCTAAAATTACTAAGCCCCATACACTCACCCTGCAGATGGCGCCTCAACCCGCTTCTATTAGCTGACGAGAATTGTACTGAATTTATATCCAAACAAATCAAATTCTTTCTAGAGACAAATTCATCCCCCGAGATCTCTGCAGGAATACTGTGGGAAACTCTTAAGGCCTTCTTAAGAGGACAGATTATCTCATATCTTTCCCACAGAAATAAATCCGAGGCCACAAAAGTAGCAGAGATAAAAAGCGAAATTATTAAAATAGATGAAGAACACGCCAGACTACCAAGTGAGACTCTACAAAGGAGAAGGCAGGCTCTGCATTCGGAATTAAACCTCTTGACAACTAAAGAAACTGAACAACTAATCTACAAATCCAGACATCATTACTATGAACATGGGGAGAAAGCTAATAAGCTTTTAGCTCAACAAATTCACAAGCAAGAAGTGCGCAACGCAATCTCGGTAATCACTAGCACGAACGGAGATAAAATCGTCGAACACAAAAATATAATGCACACTTTCAGAGACTACTATAAATCCCTATATACTACTGAGTTTAAGGAAGACAATACACCATCTAATGCATTTCTGGATACATTACAGATACCACAAATAGACGCTTCTAGTGTGGAGGAACTTGATAAACCTCTGGCGTTATCAGAATTACTAGATGCTATAAAGTCACTCCAAGGCGGGAAAGCAGCAGGCCCTGATGGCTGCCCTGCAGAATTTTAAAGAAATTCTCCACTCAGCTAGCTCCCCTCCTATTAACAACATTTACAGAAGCCAGAGATAAACAATCTCTTCCACAAACCTTTCGCCAAGTACTAATCACTGTCTTTCCAAAACAAAATAAGGACTTATTACAATGTGCATCATACAGACCAATTTCACTTCTGAATAACGACGTTAAAATACTCTCTAAAATCTTAGCCAGAAGGATGGAGAAAGTGCTCCCCTCGATAATATCACAAGACCAAACTGGATTTATTAGGGGCCGGCACTTATCTTCAAATCTTCGACACCTGTTTAATGTAATATACTCATCAACTAAATCAAACACCCCAGAAATATTATTATCATTGGATGCAGAAAAAGCATTCGACATGATTGAATGGAAATACCTTTTTACTACATTGGAGAAGTTTGGGTTTGGCCCAAACATTTGTGTATGGATTAAATTACTGTATACTAACCCAGAAGCTTCAGTTTGCATCAACAACATTTGCTCAGACTACTTTAAACTAGAACGTGGCACTAGACAAGGATGCCCCTTGTCACCGCTGCTGTTTGCGATTGCCATTGAACCACTGGCAATACATTGTCGAAATACTGATCAGATAAAGGGAATTAGCAAAGAAGGACTGGAACAGAAAATCTCATTATATGCAGAAGACATGGTACTGTATATATCAGACCCAGAAAATTCTGTGCCTGCAGTCTTAGCAGCACTCACAGAATTTCAAAAGATCTCTGGTCTCAGAATTAATCTGAATAAAAGTGAACTCTCAAGCATATAATATTAGATTAGATACCCTACCTTTTATCATTGCAGAACAGTTTAAATACCTCGGGGTAAACATTACAAGTAAACATAAAGCTCTATATCAACAAAATTTCGCCGTCTGCATGGAAAAAATTAAACAAGACTTGCATAGATGGTCAACCCTTCATCTCACACTAGCTGGAAGAATTAACACTGTTAAGATGAATATTCTTCCTAAACTCTTTTTTTTACTTCAAAACATCCCAATATACATTAATAAATCATTCTTTAGGCAATTAGATTCAACAATAACCTAATTTATTTGGAATTCAAAAAATACACGCATCAAAAGAGCGACCTTACAAAGACAAAAGGCAGAAGGCGGCATGGCTCTACCTAACTTCCAGTTTTATTACTGGGCAGCAAATATACAGGTGATAAGAACCTGGACACAAATAGAAGAACATACACAGGCTTGGACCGCAATAGAAGTAAAATCCTGCAGTACTTCTTTGTATTCCTTGCTCTGTGCTCCAATAAACATACGCTATCGGCAATATACAAATAACCCAATTGTGCTCCACTCACTTAGAATCTGGAACCAATGTAGAAAGCATTTTAAGACGGAGAAGCTTTTATCTGTGGCACCCCTGCAAGAGAACCACCTCTTTCAACCTTCACAAACATATGCAGTTTTTAATATCTGGAAAAAATTTGGAATTAACTTGCTTAGAGATCTTTATATAGATAACGTCTTTGCATCCTATGAACAATTACATAAAAAATTTAACATTCTAGCTACACATTTCTTTCACTATCTTCAAATCAGAAACTTTGTTAAACAAAACCTTCCAGATTTTCCTCATCTTGCACCCTCATCCATGCTGGAAAAAATATTGCTCAATCTCAAGGACTTAGACTCCATCTCTACAATATATAAAATCATTTTACAATCCCTCCC
Organism: Polypterus bichir lapradei; assembly: GCA_026402145.1. Classification (NCBI taxonomy): domain Eukaryota; kingdom Metazoa; phylum Chordata; class Cladistia; order Polypteriformes; family Polypteridae; genus Polypterus; species Polypterus bichir. The sequence goes on from JANRMT010062796.1 coordinate 23,899,070, forward strand.
TTTCAAAGATCCAAGAGGACACTGGGAAAAAGATCTCTCAATTAATATATCAGAAAAGGAGTGGAAAGTAGCAATGCAGAGAATTCACTCGAGCTCCATATGCGCAAAGCATACAATTATACAACTTAAAATTATATATTGAGCACATCTGTCTCGACTAAAACTCTCCAAAATGTTTCCAGGGCATGATCCAACCTGCGAACGTTGCAACCAAGTCCCAGCCTCACTAGGTTACATGTTCTGGGCCTGCACCAAATTAACATTATTCTGGACAAAAATTTTTAATTACCTTTCAGATAGCCTAACCCATTAACAGCCATGTTTGGTGTTCTTCCAGATGGGTTTAAAGTGGAGAAAGACAAACAAATTGTGATTGCATTCACTACACTTTTGGCACGCAGACTTATTCTGATAAACTGGAAGAACCCAAACTCTCCTCTTTTAAGTCAGTGGGAAACTGATATGTTATATTATTTGAAGTTGGAAAAAATCAAATACTCAGAGGATCCGTACAGACTTTTTTCAAAACATGGCAGGATCTAATCAGTAATATTTTAAAATAAGTTCATAAAGCACAGAGAATTTATTAATTTAGGTATGTTTACAAGCCTTAAATTTAACGCCATTTGGCTTGCTCTCTCTCTCTCAGGGGTGGGGATCGATCTGTTCTTAACTTAATTTTTATTTTTGTAAAAACTTGATTGCTTTGTATGGATTGTAATAAAATTAATAAAAAAAAAAAAAAAGGTACAGAACAGGCTCATTTTTCTTAGGAGACCTTTAATGTGGGTAGTGACAGCCTTCACATCTTCTACGGCTCTGTGATGGCCAGTGCAATCTTCTGTGTTGTGGTATGCTGGGCTGGTAACATCACATCAAGAGAGGCCCATTGAATTAATAAGATGATTAGCACTAGAATCCCTGAAGCTTGCAAAAATATTTGTAATGCCGGGCCACCTTAATTTTACATGCTTACATTAAAATGGCAAGCTCAGCTATAGGATGTACTATGGATCCTTTGTGGTAGCAGAGTAGAGAAGTGAACAATGCTGCAGATCATCTCTCTGACACACTAACACTAAGTACTTTTAGTCAACAAATTATTCAGCAGAGATGATTCAGGAAACATTACTGGGACTCCTTTATACCAACAACAATATGCGCGCATAATGCCCCACTGTGAATGTCACAGCCATGTAAGAAGTTTTTTTTTTCTTCCTAATTTCTTCCAATTTTGTCCTTCTTCTTTCTGGTGTATGTTCAAACTACAGTATGTGTGTATATACTGTATGTATTTTATCTATTTATTTATTTGAAGAGCTTCTGTAAAAAGCCACAGTTTCTCTAGGGTACAATTAAAAGTTCTACCTATCTGTCTATCTCCTAAGGCAGGTAATGTGGTGTAGTAGTTAAGGCTTTGGACTTCAAACCTAGAGGTTTTCAGTTCAAATCCCATCACCATGGGACTTGATCTGCCTGTGCTCCAATTGCAAAACCAAAAGAAATGCAACCAATTGTATCATAAATGTTGTAAGTCAGCTTGGATAAAGGCATCAGCCAAATAATGTAAATCTATCTATCTTTCTCAACGCACAAAATGTCAGACTTTGAAGAAGATGGGCAATGAAGACTATGCCAGGTTCCACAGGTTTAATTAAGAACAGTAAGGCAAGGGTACAGTTGGCATGTGTTCACCCAGCTTTGTCACTGAATATTGGAAGAATGTCCCCTTGTCTGATTAATATTGATTTCTGCTGTGATAAGGAGATGATAAGAGTCCAAATGTGCTATTAATAGCTCAAACAAAATGTATCCATTATACCTCCTTGTCTCATGTCAACAGTACATGGTGGTGGTGAACATGTAATGGCTTTGAAAATATTTTCTTGGCACACATTAGACCTCACAATACTAGCTTTATTATACTTAGGCACTGTTAATAACCATTTCCCTCTCTTTATGGAGGTAGTCAGTCCATTTTTAAGTGATTTTTTCCAGCAGGATAAAGTGACATGTAAAAAGGCTACTATAGTTCCACAGACATGGCAATGACTTCAGTTTACTCCACAGACTATACAGTCTTGTAATCTTTATCTAATACTACACTTTGAAAATGAGGTGAACCGGAAACTGAAAAGCATGAAATTGCAAATGTAAAATCTAAAGGATGATATCAAGATGCAAAGAAAAAATCCCTACGGAATGTTTCCAGCACCTTCATGAATCCATTCTTCAAAGAATTCAGGTTGTTATTTAGGCAGAAGGGGGTCCCACTAAATACTACACACCTAATAAATTGGCAACTGAGTGGGTGTACTCCATTATGTGGTTTATAAGTTACACAGAGTTTTGAAGGTTATTTTTAATTAAAAAAAAAAAGATATCACCCTGAATTGGATTAAGTAGGTTTGAGAATATCTCATTATTTTAGATATTGTATAATCAATAACTAGAAAAACCTTAAGAAAATACCATGAATTCTGACAGCAAGCAGAATATGAACATTTTCTCATACAAATGTATTATGATAATTAGCCAACAATCACATAATAGGTGAGAAATATAATACAAATAGCTATTATACACTTTTAACCTATGGAACATAAATAACGCCTATTCCAGTGTAATGTATACAGTTTTGGTAACTATATTACAAAAAGAAAAACTATAGCAGCAATAGAGAAAATCCACAGAAGGGTGACTAGGCTGATTCTGGGACTGAGAAGTATGGGTTATGAAGAAAGACCAAAGAAGATTAACCTTTTCTGTTTAAGCAAATAGAGATTAAGAGGTGACATGACAGAAGTGTTTAAAATTATGAGGAATTAATAAAGTAGAGCCCTGCTCTTTTTAAAATACATTTCTTGAACAAGAACATGGGACACAGTTGAAAACTTGTTATTCATATTTTGTGCAAATGTTAGAAAGTTTTTCTACACAAAAAGAACCACTGACACTGATGGAATGCATTGTTTAGTGGCACATTTTGTGCACGATAAGTGAGTTTGACTTTGTGCCAAAGTGTGGTCAGCAATGGACCAGCATCCTATGCAGGGTTAAAGGATAATTTCAGTTATGTATCCTTACTATGAGAAAACAGGACCAAGAATCTGTGATAAAATGATTATTTCCAGTTTCCTTTCATTATCACAAGGATTCCTCATGAAGGCAGATGATATGTTTTCTGAAATCAAAACCTTTGCAGCTTCAAAATAAGTTTTGAGGCTATTATTTATCGATGTGGACTTTCATAGAACCCTATTGTAAGCTTCATGAGCAGACAAAGTATTTTTAAAATGTATAAAAAATGCTTCACTTCACAACACAATTTTAATGTGGAAAATTAATAGAATATATGCCATGATTGCAAAGAAATGACTCCAACTTGAAAAATATCAAACTCATCACTTAATTTCATTTAGGACCCAGCAATTGAAGAACTGAGTTTAGAACCTGGATGGAGAGATTGACCTTTTAATAATTATTGTAGTCATTTAATCATCGCTTGTTTATGAAGGGATTAAGATCTGCCATTCACAAAAGGGGCAAATTCAGCTTTGTCATTTTAAAATGATATACCTGTGGTGTCTAGAAATGAAATAGCCATTAATGCACAACAAATAAGCTCAGCAATAACATATATAAAAATGTGTTTAATTCTTCTTTTCAGATAAATCAACATGCTCATAAGGAGACTTCAAAGCCTAAGTAAGGGTGTTTTCCTACCAAAGGCAATGGGAAGAATAATTGACAAATCTTCTTTTTTCAAGTACTGTATTGTTTTGATTTAGCAAAGGTTGGGTTTCATGTTTTAGAGCAAACATCACTTCTTCATTATCATTGCACAGTGTTTCATTAAATTCCATTATTTGCATGCTCTTTCTTGATCATATTGCTTTCTTTAGTGCTTAGTTATTACTTGAATACAGGCAGGCGATGTAAATTGGCTCAAAGTTTGAAAAGCACACTTAACATTTATTCTTGTAATCAATTCATAGCAAACACACAGCATAAGTATCTTCTCTGAAAAGTTCATTGGTTCAAAACGTAAGCTTGCAAAAGCCACCAGAAAAATTGTTGAAATGCAATGAATTCTAGCTGGTGTTTGTAAACTTATATAGTAATGAAATTCCATATTTCCCAGAGTCTAAAAAAATTAGGAGGCTACTATTTTTTATTTCTTGTAAAATTGTGATGTGTTTGTTTGTTAATTAGTTAAATGTCTTTGTATTTATATTAGGCCTTATTGTTAAGTGGTGTAAAGTAATAAATATGCCACATAGCACACAGGCCTGCCATCTCATTGCATATGGACACCAGGCTAGGTCACAGGATCTAGAGTTTAACTGTTTTCTTCTTTGTTGATATGGCCTTTCTTTGGAGACTCTCTAGTTCGAGGGAGGAAAAAAAAAAAAAAAAAACCTTTTATTAGCTGCAGTTACATTCAGGAATTGTTCCTGGTCCTCTGCTGCCATGGCATGCGCCAACTCAATATGACACAGAAATTGATAATTAGAATAGAATACAAGTTCAACTGGATAATGCTCAAAATTACCATTTATTAATAAATGTGATATTATTGCTCAAAACCAAGATAAATAATTTCTTATAAGACAGTTCTGTCTGGCTATTTAAAAGAGGGACTTGGAAGCACTGTGGATGTTTGTGGAGATTAAGGCACGTAAAGGGCACAGGCTTCGCCAGAGACTGGTAGATGTCAAGTTATGGCAGCTGGGTGTGGGAGTGCAGGACTATCATGAATAAGGAGGTTGGAGCACTTCCGCAATTATCCCCATTTTGTTAATTTATCTGAGCAGGCAGTTGACACAGATTGTTTTGCTCCCATTTGGTAATTAACAACATTTTTAGAAGTAACACCAGATGAGATAAGATTAAATAACAGCAAAGAATTGTAATCTCCTTTACTACATTGTTTGTTTTGGTAGAAGAATACTAATTTCAACCAATGAGAAGATTGTGTGTTATACAGTACTGTACTATTTAAAACCTGAGCAAATGTAGTTTTTACTTATGAAGAATTTGGCATGATATTAATAATGATGTTCCAAGATAGTCTTCCAGGCCTCTGTTTCTGATTCTTTTCTTTTTCTGTGTTGTTTTAATAATCATCTCATAATATGAGTTTCTTGTATATATATGGCGCGATAAACTGAGTAGGGTGTTAAGTGCTGATTACATTTTAATTTATTTACTGTATTTTTTTTTTATTAATTTTAAGTTTAAAATAAGATTTATAGTGTGGCGGACAGCCAGGACCCATGCCTGGCCGGGATGCCCCTTTGACACTGGGACCGGGGGAACAGCCATGGGATGCACACTACATACCCTAGAATGTGTGGTGGCAGCCCTCCTGAGTTACATCGGGGCCACAGGCGTGGGACATTCAGGGCTCAGCCCTATTGGGCCCCATGGCCACTACCGGACGGAGCTGCATGGCTTAACGAGCCCGTTTGGGCTGTAATGCAGCCACACCCGGAAGTGCAGCCTGAATTACTTTAATTATCAGCTGAAGCACTTCCGGGTGGGCTATAAAAAGAGCCTGCAGCCACTACTCAAGTCGGGAGGCAGAGGACGGAGCTTGAGGGCGAGGAGGATGAGGAGGAGGAGGAGGAGGAGGCGGCGGCGGCGGCGGAGACGGAGGCAGTGGCAGTGGCGGCAGCGGTAGTGGTGGCATCATCGTCATCGGAAGAACAAAAAGAAGCAAAAGAAAAAGAACTTTGTTGGTGAATTGTGCACTGTTTGCTGTGCCATCGGGTGTTGGGTAATAAAGTATGTGTGTTTTTGCACTTTTGACCTCTGCATCTGACTGTGCCCGGGTACGAGTTTCAGAATAGTGCACAAGCATTCTCTTCAACACATTGACAATAGTCACTAAGGATAAGAAAATTTTCAGGCTAACTATTAAAATGGCTCTGGCATATCATATAATGAGTCAAAAACAATGAGGCTTGTTGTTGAATACTGAGCTACCCTCTATATTACTGTATAGCCAAGCAAATTATATACAGTTCATGTTCATGAATGTAGCTTGCTTGCCATTGTGCATTTTTGTAAAGTGTCTACAACTTTAATAGAAAATGGTTCCTTTTCCATGTGAAGTTTGTGTAACAATACAAGGATTATCAATGTTATTCTTCAATAATTTCCATGCATTTTCTACAACTGTTACAATATAATTGTTTAGAACTTTATCTAGTATGGTTGATCAGGTTGGTCATCCAGCACAGTGGTATCTTACTGCAAAACAAAGTTTTTCTCACTGGCCATTTTTGTAGGACTGCCTCAGAGCGTATAGTTTTTCAACAGGTGCTGAGAAGCTGGACAAAGATGGTAGTTTTCTTCTTTAAATCTGGTTTTAATAATCAAATATTTGCTGAGTCACTAATATGAGCATTCATATTACATCTACTTTTACAGTTGGCAAATTTTGTTTTAATAACATTACTTAGGAGAGACATACATAAAACTATAAAACCAAAATAATGACTTATTGTAATTTTTATCATTGTTCACCTATAAACTATAAGGATTCCATTAACAACATCTAATAACATACACAGATGGCATAATTCTTCGGTGCCATAGGATGACTAGGAAATCTCTACAGGATACTGGATAAAAAATATCTAAAGAATTTTTTTTTGTTTAATTTTATTACACAGTTTTTAATTAACTAGTAAGTGCAATGGACTATAGTTCTATCTAGGGTTAGTTCCCATCTTGTTTCACATAGGCTCTGCACCACTGACCCTGAAGTGGATAAACTGGTTTTGAAAATATTCTTCCATGTTATGTTTTAAAAGAATTTCTTAAAATACACTAAAAGGTTAATTTCATTATACTGAATCAAAAATCTATGGAAAAAATGTAAACTATCAGAAAACCAATAGGGGTTCTGCACTACACAATATCTAGACCAATATGCTGTAATGTTTGTCTGTATGGGGTTCAGCTTTAAGTCTGGGCTCAGGTGTAATAAATTCTGTAACAATGTCACTTTCATACAATAACATAAAGGTACCAAACTTCCTGTTATAAATTACTCAATTTTAGAACAAAATATATTGTTTTATTATTTCCAGTAGAATATAATTTTTAAACTTTTTACTAAATTAGTTTAACTTGTTTTTTTTCTGTGCACATTCTCCTTGTGCCCATCATATCCCAAAGATGATCATGGTAGGTTAAGTATTAATTTGGACTCATTTTAGTTATTGCACCGAATGATTTACTGCATCTCATCCAGAACTCATAAATGGCTTGTACACAATTCTGCCAGATATAGACTTCCCTCTGGTTTGTAATGGAAAAAGTGTATTCAGAAATTGGTGGATAACTGCTTAAGACACAGTAATTGTGTCGTGGCCAGTTAGGCATGGCTGGGCACTTTTATGTCTGCCTTCTGTCCTGAATCAAAGATTTAGTGTCAATAAGAATCTTCTACCCTATTCTTGTCCACTCCAACGCCATGCTCTAAGGAGTTAAACAGAAATTCTGCAAATTGACATGTCTGAACATTCTAAGGGTAGAGCCACAACATATAGGTAGGTCCCACAGGGAAGATAAGTCAAAGCATTTACACTGTAAAGAAGAGAATCAGAAATTGCATGCACTGTACTCATGGTACTCTTCTGTGGACTCACGCCATGTTCTGCTGCCCAGATATGTTTCTGTGTCTCTGAACTTGATGGGCAACTTCAGGAATGGATGGATGTGAACATTTTGAATAGTGTTAAGTTTTTGAAACAAAGTATACATGCACAATGCTTTCAGAAACTTCTCAGACCGTTTCATTTCTTTCAATTTTGCAATGTTGCAGCATTATGCTAAAATCTTTTAAATTTGTTTTTTTCCCTATTGAAAGTGTAAAAGCGAAAGCAGGATTTTTGGAATTTTTGTAAATGTATTAAAAACAAAAAACTAAAATATCACATTGATGCAAGTATTTAGACCTTTTGCTATGACACTTTAAATATGATTTGGTTGCATCCCAATCTATTGATCATCAATAAAATGTTTCTATATCTTTTTCAGAGTCCATTTCTGCTAAATTCAATTGACTGGACATATGACAGACACACATCAGTCTGTATGAGGTCCCACAACTGACAACTGAAGGAATTGCCTGTGGGGCTTAGAGACAGAATTGTGTCAAGGAACACAACTGGAGAAGGGAACATAAAAAAAAAAACTTCTGCAGCATTGAAGGTTCCCAAGGGCACAGTGGCCTCCATAATTGTTAAATGGGAGAAGTTTGATACAGCCATAACTCTTTCTAGAGCTGGCTGCCTGGCCAAACTGAGCAATTAAGGACAAGGGCCTTGGTAAGAAAGATTACCAAGACCTCAATGGTCACTCTGGCTGAGCTCTAATAAACCAGTGTAGAAACTAGAGAAATTTTAAGAAGAACAACTGAAACTGCAACACTCCAGTAAGCTTTATGGCACAGTGTCCCGGCAACACATAAAAGCCCTCTTGGACTTTACAAAAAGGCACCTGATGGATTCAGGATATGATAAACAAGATTCTCTGGTCTGATGAAATCAAGTTTGAACTGTTTGGCCTCAATTCAAAGTGTCATGTCTGGAAGAAGTCAGGTGCTGCTCATCACCAGTGCAATACTGTTCCAATGATAAAGCATGTTGGAAGCTTTGGGGACATGAAGATGAGTCAGTATTAAAGGACCAAGGAATAGATATATCCTTAATGAAAACCTGCTTTAGAGCACTTTGGAACTCGGCAGAAGGTTCACCTTCCAACAGGACAATAACCCTAAGCAGAAAACAAATGCAACACAGGAGTGGCTTATGGATGACCCTAGAAATGTTCTTCAGTGACCCAGACTTCAATCAAACACCTCTGTAGAGACCTGGAAAGGGCTGTTTGTCTTCATTCAGACTGAAAGAGCATGAGAAGATCTGCAGAGAAAAATGGCAGAAAATTCCCAAATCCTTGTCACGTCATTCCCAAGAACACTCCAGGTTGTAATTATTGCCAAAATTGCCACAACAAAGTACTGAATAAAGGGTTTGAATACTTGTGTCAAAGGGATATTTCAGGGGTTTTTTTTATTATTAATAAATTTGCAAAAAATTCTAAAGTATTGTTTTTGATTTGTCATTGTGGGGTATTAAGTGTTACTTGATTAAGAGAAAAAATAAATTTAAATGATTTTAGCAGTCTGACATTACAAAATGTTGTTTCAATGCTTTCAGAAGGCACTGTATGTTTTAGTACAAAATTTTCATCCTTGTTAATACTGGTTAATCTTTTTAAATTTTCTGTTAAAGTGCAGGGATTCTTATTTTATTGTAGTTTTTAGTCTTAGTCTTAGGAATATGATGGGCATTGTCACTAACCCCTCTCTCTCTCTCTCTCTCTCATTCCTCCTAGGGCACGAAGCAGAAAATGGCCGACAGTGGGGTAACTCGCGTTGAAATCGTAGTTGAAGAACTTCAGGCACTCGACGGACAGATTCAGAGACTCCTGTCCCGACGGAGATACCTTAGGGATCTGAAGGCCCTCTGTTGGATAAACCGTCCTCACCATCTATAACCGGCGAAACATCAACCCGACGTTGTGCTGACCTCACCCCCGCGTCTCGTAGGAGCGACGCCGCTGATGACCTCGGTGGATTTCAGCTATGCAGGAGGGGGTTCAAGGCCAGAGCACCTCCATCGGCACAGGTGAGCATCCTATCCCAGAACCGGTTTGACCCTCTCCGCGTCCCCAGTTCGCCTTCAGCCCCTGGTGATGTAATAGTGGTAGGTGATTCTATTGTTAGGAACCTTAATGTCGCATGCCCTAATGCAAAATCGTTTGTTTCTTGTTTTCCCGGTGCTCGTGTCCGAGATGTGATGAGACGTGCACCAGCAGTCTACGAGAAACACAAGGAGAGGGCAATTGGAGCAATCGTTTTGCATGCCGGCGTAAATGACATAAGGCACCGACAATCAGAAATCCTGAAGGCTGATTTCGCAGCTTTGATTAAAGACACGAAGGAGAGGACCCCATCGGCAAAGATCTTCGTTTCGGGTCCACTACCTCTCGTCAGACGATCCAACGAGTACTACAGTCGGCTGCTAGGATTGAACAACTGGCTACAGGGTTTCTGCAAGAAGAAGGATGTCGGTTTCATCAACAATTGGAATCTATTTTTGGAAAGGCCGCGTTTCTTCAAGCGTTATGGCCTGCATCCGAACAGTTTTGGCGCCCGGGTCCTCTCCGAAAACATATCGAAGGTAATTTGTTTATCTTGACTATCTATCTCTGCTCTTAACCCCTTCCGAAATGATACTGTTGTGCTAGGACATGATAAGTATATAAATGTAATGAATTATTATTATTATTAAGTGTTTAATAGAATCTTCCGTTAAAGTGCACAACATTAGTACTGTAATAAGCAATCTCAATGCACGTAGAAAATGTAGGAAATACGGCATAAACTCCAATAATCTAATTAAAGTTACCATTTTAGAGGAACAATGTATCAAAACTATTAAAACAGATCACAGATTAAACAAAAAATACACACAGAGCGGCGCTAATAAAAATAATTTAGTCCCTATTCCAAATATCAATAACGCACATAGTATTCATCTCTGCACCTCCGAAACATTAAATATGGCACTATTAAATGTTAGAGCTTTAACTAACAAAACGTTTTTTATCAACGATCTTATTAGTGATAAAAAAAATAGATTTTATTGCACTAAGTGAAACGTGGCTTAACTCAAACGGCGCGGCTGTTTTAATCGAATCTGCGCCTCTGGATTACAGTTTTACTCGTGCAGAGCGCCAGGGGAAAAAGGGAGGCGGATTGGCTAACATTTATTCGAGCCGATTAAAATGTAAAGATGTCAGTTTTGGTAAGTTCAAGTCCTTTGAATATCTCGCCGTTGTTATCCAAGGAGATGCTCAAGTTCTAGTATTATCCGTGTATAGACCTCCAAAATTCAACGCGTCTTTTTTTGAGGAATTCTCTGACTTAATGTCAATTTTAATTACTAACTATGACACACTCCTAATAGTTGGCGACTTTAATTTTCATATAGATAATCAGTGTGATCTAAAAGTAAAAGAATTTATGAACCTCCTGGATTCTTTTGATTTGAGGCAGCTTGTAAATCAGCCTACACATAAAGCAGGTCATACGTTAGACTTAGTGATTACTAAAGGACTGAAAGTTGATGTAAAGCAGATCATTGATATTGGTCTATCGGACCATTTTCTTCTACTTTTTAATATAGAAATAATGATAAAAAACACTCATGAGAAGCATATTGTTAAAAAACGCTTCTTTGACTCAGCAGCAGCTTTAAAACTTACAAACATTCTAAGCAATCAGTCCGTTTATAGTGCCAACTATAATAGCGAGGATAATGTAAATAGTAAGGTGGAGAGATTTAATACTAAAGTGAGAGCTGCCGTTGACATAGTTGCACCTGAAAAGACAGTGAAAAAATCCTCTAGTATTGTTATACCATGGAAGACCCAAAGAGTGTCGGACTTAAAGAGAACATGCCGCAGAGCTGAGCGTAAATGGAGGAAGACTAAACTAACTATCCACTATGAAATATTAAAAGTCAAAATAACAGAATACAATAACACTGTCCGTCTTGAGAGACGCTGTTATTTCTCCAAGATTATAAATGACAATGCTAGTAATCCCAGAGTCTTATTCTCTACAATTGATCACCTACTAAACCCAGGTAACTCAAAGGAATGCCTCCTAAGTACTTCCAATAAAACCTGTGAGGCTATCGCTGTATTTTTCAATCAAAAAATTAATGATATTAGAAATAACATAATATATCCCTCCAACACTAAGAATCCTCCTAAACCCCAGCATTCTGTTATAAACAAATTAAACTCTTTCACTAGGATAGATTTACCTGATTTACAAAAAATAATATCTCAATTAAAATCCTCCACCTGCGTCCTTGACCCAGTACCAACAAGGCTTTTCAAAGAAGTATCGGGCGTGCTAATTGATAATGTTCTGGACATAGTAAATTCGTCATTAGATACGGGGGTCTTCCCAGACTGTCTTAAGACTGCTGTAGTTAAACCCCTTCTTAAGAAACATAATCTTGACCCCTCGGCTCTTGAAAATTTTAGACCCATCTCTAACCTGCCTTTCTTAAGCAAAGTTCTGGAGAAAGCAGTCATTATGCACTTAAATGACCACCTAAATAAACATGCTATTCTTGATAAATTTCAGTCGGGTTTTAGAATAAATCACAGCACAGAAACTGCACTCGTTAAAGTAGTAAATGATTTGCGAGTGAACGCAGACAGAGGCCATATATCTGTTCTCATCCTCTTAGATTTGAGTGCTGCATTTGACACTATTGATCATAATATTCTTAGAAATCGCCTTAGTCAATGGGTGGGCCTCTCTGGCAGTGTCTTAAATTGGTTTGAATCCTACCTGACAGGGAGAAAATTTTTTGTTAGTTATGGTAATCAAATCTCAAAGACACATGATATCCAATATGGTGTTCCACAAGGCTCTATCCTGGGTCCACTGTTATTCTCAATCTACATGCTTCCGTTAGGTCAGATTATCTCAGGGCACAACGTGAGCTACCACAGCTATGCTGATGACACACAGCTGTATTTATCAGTAGCACCTGATGACCCCGATTCTATTGATTCACTAACACAATGTCTGACTTGTATCTCAGAATGGATGAATAGTAACTTTCTCAAGTTAAATAAAGAGAAAACTGAAATCTTAGTGATTGGCAATAATGGATACAATGAGGCTATTAGAAATAAACTGGATACATTAGGATTAAAAGTCAAGACGGAGGTAAAAAGCTTAGGGGTAATTGTTGACTGTAATCTGAATTTTAAATCACATATTAATCAGATCACTAGGACAGCATTTTTTCACTTAAGAAACATAGCCAAAGTTAGACCTCTTATATCACTGAAAGATGCTGAGAAATTAGTTCACGCGTTTGTTTTCAGTCGACTAGATTACTGTAACGCACTCCTCTCAGGACTACCCAAGAAAGACATAAATCGTTTGCAACTAGTGCAGAATGCAGCTGCTAGAATCCTAACTAGGAAAAGAAAATCCGAACACATTTCTCCAGTTTTGATGTCACTACACTGGTTACCTGTGTCATTCAGGATTGACTTTAAAATTTTGCTTATGGTTTATAAAGCCTTAAATAATCTCGCCCCTTCTTATATATCGGAGTGTCTGACACCTTATATTCCAAATCGTAACCTCAGATCCTCAAATGAGTGTCTCCTTAGAATTCCAAGAACAAAACTTAAAAGAAGTGGTGAGGCGGCCTTCTGCTGCTATGCACCTAAAATCTGGAATAGCCTGCCAATAGGAATTTGCCAGGCTAATACAGTAGAGCACTTTAAAACACTGCTGAAAACATATTACTTTAACATGGCCTTTCTATAACTTCAATTTAACTTAATTTAACTTAATCCTGATACTCTGTATGTTCAATTTCCTCATAATAACTATTCAGGGTAGCTCTAAAATCCGTACTGACCCCTACTCTCTTTTCTGTTTCTTTTTCCGGTTTCTTTGTGGTGGTGGCCTGCGCCACCTCCACCTACTCAAAGCTTCATGATGCTCCAACAATGATGGATGGACTAAAAGGCAGAATTCTACGTGACCATCATCATCAAGCCTTTCCGTGAGAACCCTAAATCCAAAGATGACTGTTTCATCTATGTTAGGTAGAATGCCCAGAGGGGACTGGGCGGTCTCGTGGTCTGGAATCCCTACAGATTTTATTTTTTTTTTTCTCCAGCCGTCTGGAGTTTTTTTTTTGTTTTTTCTGTCCCCCCTGGCCATTGGACCTTACTCTTATTCGATGTTAATTAATGCTGATTTATTTTGTTTTCGTATTGTGTTTTTTATTTTTCTATTCTTTATTATGTAAAGCACTTTGAGCTACTGTTTGTATGAATATGTGCTATATAAATAAATGTTGTTGTTGTTAACACTAAACTGTGTATATTTATTCACATTTTGTTTGTGGATATAATTTAAGAAGTACATTAATGACTAAAAGTGCTAAACAATTGTTAATGTGATGTGCAAGGCAAATTTACCTGCTGATGATAAGGGGTGTTCTATTATTTATGAGACTATGATAGTTGGATAGCTTACCTATTAGCTAATCAAATAAATCGTTCAAGGGCAACTGGGCGACAGACAACTCGGCGAAAAGACAACTCGGCAACATCCTTTACCAGTTAGGTAATAGTTAGGTTCAAAGAGATTTTTTAATGATATTTAAATGACAATGTAGGGCGCCGGAAAATCCACAAAATCACCTGTTTTATGAGAGTCCCTATACGTTGAGAGTAAATTTATTCCTTAAGCCGTACTCACAGGTCACCTTTTGTGTTTTAAAAAAGTTATCATATGATTACAATCAATACAATTTATATAAAGGATTAGCAATTTTGGTTACAGAAGGTAATGTAAGATAGAGTTTGTTCCAGCTGCAGAATAAAGTTAATTCGTCAATTATATTAATTTATTTTCAACATTTTAAATCATATTGTCATTTAAATATAATTAAAAAATCTCTTTGAACCTAACTATTACCTAACTGGTAAAGGATGTCACCGAGTTGTATTTCGGCAAGTTGTTTCTTCGCCAAATTGTCTTTCGCCAAGTTGATTTTTGCTGAGTTGTCTTTCGTGAAGTTGTCTTTTCACTGAGTTGTCTTTCGCCGAGTTGTCTTTTCGCTGCGTTAGCTGTCACCCAGTTGCCACCAAACTCAAATAAATGTCATGTGTTGGATGGCATCCTCATATGTTACTTTATGTTATCTACTAGGGTGGCACAGATGTTACCATTACTGTTTCATAGCTGTAGAGTTCTGAACACTGTCAGCCTAGAGTTTTGCAAGTTCTCCCTGAGTCAGCATGTGGTCTCCTTTTACGCCACAAAACCATTTGTGTTAGATCAAATGGCAGCCCTAATTTTGGCCCAGGGTGAGGGTTTGTGCATGACTGTGCCTAGGGATGGACTGGCACAGCCTTTAACACTAGAATTACCAGAGCCTACGAAAAAACTCGTAGGTCTGTCCCACCTTAAATCGCTTCTAAAAACCGTTCTCACCTCTCCGCCAGCGTCTTTTGTTAATCTAAATGTGCTGATAAATTCCATCCCCCCAACGACTTAGAACTTGCACAAACTTCTGCCAGCTCATGCCTTGATTGATTATCTGGGAGTGAAGTGGAGTTTTAGAGTGGAAATAATAGATCATTATTTGGAATACTGTACACGCATTGCACGTGTGTTCCGTTTCTACAGTAATCCGTGTAAACACATTTTTAAAACAGAAACGTTTTTCATATTGTAGTAGTAAATGACAAAATGTAAGCATAAACTATATAATGTATGAAGCCTGAAGTCCAAATATCAAACACTTTCACAAAAGGTACAAATATGACAAAACAAGTATGCTTTTATTCAAAAATATAACTGCAGAAAAAAGCCGCCTTAGCATGCCACATTGACACATATGTACTACAGCTGCCATGGTAGCGTAATGGTATCAACCACTGACTAGTATTTAAAAGGTCATGAGTTCGATCCCGCACGATTCAGTTTTGAGAAGTAAACTGCTCTTATTCTTACTATTTTATAATAAAAACATACATTTGATTTCAGTGTGTAATAGCCGGTGTAATTTATGACACTTGTAAAGGTTAGTTTTTTTTTTTTATTCACTTTTCATTCTCTCAGTCGTGTTCAGGATCCTTCCCTACCCCCAGCCCCCCTCCCCCCATTTGAGAATGCTGTTTTCACATAAAGATGCGCTATAGCTCTGCAGCGTACTTGTGACTGCATTCTCGTACCAATGCTTGCGAACTGAAGTGCCTGCATGCACTTTCCGTGGCATTACACGTCTATTTTTTTGAGCATGCCAGTGTTGCTCAAACACAGGAACATACATTGGTGTACAAGTATAACAAAACAAGTGCCCTTTTATTCTAGACTATAAGTGAAGAAAAAATAAAGCAATTTACAGTAGGCGGTTGATACGACAGCTTGTGTGGTGCAATGCTAAGAACTGCTGATTTCCGATTCGTACTATATAAAATCATCACATTCAAATATTAACAATTCCCACACACCCTTCATACATTCACAACATGTGTACTTGTTGCAGTGTACACATCTCTCTGTGCTATGGTTCCTATTACACTGAATGAGCACCTGACATTGTACTTTCTTCCCTATATAAATAACATTCGAGCTATAGTGCGTCTCCAAATAAATAACATTTGAGCTATAGCGCGTCTTTATGTGAAAACAGCAGTATCAGATGGGGGGGATCGTGAACGCGACTGAGAGAATGGAACTGAATTAAAAAAAAAAAAGCTAACCTTTACAATTATCATGCATTTACACTGGCTCTTACAGACTGACTGAAATCAAATGTATGTTTTTATTCTAAAATAGTTCAGTACATGCAATATTATTTGAAAATGAACAGCGTCAGATCGGGCGCATATTCAAACCCGATCTGACGCTGTTCGTTTTCAAATAATATTGCATTAGTGCGATGATGTTTTTACATATATTGTCTCTTTCATTCATCTTGCGGTTTGTAATCAGTGACCGCGTGTTTTTTCCCCGATCTTGCCAGTTCGCACATGTTGCTGTATGGTGGTGTTTCTTTTGTACTCCAGGACATGCAGAGGACAGAATAGTACAGAGCAGTAAGTTCAGTTCCCTATGCATTCAGACAGACAGACAGGCAGAGAAGGCATTAGATATATAAATAAACAGGGAAGGCACTGTATAATAGAAATATAAAAAACAGCTAAGGGGATAGATATAAATAATAAATAATATTTATTTATAAATAAATAAATTTTTTCTCCAGCGGGGAATCGAACTTGGATCTCTTGAAGTACAACAAATCTGCTCCGCTCTAAATGATGAAACCTTACCAGTACGCCACGGAAACTATTATAAAAGCCATGAACCTTTTATGAAAGTGTTTATTTTCTCTTTGGCTGTCAGGCTTCACACATTTTATAGTTTATATCTACATTTTGTAACATTTATTACTAAAATATGAAAAAGTTTCTGTTTTAACATTGTGTTTACACAGATTACTGTAGAAACGGAACACACATGAAATGCGTGTGTTCCAAATAACAATCTATTATTTCCACTCTAAAACTCCACTTCACTCCCAGATAATCAAGGCATGAGCTCGAAGGAGTTCGTGCACGTTCTGAGTCGGTGGGGTGGATGGAATAGCCAGCTGCTTGCAGTTTGTTTTTATCGGCATATTTACAGGACAAAGGAGGCTGGCGGAGAGGTGAGAACGGTTTTAAGAAGCGATTTAAGGTGGGACGGATCTACGAGTTTTTTCGTAGGCTCTGGTAATTCTAGTGTTAATGCTGGTAACTCCCTTGAGCCCGAAACACAAAAGATGGGCTCTTAATCGAAAGTAAATAGCTGGATGAATCTTATTTGTTAGGAATGGTGACGCTGTTTAGAACTTCAGTTTCAACTTGGACAACAAAATGGAATAGTTATAAAATATGTATATGTATGTACTGTATATGTAACAAACAGAATACCAAAAATTTATCAATGACAAGGAGATGTACACTTTACAAAATTACTTTATTATAGCAAAAGCAGTGCTCATCAATGAGCCTAACATGAAGGAAGAATCTTAAAATAAATGTATGAAACACCTTTGTAAATCAAAATACTGAGGTGATAATTAAACATGTAACATTTTTTGTTGACATTTTTTTTGTATAAATACAAAAAAGGCAGTTTATTAAAAGTGACAAATTGGCCAATGTTTGTTCATGTGATTTTGATTATGATCTAATTATATTATTGTCATATACCATCCTTCATATTTGGTAATAAGTATAAACCTGATTTGACTTAAGCTGTCCAGTGCTGAAATAATGTAATCTTGTATGTTAGAGCTGCCCATTGCCTGTGAGGGTTTGTGGAGATGTATAAAGCTTCTCCAATCTCATTATTCTTTCTCTCAGGCAGCCTGGCCTTTCCACATCAACTGGAGACCTCTGCAACAAATTAAAACTATGTGCTGCCTTATCTGCTTGCCTGCTTTCTTACTGGCAAACGTTTGTCCCTAAGGTACTCCCGGCACACAAAGGTTCTTTGCTCTCTTTTGACAACACAAACCTGGAGCTGATCCACTTTTTAAGATGGCTAAGTATAATGTAGCTAGCCACTAATGCTATAAGAGACTCTTGAGTTGTTCGATAGATATGGTTAGGCTGTTAAACCAATCTACATCTAAAATGAGTATTAGCAATTTACATCAGATAGTGACAAGATATAGTTATTATACTATGTGCATGAAAAAGGCTAAAGCACTGTGCAAAGAATCACGCACAGCATAAAAACTTTAGTGATTCAGTCATTTTTTTAAGATTGCCTTTTATTAAATCAAATTTCATCAAGCATTAAATGTAATCATAAATGTATCCACAAAATAAAAGGACTGAAATTCAAAAAGGCTTTTAGAAAGCACTAGTCAGAAAGCATTTCATGAAAGGAAGGCTTGGCAAATAACAACTGAATAATATAAGGTGGCTCATTAAACATCAAATGAAGGAATATGCCTTGAAAATGTGATGCTGATATATGGTAAAAAAAATGAATATATTGTTTCTACATTGACTTTCTGCTTAGAAATGTTATCCCCCCCAGCTTATTAAAGGTGACAAAATGTGCTCTGCTGTGGTTGACAGGTCACTGAACATTGCTTGCTAGCAGTTCAACAGTCAAGGGTATTGTGGTATTGCAGTTCAAATATCTGTAGTATTCTCCTTTATCCCCTGCAGCAAACAAGATTAAACTGAAACCCGTTTGGATTTCCCTGTTTGCCACGGATGTTCCTGAAGCAAAGCTGTGTCTCACAGATTTTCACGATGTTTCTGTTTCACTTCATGCTGCTAATATGATGAGGTGATGAAAATATAAAAAAGAATAATAGAAAACAGATACATGTTCATAGCAAAGCAGTAATGTGAAAGACCAATATAGAAATAACCCCTTCACCAGATATTAATAAATACAGTTTGCACTATACTACTGAGTTAGACTCTAAGTGACTTGTAACAGCAGTCAATAAAAAACATTGCCAACAAAGACTATTTCTGCCTGATATCCAATACAGCACCTATCACATACAATTAAGATACATGTTTTTCATTGAAATGTATATCTGTATGATATCTTACAAGGCAAGGCCTCCCACTTTGGTCAAAAGCCTTTTCATTTAAAGACATTGTTTGACTGCTGAACCATGAATATGAGAAAGCTCTCTCGCAGGACTCCTTTCGAGGTCAGTAAATTGGAAAAACAATGTTTCAGTGCTTCAAACTTTCATTCACTTCAAACTTCCAGTGCAGTATGTGGAAATACTCACATGAGCAGTGTTACTAATGCAGTATTTATTATACATTTTCCACAATGCATTTAACATACAAAATTTAAAACTTAAAACTTGTTAGTTACTTATGCAAAAGGCATTATCAGTGCTTATGTTGACATACAAAGCTACTATGAAAATGCACAAAAGTCAACATTGCAGACTATAAAGCAATAATAATGTATTTGGTATGTAAAATGTTTTATATATACTATATAATACATATGTGTGCATATATATATATGATATACATGATAATTTTTTACAAATAGTTTACAAAACGACAAAGCTCATTGTTTTATAATGACACAAACAGTACAAAGGTTCTTTTCTTAATGAGAATAGGAAGAAATGTCAAAACTTGTAAAGTATATTTTTTGCAGCAAAAACATTAACAGCAAATATACAGTGTTACGAAGAGTTATACAAGCTGGGCGTCTTAACTTATAGTTCAGCCCAAATTGAAGTTAATAAGATGATGACAACCCAGATAGCTTCTTTTCTTGTAGACTATGAGCTCTCAAGCAAAGCAAATATATACTATAGGCAGAAAGAGATCATGAACTGTTTGGTAGTTGGTGGCATGAAGGGCTTCCCTGAAAACTGACTACTTTCACAGCATCAACAGCCTGCACACTTCTTGCCCAAAAATAAACAAACACACTGGTACCTGTGTATGTTGACATTATTTTTGCAGTTTCCCACAGCAAAGGAAAATGTTTCAGAAATTATTATCAGAAAGCTCAAGGCTAATTCTCTGAAAGGTACAATAAGTAAGTACAAAAGATTTTAAAAAGTATGCATCATGTTCCAACTTCCCCAGTAGGCATTGCACTCCTGTTCAGACTTTAGAAAAGGTGTGTTACTTGTACAGTTTAAAGTATCTCAAAGTGGGGGTTGAATTCTGTTTTGTTAAGTTCGACTTGCTTGTATCTAATGTTCTTTTCTTCACTGTGTACATTTCACTTGATTGTATAGAATGTTATTTTTTTCAAATACAATTTATACAAAAAGAAAGAAATAAAAAAACAAAGTATCTCCTGGACACTGACACTTCAGGTACCCTGGTCTGCCTCCTTCACTTGTTTCAACTGGTGAATTCTTGGTTGATGTTCAGGGCTAAATCCTGTATGGTGGATGTACTAGTAGGTCACAGCTGTACATAGAGCCCACTTAGACAATGGAAAAGAAATTCAGGGCATGTATATTTTGTCTTCAGTGAACTAACAGCAGAGAATCCCACCTCACATATGTAGGATGTACTGTAGCAAAAGGAAGAAGAATTCCCACAACCATGAGAATGTCTGTGTGCTTCCAAACTGTTGAATGCTAGTGTATATAGTGTAGGGTACAGGGTAAAATCAGAATTTTGCCAAGAATAGTGAACATTAAAGTTGAGCACTAAAGTTGACAAAAATATTCATCCAAACATCCATTTTTTTAGACCTGCTTATTCAGAGAATATTTAAGCAGCTGTATTATTTTTCTCTCTAACTTGTTTTAAATATTCTTTAGTTTTCATTTTTACAGCTGTTGCTAAAAGACTTCAAGATTTACTAGTGTAAAAGGAGCCCTACAACAGTTTGCCAACTTTTTTGGTTACATGACTTAGTTTTTCAAATGGCAGTGTATATTATATATATACTGTATATATATATATATATATATTATATACATACACACACACACATATATGTACACTATATATACACATTGTAATCTAATTTTAGAGTTTGCTGATATCAAAAAAGCAATAAACTCTGCTTTTCAAGCATCAAAATCTTGTTAAGTGGACTTATGCATCAAACTTCAAAGGAACATAGGAAAATGAATTTAAAACATGTCAGCCTAGATTTAATAGTAGCTCCACCAGCTATTGCTCTGCTAATGTGATTTCTGCTTATTCTGTAAAATATATGAGGGCCACTGGAAAAAGGAACAATGCAACAGCTCTTTTTTCAAATGGCATGATAGTGCAGGATAAACCAGAAAAGAACTCCTAAATTATTCTCCTTATTATCCTTGTTGACTCTTCCTTCTGCTCCTTTCATAGCCTTCTGACAAGGATTCTGATTAGGTACAATAAAGTATTATATTGTGCTCAGTTTTGCTCTCTTCACCTTAAAAGAGCCATATGCCAAATTCTAGAAATTTCAAACAATTGGTAGGAATACTGGGGATGTTATAAAGGGACAATCACCAGCACTATTTTGGGAATTAGGAAAAGATAGAGCAAATGAATGAAAACCATTTTGGATTTACTATCGGAAATAAAAGATGAGTAAAGCTGTATTTGACAATAAAAACTATCTATGCATATGATATTTATAGGGATGAGTTTATATACATTGTCACAAGAACGAGACATGGACAGATAAAGGTTTGGGGCAGCCACCCGTATAATGTGGCATCCTGGCTGCAAAAGTCGTTTCAGCAAAATAATCAGCACTGAAGTGCATACAAGTGAGTCCAAAACAAGACTGAGGGAAAAAGGGAGAAGGGGCAGGTTTTAAAGGGGAAGACAGGAAGTGAGGTCATATGGTTCAAGCACGTGGTCTTCCACCATTGGATCATCGCCGGACGTGACATCAGGGGGACTGGAGCTGGTGTGGCCGACTTCCATTGGCTCGGTCCCGGAAGTGATGTCAGGCGAGCCAGGTGGAATCCCCCGGGAATGGTCTACAGGCAAGGGACAAAAAGAGTCAGTGCACTCTGCCACACCCCGGCATGCCTCCGAACTGCCTTCACTCAAGCCCTTTAGCTGCCTCCCATGCGCACGTGTGTGACAAGGCCCCCCCCTTAGCCCAGACCCGTCGGGTCGGGCGACCCTAACCGAGAGGTCGTGAACCCGAGAAAGAGCATCAGCGTTGGCATGGAGAGCACCCCGACGATGAACGAGCGAAAACTTGTACGGCTGTAGGTCAAGAAACCACCGGGTGACCCGCGGATTCGACTCCTTGTGCAGGGCCATCCACTGTAGAGGTGCATGGTCCGTGACAAGGGTGAATTCCCGGCCCAACAGGTAGTACCTAAGCTGAGTAATCGCCCATTTAATTGCCAGAGCCTCCCGTTCCACCGCTGCATACCTGGTCTCCCGGTCCAACAGTTTCCGGCTCAGGAACATGATGGGGTGTTCCACACCATTGACGCTTTGGCTCAGCACGGCGCCCAGGCCTGTGTCCGAAGCGTCCGTCTGGAGGATGAAAGGCAAAGGAAAGTTAGGTGCCATCAAAATATGTGCAGACGTAAGGGCCTGCTTTAAGTCACCAAATGCAGCGCCTGTTTTTTCAGTCCATACCACAATGTTCGGGGCCCTCTTCTTTGTTAAATCAGTCAAGGGCGCCGCTCTCTCCGAGAACCGGGGTACAAACCGGCGGTAGTACCCGGCTAACCCGAGAAAGGCTTGGATCTGCCGCTTGGTTCGCGGACGGGGCCATTTCAAAATGGCATCAATTTTGGAGCACTGTGGCCTTACGGTACCCCGACCCACCAGGTAGCCCAAATATTTGGCCTCGCTTAATCCAAAGAAACATTTCTTGGGATTAATCCGGAGCCCGGCCTCACCAAGTGTCCGTAATACCGCTTGGACATGCTGTAGGTGTTCCCTCCATGTGCTGGAATAGATGACCACGTCATCCAGGTAGGCAGCACTGTAAGAGTTATGAGGCTTTAGCACTTTGTCCACCAGACGCTGGAAGGTGGCTGGAGCCCCGTGTAACCCAAATGGAAGGACACGATACTGCCAGTGCCCGCTAGGGGTACTAAACGCGTTTTTTTCCTTCGCGGAGTCCGTTAAAGGAACCTGCCAGTACCCTTTTGTCATGTCAAGTGTGGTCAGATATTGAGCCTGTCCAAGCCGTTCAAGGAGGTCGTCCACGCGTGGCATTTGATAGGCATCAAATTGGGAGACCTGGTTAAGCTGACGGAAGTCATTGCAGAACCTCCAACTCCCGTCCGGCTTACCGACGAGCACAATGGGGCTGGACCAGGAACTATAACTTTCCTCAATTACACCTAGTTCCAGCATGCGCTTGATCTCAAGCTCCACTTCAGCCTTTTTTGCCTCGGGAAGACGATACGGGCGTTTTCGGACAACAACCCCGGGTTCTGTCACGATGTTGTGCTCAATCAGAGAGGTCCTTCCGGGGTTCTCACTGACTACCTCCCGAACGGTCCGGATAACTGTTTCCAGCTCCTGCCGTTGTCTGGGACTCAAGTCCGTGCCGAAGTTAAGGTCGTGTGTGTGAGCGAAGAGTGAGCGGGGCTGGCCGGAGGAGGGAGCGAGGTCCCTGTCCTTCCACGGTTTCAGCAAGTTCACATGATAAACCCGCTCCTTCGGCCGACGATTGGGTTGACTCACCAAATAGTCGACCAGTCCCTTCCTCTCCTTAACTTCGTAGGGGCCCTGCCAGTGGGCAAGCAACTTAGAGTGGGAGGTAGGCACTAGGACCATGACCCGATCTCCCGGGCGGAACTCCCGAAGAGACGTGCCGCGGTTGTAGTACCGGGCCTGTGCTGCTTGAGCCTCCTCCATGTGACTTTTAAGGAGAGGCCGAATCTTTCCAAATCTATCGCGTAACTGTGCGATATACTCCAGTATGTTTGTAGAGGGAAGAGCCTCTTCTTCCCAGCCTTCTCTCAAAATATCTAATATGCCCCGAGGTTGTCGCCCATACAGTAGTTCAAAAGGGGAGAACCCCGTGGAGGCTTGTGGGACTTCCCGATAGGCAAAAAGGACGAGGGGGAGGAGCTGATCCCAGTTCCTTCCATCCTCGCTGACCACCTTACGCAGCATTTGCTTGAGAGTCTGATTAAACCTCTCTACTAATCCGTCGGTTTGAGGATGATACACCGAGGTCTTTAAATGCTTTATTTTCAGTAATCTGGCAGTCTCCTTGAACGTTTCCGAGGTGAAAGGGGTCCCCTGGTCTGTCAAGACTTCCTTGGGGATCCCCACGCGCGCGAATACCCCTAGTAATTCCCGTGCGATGGCTTTAGAGGTAGCTGAGCACAAGGGAACAGCTTCAGGGTATCGTGTAGCATAATCCACGAGGACTAAAATGTATTTGTGTCCTCGGGCTGAGGGCTCTAGGGGTCCCACCAGGTCGACCCCGATTCTGTGGAAGGGAACGTCAATCAGTGGAATAGGAACGAGAGGAGCACGGTCCCTCCTAGGAATTTGTCGCAGTTGACACTCCGGGCAGGAAGCGCAAAAGCGACGAACCTCCTCATTAATTCCTGGCCAGTAGAAACGGAGCTTGATCCGCTCCAGAGTTTTCTCGGTGCCCAAGTGGCCACCTAGGAGGTGGGCGTGTGCTAGCTCGCAGACCTGCCGCCGGAAGGTACGCGGCACTAGCAGCAGCCTCGTCTCCTGCCCGTCATGCATTGCTACACGGTAAAGGAGGTCATTATCTAACACAAAGTGGGGGCCCAGTGGCATCGACTGATCAGTGCGCTGGCCATCGACCAGGACCACTGCATTTTTTGCAAACTTCAGGGAGTCATCGTTCCATTGCTCCCTTCTAAAAGAAGCCGGCGTCTGTTTAAATTGAAACCGCAACATGGAGAGAGGGTCAGCGTCGACCTCAATGGACGTGGTTTCCTCCCGCTCCGCCGCGGCGTTGGTGGATGACGTGTCAGCACGCGACGGCCCGGGAGTTGCCACGTCACTCAGGGCGATAGCTTCGTCTCTCTCTGCCGGCTGATTACACGGCGTGGAAGCAGCTTGAGACGGTTCATCTCCGTCCATAACGAGGCCCAAATTAACCCCAGGAGTGGTATGTGTCACACCGCTTTTAATTTTAGACCAGTCCCGCCCTAGTATCACCGGGTGTGGAGGATCCGGTAGGACCGCTACGGTGAGTTTACAAACTGACCCTCCGTAACTGATGATACAAGCGGCGGTCCTGTACCAGCGGATTTCTCCGTGGACACAGGTTATACCGGTCTTAAACTTTAGCCATTGTTGCGGTTGCACAAAGTGGTGGGCAACAATGGAAATGTTGCTGCCGGAATCGAACAATACGGTGGTCTTGTGTCCGTTGACGATCACCACGCCAGTATGGGGGACCACCAACGGATTAACCAGAGCACACCAACCCCTCCTCGCCCTCCACCTGCATTCCTCCTCGTCTCCAAGCGGTTTGCGCGCCCGCGGCACCGCGGACGCCAATACAAGCTCCGGGTTGTACAGGGAGGGGCTAGGTCTTGGGACGTACCCCGGGTGAGTTTGACATGAGGACGGTTCTGCTCCCCCAGAGTGTGAGGCCGCCCTCTGTTTCTCCAGAAGCTCTATGAGCTCAGACATGTTCTTAAACTGCTTGCCCCAGACCGGCTGGGTGAAGCCACGGGGAAGCGCTTTCAGGAGCAGATAGCAAGCTACCTGCTCTATTATTTGGTAGGGCGTGTTTTCAAATGGCCGTAGCCAGTGCCCTACCGTTGCCCATAAGGACCAGGCTTGTTTGTTGGTCGGTCGCTCAGGGTCCAACCTCCATTTTTTTATTTTATTCACCTGCCAGTCTGGGGCACCCCTAGGTGGTAAATGGGGCTTTGGTTTCACAGGGAGGCAGGCACTCTCACCCAAGAGAGCGTACTGAGCCCTTTTTGCCTCCCCCCTCCAGGGCAGCCCAACTCTGTGAGCCCCACCCGCACACTCCCTGGCCTCTCCAGGCGGCCTAGTTATGCGTGCCGGGAGTGGAGCCCGCACCGGGTCACGCCGAACCACGGGGCACCCTCCCCGCCTGAAAACTCGGCCCTGGTACGCTCCCACCTGGGTGTATTGCAGGTCCTGTCCCCTTCTCTTCTGGGACTTCTCCATCCTGCCGACTACGCCACTGTCACAAGAACGAGACATGGACAGATAAAGGTTTGGGGCAGCCACCCGTATAATGTGGTATCCTGGCTGCAAAAGTCGTTTCAGCAAAATAATCAGCACTGAAGTG
>JANRMT010062796.1:23925876-23942698 GCA_026402145.1 Polypterus bichir lapradei
ATATATATATATATATATATATATATATATATATATATATATATAGTGTAAACAGAATAGCAGACCAGGCTGAGAGGTTGGAGTCCTAGGTGTTAATCCTATGGGCTTGTGATTTTTTTAGTTTTCCTTAAGGAAGAATGCAGTGAGGTCAGGTCATACATTTCTCCTCGATGGGTGATTGAGAAACAGATGCATGTCATACTCGTTGAGTTAACTATACCCTTCTTGTCATCCTCTTAATTTAGTTACCATAAGCAAAACAGCATGACTACACTCATAATAATAGTAAAAAAAGGAAGGCACCTTCCTGGCTTGCCTCCACCCCTGAGATAATGTGAAGAAACTTAAATTCGCTAAAGTTGAATGTATGTTTTGAATTAAAAATCCATTTTAAAAACAACACAAAATAACAAAGAAATTCATGAAGTGCACACCATTTCAGTTAAACAGCTTTGCAGGCTTGCTATCTGCCATTTTATCACCTCATATGTACCACCAACACTGACCTACACTAGTGATGTGCTGTGAACAAACTTCATAATTATGTGATGCTCATTTGAAGTGGGGAGTTGAACCCACCACAAGTGCCCAATTAAACAGACAATGAAAAGTCTTTGGTGCAACTTGGTTATTTTCACTACAATTTCATACCTCCATTCAACAAGTAAGTTATGAACAATTCAGTAGTTGTTACTTATATATTTGTAATAATACATACGTACATTAGTGTGAATGTGTGTGTGTGTGTATATACACTACTGGTGAAAAGTTTTATAACACACCTAGTCTTCAATTGAAATGTAAGCAGTTCAAGTTAGTAAATAATCTGAAATGGTACAAAGGTAAGCAGTAAATTGGCAGAGATTAAGAAAAAAGTTTAGATCACCAAAAACTGAAAAACAATTCTGTACTTTTTAGTGTTAGAAAAAAGGGACTATTTGAAGATAATTAAACCACTAAAGCTGATGCAATCAGTTCCTGTAGGTATCCATACTTTTGCTGATTACTTGCAAAGCCTCTGCCAGTGTTGGAACAAACTGTGTTGCTACACCCTCTGAAGCATTATTTGGACGGTATTGTACTGAGTAATGCTATCATAATGGCGAGCAAAAACAATAAACTATGGCAAAAAACTAAATGGAGGTAAACTTATATACTCTAAATTGACTATAAGATTAACTGGTAACACTACATAACCTCTACATGGCAGGCACATGTCAATTACCTGCCTCTTAAGAATATACTCAACAGCTCTAAAAATAGGCCCCTGGTCTCATCTAAAAGATATACAGTACCTGCATATTTGCTGAAACAGTAACATTAAATTTACTACATTTACCTTAACATATTAGCTAGTAATGGTTTCATTTCAAATTGAAATAACATTAAATGCATACATTATATTCATAGCCAATTAATGCTCACATTCTATTCCATTATGAAACATTAAATTACTTCTGAAAATTAACACATCATCATTATTAACTCAGAACATATAATTCCTTTACAATAGCCACTGACTTTATAATTATGCACATGCTAAAAGAAGTCTTACCGACAACTAATACTGTCATGTTTTGCCGTGTCTCCATAAGCTGGGGTACTTACTGCCTTAAGGACCGTGACAACTTCACCACCACAATTTCTAGGAGATGAATGCTGTCACACAAATCAGAAGTTGTCACAGGGTTAGCTTTTTTAATGCTATTGTTCCTATCTTTGCTTCTTCTGCTGCACAGTAAGCCTTTTGAATTTTTCTCAGGAGTACAAACTACAATTGTGTGAATTACCATAGAGTCACATCCAGACTGAGTATCAATACCCATAAAGCTAGAAGGACACTAGAGCATAGTACCCTACTTTTCATTAGCACAGTCTCAAAATAGACAAATTGCCAAGACTGCTTTCAGACTGCTTGCCCCATTAAAAGGGGAACATAGTCCCCTTGGTCATAGTGAATGGTCCCTTTTATGCTTTTTGGGTTCTGAAGGAACAGAGCAAATCTACCAGTCATGCAAAAAAAGACGAATGAAGAATGCTGCGTTATTTCACGGTGTGCTGCCTGTCTCACTGTTTCAGAAGTTCTCAATAAGCAGACTGCACTAGCTTGTAAAACCACCAGATGGAGCAGTCAAAGTTTGAAATTTGTGTAAATTGTTTTGGAATTGTTTTCCAGTTACAGAATTTAATTTGTTCACTGTTTAGACTGTTATTAATTTTAAACTGTTATAGTGTAGCTTGTGAACATAATAGATGGTTTTCAGGTTTACTCCCCTGCAGAGAAAATTCAAAGAAAATTTTGTTAGAAAATAATCAAAACAGCAATAATACCATCCATTCTCCAACCCGCTGAATCCAAACACAGGGGTCTGCTGGAGGCAATCCCAGGCAGGGAGCCAACCCACCGCAGGACACACACAAACACTAGGACCAATTTAGAATCACCAATCCACCATGTCTTTGGACTGTGGGAGGAAACCGGAGCACCTGGAGGAAACCCACGGGGAGAACATGCAAACTCCACGCAGGGAAGACCCAGGAAGCAAACCCAGGTCTCCTAACTGTGAGGCAGCAGCGCTACCACTGCGCCACCGTGCCGCCCCAGCAATAATACATTTTATTTAAAGGTAAACTATTAAAAATACATGATTGAACATGGTAGTAACACTATAGTTAAGTACTCTACACAAATATTTTATGCATCAAAGTTTTTAGCATCACAACAAGGCAATGGTTTTAACATGCTCATACTGATATTTTAAAGTTTACATTCTGTACTTTATAAAACATTGCTGTACATTGTGTAATTACAGATGTTTTTCTAAAAGTATGTACTATATCAGGAAGAATGCCATGATGTAATTTGTAAAAAAAATATTTTTTTTTTTGCAATCAAATTTTTATTAAACATATTCAACTGATCTGTGGTGGGCTGGCGCGCTGTCCAGGGTTTGTTTCCTGTCTTGCGCCCTGTGTTGGCTGGGTTTGGCTCCAGCAAACCCCCGTGACCCTGTAGCTCGGCTATAGCCGTTTGGATGATGGATGGATGGATATTCAACTGATGCAGAATATGAAAAGATTTTCTTTTAATCTTAATAACAACAGAGAGAGAAAAAAACAGCACACCAAAAATAAGCCTTGAGAAGTGGTTAACGTTAGTTGAACAAAAAATCAAAAAGGACAACAGTACAACAATTAAGTGACTGAGGCAACCCCTACCCAGCTCCTGATCAACTGAACTAAGCACTAAGCCATCTCTGAACTTCAGAGCTCTATGAGTTGAAATCTGCAAAGCAGAAAGTTCCAAGTTAAAGAATGATGTTTTTCAATGGACAAAGTGAGAGTTAGGTGATCTCCAGCCAGAGGCCAGCAGCAGTTTTGCAGCAATAATTGCTAGAGTGATTACCTTCTTCTGCCTGGAACCTCTGCAGATTTTATTTTTTTGCCCAGCCATCTGGAGTTTATTTTTGTTTTGTTTTTTTTTGTCTTCCCTGGCCATCAAACCTTACTTTTATTCTATTTTAATTAGTGTTCCCTAATATTAATTCTTATTTATTTTGTCTTTTTTCTCTTTCTTCATCATGTAAAGCACTTTGAGCTACATTGTTTGTACGAAAATGTACTATATAAATAAATGTTGTTGTTGTTGCAGTACAGAAAGAGAGAGAGTAGAGAAATCTAAAAGAAGGAAAACCTAAGGTGACAAGGGAACATGGACAGACAGAATTGCGGAGGGAAATTTGGCTGCGTAGGACCAATGGGGGACACTGCCAGAACATATGGAAGAAAGTGCCAGGAGCATTTAAGGAACAGAGATGACAAAGTGTGTCTGGAGCCAAGACCGTTAAGTGGATAATGTACTAAATTATTACTACTTGATAATAACATTAATATGAAAGATGTAACTAAATAGCTAACATAATAGAAATGGATGTTTTGAAAACATTTTGCCATTCTTTTTTTTTTTTTTAACTGGTATTGTTCTTATAGTAGTTATAGATGATGCACTAATATAGCACTGTACACCCTGGTGGTTCAAAGCCAATCGAAGCATTACCTTTTTTGTTTCTTTCATAGATGCAATGTTGCTAAAGAGTAAACATTATGGAAATTGAACATCATATTAGTTGCATTGATTTGAAAGGACTGCTGTGTTTTAATCACAAGTGCAGTTGTGTGACTGTATGGAGTTTGCATGTTCACCACTTGTTTAAGTTGATGATCATGTTGACGTACATGTTCCCAGCAATCGATAGTGCTTGCTTCTGTTTGGTGCAGGTGGGAATCTCCTGTTTCAGGTAGCTCCCTTCAGTTTTTTTATTTGCACTCTCTGTGTTAATGGACCTGAGCTATGGAAACAGTCAATCATTACCCGAGTTCCTAAATCTCCAAGCCAAGCAGTCTAAATGACTATAAACCTGTGGCACTCACTTCATTTACAATGAAATGATGTCCACATTTGGTATAAAAACATTTTAATGGCAGAGACAAAGTCATTTCAAGATAACCATCAATTTGCTTCCTGTGTAACAGAACCGTAGAAGATGCCCCGGCTGACTAACCTGTATTAAACTTACAACTTTCTTGATAAGCCTGGTTTAATTGTAACAGAACAGGCCATTCTCCCCACTAAGCTTTTCCATCCTATTCACCTATATTGTCCAAATAAAGATAAACAGTAACATTAACTTGAGATTTGAAGTTTCCTAAAGTTCTGCTCTCCACCCCACTACTTTGTAATTTATTCCATGTATCCATGATTCTTTGCATGAAGAATAACTTTCTAACATTTGTGTGAAATCTGCCCTTAACAAGCTTCTAACCATGTCCCTGTGTTTTTGTTGAAGAATTTATTTTAAAGTAACGGCTAGGATCCAATATACTAAATCCTTAAGCACGTCTATGACGAAAGATATATAAATTCTTTGACAAGGCACCAGCTGATTAACTTAGTAAAATAACACAGGCTTCATGCGCAGGATTATGGGGGTGTGCAGTATTTGAATGAGGATTGACAGATGGACAGAAATAACAGAAAGCTGACAACTGTAAAGTGTTTTATTAACACTGTGAAATTAATGGGACTTGTCTGGAGGCCCCTCAGCCCATTGGACTGGTTCAATGCAGATCTATGTTCAATGCTCAGTCTAAAACATTATGATTTCATTTGTTTTTTTACCTATTTACACTTTTTTTTTTTAAATGATCAGTTCTGTTTTATTTATGAATGAAAAATTTGCAGTTGAGCTGGGCTGAGAATATTTGAAGCTATTATTCCAGACAGCACAAATGATGCCTATAAATTGAGAAAAAAAGTCTAAAATGGCCTACATTGCCTTTCAACTAATCAAAACTTTTTTTCTGTTGCATATTGAAGACCAAGATCCTTAGATGTTTTTGAGTTTTTAATGCTGTATTTAAATGAAAATTTTACTCATGTCATCTGCTGATTTTAAATTCCAATGACAAATTTCTGAACTAGTAATTGGCATTTTGTTAGATGTGATGATTTTGTTGAGTGTGGCTAAATGTAATTATTATTAATTATGCAATACTATATCCATGCATATGCAAATTGTATTTATCAACTTTTATACTGTGTGAAGTTCCCGTTGAACTTGTTATCTGCCCAATGGCAATTTCTGTTAGTGAACAGAAGTGACAAAAACACTTGATGGCTAACACTACAAGTGAATGCAACCCACCTAGAACTCTACAGTCTCTGTGACCTCACATTCTCTTTCGCCTCTACTTTAGCGCGTTAGCAAACAATCCAAAAGCACTTAATCCCATGAAGAGCCTGAGGGTACTGAGCCAAACCCGGCACCATTAGCTTCAGTTCAGAAACAGACTCCTTACGCATATCAATTAATTTCAGACTCCACCCATGCAAACACCAACATGGGGCAATGTATTTTTATGTCCATATTTAAACCATTTTAAAACCCAATATCATATCTTAATAAGGATGCACAGAAACATAATATTGGATATCAAAAGTTATGAAAACAGGTGGAGAAAAGTGAAAAAGAAGAACTATAAAAACAAGAACCCACCCCTGAGTCACAGTTTCAAAGGGAACAAGAATGATTTGTCAATTTTAGGCACATTTATTGCATTTCCAATTTCCATTTTAAAACCCAATCTCATATCTTAATAAGGATGCACAGATCCATAATATTGGATATCAAAAGTTATGAAAACAGGTGGAGAAAAGTGAAAAAGAAGGACTATAAAAACAAGAACCCACACCTGAGTCACAGTTTCAAATCGAACAAGAATGATTTGTCAATTTTAGGCACATTTATTGCATTTCCAATTTTGTGTCCCTATTGTATTGTTTGTATCTATCCATATTGGTCATTTTTTATTTAATAATTGATTATTTTTCATTTAAAATGTGCATTTGCCTTTTTAGATGTGCTCGATATCCTCAAATCCCAATTATACCTGTTTACTCCATATAGACTAACAAACACAACAGGAGATTAACAACCCTAGTCTTTGTGATAACAGTATTTTAAAGACAATCCAGGGCACCATTATTGGCTAAAATGGAATAGCTTATATAAAAGTTAATTTCATGATGAAAGTAAATTAAAAAATATATATATTATTTTTAATATATATTCACTATCACATGAAAATTATAACAGTTCTAGAAGTGCAAAAGGAGGCAATGCATTCTTCAGTTTACTGTATAAGTCTTCAGCTTACAGAAAAATCAGCTTTCAAAGAAAATACTGAAAGTGAATTAACCCATTTTGTCTTTGTGGGTCCTTGAGTATCAAGAAACTTAAATACTATTATTATGTTTATCATTAATAAGAGGAAACATGGAAGCACAATAGTGCTGCTGCTACATCGATCCAGCGACTTGGGGTTGAAACTTGTGTTCTGACTGTGTCTAGTTTTCACATTCTCCCTGTATGATTGGGTTTTGCTGTAGATAGCCCAGTTTTTCATTCACATCATCAAAGACATGCTGGTTAGGTTTAATAGTAGTTCCAAATTGGTCCTGTGTGGTTGTGTCCAGTGCTGCTGGTATATGATTTTTAAATACACATTGATCAGATTTAATTGTCTTGTGTAAATTTACAAGGGAAGCAGAGTTACACAGCATTTCTCTAGGTAAAACAAGAGTGATATTAGGTGATCAGGGGCCTCATGCATAAACGGTGCGTATGCACAGAAATGTTGCGTAAGAATGTTTCCATATTTAAATCGCGATGTATAAAACCTAAACATGGCGTAAAGCCACGCACATTTCCACGGTACCTCATACCCTGTCGTACGCAAGTTCTCCGCTCGGTTTTGCAGACTGGCGGCACCCAGCATCAAAGCAGTGCTACTGTTCCTGTGTAGTTACTCTTTATTTCTTAGAACCACATTCCTGCTGTGGCTTTATAAATACACTGAAACTAACAGCATATTGTTTATTAGTGTAATGCATCTGATTGTAATTAACTTGTAACAATAGAATGGTTCAGGGAATAGCCATAGTATTCCAAATACCATAACTGCTTTAGCGTTGTTACTCTCACTGCACCTTTTTTTTCTTCTTTCAGCTGCTCCCGTTAGGTGTTGCCACAGCGGATCATCTTTTTCCATATTACTCTCACTGCACCACTCGGAGTATTTACATCACTGTATCTGAGTGGGGAATCACAGCAGCAGCTGATCGGAAAGAGAATTATCGGTATACAGCATCAAGCACACCCTGCCTCAGCCATGGCAAAACGTTTCAAAGTCTTTCCTGTACAGACCTTGCGGTTCAGAAACAGTTTCATCCCAAGAACTTTAAACAGTCAATCAGTCTATCAAGTGCTCCTTGTAGAACTGTTTGTACTTATAAGTACAATCACCTCAATGTAAACTTGCACTACATTTATAATATTGCACAACCTGCGCCACTTTATAAAGCGCACATTTACATATGATGACAATATCATTTTTAAGATGAAATGCAGCAAAATATGTTGACTATATTATATAGATAAAACTTTAACTTCATTTAAATAATCTATTGTTAATAAATAAACATGTGAGGACACGGTTTCACAGTGCTAGCTAGTTCACGGATTGACCCTATCTTGTGCTGTATTCTTTCTGGGGCTGACACGACACTGGAAAGATAGATGGATAGAATAATTAAACATGTACTACAAAGATATTTCAATGTTCCTTAAAAGTTTTCAAGAATCGTCGTTGTAAGCTTACAGATGGCTTAACGTCTATTACAGAGCTGATTGTGTGGCGATTGGGTATTTGGAGAAAGAAAAGTAAGGACAGAAATTGGAGGTTAGTACGTTTGAAAGAGACAGTACTGCTACAATAATTTCATCGAAGGTCGTGCACAATCATGCACCGTGTTCCCCTGTTTAGTAACATGCTTTAACTCCTATCATCATGAAAAAGATATCACGTATACATCTCAGTATTTTAATTATTCAGAAAGCTGTAATATCACGAATGTAATGGATTCTGTGTCCTGTCGGAGAAAGAGAAAGCAGAAGCACGTAGTGATTCACACACATAGAGCAAAAGATCAAATACAAAACAAAGCATTTAACGTGCTACTTTAATTACGATGTGATTTGAGAAACTGGTTAATTAAACGATTTTAAGATGAAATTTATGATGTTCTACTTTAATGACAAAATAAACTACGTAATTAAAGTGGAAATTTCGAGATTGAAGTTGACATTTCATGCTTTTTTCCTACTGTGTGCCTTTTTTTTCTTTGTACCCTTATAAGCTTTCATATGACACATAGACAGTGGGCTACAACTCGCCTTTTCATGGCGACTTTGAAATGTGACAACTTTTTTTTTATTTTGGGCACTGTGCGACTTTGTGAACTTGAGCTTTCAAGTTTCTCTTACACGCTATGTCAGTCGATCAGCTTCCCTTTGTTGTTTATACCACTGTTTAAACCAACAAATAATATGTTTTTCCTTGCCTCCACTTGGTATTCGCTGAAATTCTTCCATTTTCCCTCTTGCATTTTCCATTGTTTTTTCACAGAACACTGCGCTCAAGGGCTATTTATATTGATTTGCATATTCAAAGAGGCGTAATTCTGGGAGGAGACGGGGCGGGACAGCAAGCGCGTGCACAAGCGTTACTTTTCACACTGATCGGTATTTATGTAGCGGAAGAACGCGGAAGTGGGCGAACACACAGATTCCTGCATCTGGATTTTTCTGTGCGTAAGCACATTTCGGCTTTTGTGCTTACGTTATGTTATAGTGCGAATTCTATGCATGGCATTATGCATGAGGCCCCAGTTGATTTGTTTTAATTGCTTATACACTAAACAAGTGATAGTCCTGCTGAGTGTCAGCCGTGTGACCTTGAATTGAATGAAAGTAGGTTTAAAAGTTGTCATTATTGTTTTGTTTTTTTGTTGCTACCTTTACAGTATTTACACTTCCTTCTTTAAGAACACAGAAGGCTTTCCAAACTAGTGTCAGCTTGCAGCCATTCAATACTTCATTCCCAAACTTTTACTTGAAAAGCAACATCTGAACTGAAGAAAGGGGTGCAACATGGGTACAGAAAAAAAAGATTACAGTCATATTTTAAGTAACAGGGCTGCATAAACATATATATTACTGAGTTTTTTATAGTTGTTAATTTCTTTAGATTGTTATTTTAGTTTCTAAAATGTACTTTTTGTGATAACAAGTGTATGTATTCAGAGACATGTAAAAAACATTCTAACTTTACAAAATACTTAAACTTTACATAATCAGAACAAGTCTGTAAATTTTTTTTCCAAATAACTACAACAAATGATTAAATAATAGTAAGCATCTATATAAACAGATACAGTAACAAGATCAAATGAAGCAATAATATCATTTACAGCTGATGAACACAAGCACCATCTTTCAGGTATTTTGATTGAAAAAGCCTGTAATGCCCTACCTTGCATGTTAAATACCACAGTACAAGGTTTTACTATGCTTTTTATTTAGCTGCATCTGCAACTATGACTCGATCATTACTGATACACTTATTGAACTATTTGTTCATGAAATCAGCAGTGAGAGTTTGCAAACCCTATAAATCTTGGGGCTACTGTTTACCTTAGTTAAGCAGACACAATTCATTACTTTTTCTACTGCAGCAAGATTTTAAACTAGGTCCTATCTGATATTCCATGCCACCAAAAACTACTTTTTTTACTAACTTTCAAAAAGAGCATCACAAAACCTCCATAAATATATCGGAAGTTTTTTATTGTGTTGGGTATTATTAAAATATTATCAGTAGCAAAATACTCCCTATGCCAGTGGTTCTCAACCTGTGGGTCACGACCCCGTCAGGGGTCGAATGACGATTTGCCAGGGGTTGCCTAAGACCATTGGAAATATAGGTTTTGTCTATTCTAATGTGTAAAACTTGTTATTGTACAAATTTTTTCCATTGGTAGTTACTAGTTTTTTATTATAATTGTCATTCGAGGATAGATGTTGCAGATAATTGAATCAGAATAATTTCAAACGTTTTAACTTTGTTATTTTTAACTGTTTACATTACTGTACATCGAACACTGTGACGTTATGTAATGTCATGCCGTTGCGGGGATAAACACACTTCATGGCATAATTGAAATCACCTCCATTTCTAATTAGTAAAGCATAAAGTCCATGTTAAGAATTGCAGGAATTGAGAAACCACAATGCGTTATTTGTAATGAAGTTCTATCAGCCGAATCTATGAAGCTGAACAAACTGAAACGTAATTTTGATAGCAAGCATCCGAGCTTTGCCGGCAAGGATACCGAGTATTTTAGAAGCAAAGCTGATGGAGTCAAGAAAGCCAGACTTGACAATGGCGGCAAGCACCACCACAGTTCAATAAACAATGAAGGAAAACAAATAAACGTAAGTCATAAAGACAAAATTCATTTATTTGTAATTAGAAATAAATATTTCACAATATATAATTACCGTATTTACTTGTGTACCACGTGCCCTCGTGTAAGACGCGCACCCTAATTTTTACAAAGAAAATCATGAAAATCGTTTTTCCCTATGTATGACGTGCATTGTGATTGTATAGGAAGCGTTTAGAGAGAACAAGAGTGCAAGTACGCGAGCGAGAGAGAGAGCGCGAGTGCTCAAGCGAGCGAGAGAGAGAGCACGAGTAAGTGAGC
Source organism: Polypterus bichir lapradei (assembly GCA_026402145.1). NCBI lineage: Eukaryota > Metazoa > Chordata > Cladistia > Polypteriformes > Polypteridae > Polypterus > Polypterus bichir. Next base: position 23,937,044 of record JANRMT010062796.1, read on the forward strand.
GAGAGAGAGAGCGCGAGTGAGCGAGAGAGAGAGCGCGAGTGAGCGAGAAAGCGCGAGTGCATGAGCAAGCGAGCGAGAGAGAGAACGCGAGCGAGCGAGCAAGCAAGCAAGAGAGAGAGCGCAAGTGAGAGAGCGAGCCCAAACAGAAGAAGTAAACATTAAAGAATTACATTTCCTCGTGTATGATGCACACCTGATTTTCTAATGCTAATTTTCAGGAAAAAATGTGCGCGTGGTACACGCGTAAATACGGTACATATTGTTTTTGCTATTAATCACTACACTTTAATTATGTTCAATTTGTAACAATGAAAATACATCCTGCATATCAGATATTTACATTATGATTCATAACATTAGCAAAATTACAAAATAATTTTACGGTTGGGGTCGCCACAGCATTGGAAATTGTATTAAAGGGTCGCGGCACTAGAAAGGTTGAGAACGGCTGCCCTAAGCTAAGATAAATAAGGTCTAAGGGCTTGTGTATTGAATATAATATCACTTTGGAACATGAAAGGGCACTGTCATTTACACATTCTCCTGTTTCATCTATAGACCAGAATAATAAGAAGACATGCCAACCTCTGCATTGAGCACCTCCCCTTCCTGGGTAAAGCACATAGTTGCCACCACTTCCTGAAATGACTGATCTGATGGAGGGACTCGTAGCTTGCCAATTTTATATACAGTACTAGCAAAATACCCGCGCTTCGCAGCGGTGAAATACTGCCTGAATATTTTTATTAAGAAAAAAGTAAACATTTTTAGACTGAGGGAAAATATAGAAAAAATTATTTGTTAAGGATCTCTCTGTATACCACGTTGTCAGTTCGGCCCTCTGGTTGTAATATGACTAAGCTGTGTGCTGAGCTCACTCTTGAGCATGCAACATACAGTTGGCCATGTGAAAAGCAATCCTGCCTCAAATCAATGCCAACCTTTTGTAGTGTTTGACCTTGAGACTTATTAATTGTCATTGCGAAGCAGAGCCTTACTGGAAATTGAACGCGTTTGAATTGAAATGGGAGATTAGATGGTATAACGGGGATGCGAGGAATAAAAACTGTGTCACCTGAGGCACTGCCAGTAAAAATAGTTGCTTCAATTAGGTTGTTTTGTAGAGATGTGACCTGAAGTCTCGTGCCGTTACAAAGTTTCGGTGGCTGTAAGTTTCTCAGTAACATTACTGGTGCCCTAACCTTCAAGATGAGATTATGCTCAGGAGTGCCTGGAGGATTTAGAGTGTTCAGAAACTCTACTGGATAATGAACCGCGTCTTCTACTTCTACAACTGAATCAACAGATTGATATGTTTTTGTTTGTGAAGGTAGTTCTTGAAGTAAAATGTGGTTTATAGTCGTAGTCATGTCATTTTTTGGTGTCAGGATAGCTCTCTCTCTTAACCATGAGACGTCATTTTTGTGTAGATTTCGTAGATCGGGGTAAACATTTTGAAGAAGGCTTTGTAAGGTATTCACGATGAGACAGAGATCTGTAGGAATATTTATTTTACAGTTTTCTTGTATGAAGGTGCCATCACCTATACTCATCAGAAGAGCAGAGAACTGTTTGGCTTTTTTGTCGCCTTTCAAATGAACTCTCATGTTTATTTTTAAAGTAACAACATGGATTTTTGGCCACAGGTATGAAGATTTCAGAGATGCTTTAACTTCATCAGCCCGTGTTCCTCTGGGCACGACTGGTAGGGTTTGGCGGAAGTCTCCAGCCAGCAACACTGTCAAGCCTCCCATAAGTTTGTTGGTGTTTCGGATGTCTTGGAGGGTCCTGTCTAAAGCCTCAATACCTGCTCTGTGTGCCATAGTGCATTCATCCCAGACAATAAGCTAACAATGTCGCAGCACTTCAGCCATGTTGCTCTGCTTTGATATGTTACACATGGGGGATTCAGTATGGTTGAGGTTCAGAGGTAGCTTGAAAGCTGAATGAGCAGTTCTGCCACCCTCTAGAAGAGTTGCAGCAATGCCAGAAGAAGCCACAGCTATGGCAATGTTACGTTTCGCTCGGATTTTTGCAAGGAGAAGGTTTATTAGGAATGTCTTACCAGTTCCTCCTGGAGCATCAAGGAAAAACACTGTGGCAGTGGCAGACGCAACGCTGCTCATGATTTGCTCAAAAACTGACTTTTGGTCACTATTTAGCAACCGTTCGTTATTTGGCTATATTGGCCAAGTGCGAGGTGTTGTAAGATGTCTCTTTCAAGTACTTGGGATTTGACGCAAGTTGTGCCGGTTCTGTTAAAGGTGAAGGCAAACCGTAATGATGAAGAGATTGACCTCCAATAGCAATGACATAGTTTTCAAGCAACTGTAGAGACTTGTTATAGATCAAATTTAACCACTGGTGGACTTCTGTTCGTATATGATCTCTTTCAGTGTGTCTCCTAACATCTTCTGCTATGCTGTCTTTATGTTAGGTTTAAGGGGTTTTCCATTTGGGAGAACACCAACATGACAGCAAATAGTTCACGGATCTTTTGAGGTGAGCGAGATAGAGTAGCTTCCTGTAGAGTCTCGTCCCAGTTGATATCGTCATGTAATAAACTGAGTGCCCTGCAGGCTGACTTATAGGTCGGATGTAGGACACCATCAACTGTTCAGAGAGATTTGAAAGATGTGGGACCTGTGATTTTGTTGAGCAGCAGTCGAAGATGGTAGCATTCAGAGTTATTCGGGTGTACAGTGTAGACCCGTCCCAGTACATTATCCTTTTTCACTCCCGAATATCCTGGTACAGGGTTGCCCTGTTTCCTTTGACGAAACATGTTGTTTGCCCACACATAATATGATGGAATTTCATTATACTGTAATGAAGTTGTTTAGCAAAATCATCGTGTTTGCAAAGGTCAAAGAACGCTAAAAGGGTCGTTTGTGGTGGATTGTGTACTTTATCGGCAACATTGCCTTCTGTGAAATAAATTCTTTGTCCGTTCTCAAGATGCACAGCAAGATGAACGACCGGAGGGAAACGTTCGTGAATGGGAAAACAGAAAATGCGCCAGGCTGCTTCAGAGCTACTAATGTTACGACCAGCCTCGTATCGAGATACTTCGTCATTTTGATTTTGTATTGTAAATACTGCCTGGTCACTTCCCTTGTTAACATACTTGCAGATGTATTTGATCGATTTTATTGAATTGCAAAATTCGACATTGATGTGAGCATTGAAGAAGCAGGACAGCACAGGACTATAAGGGACCACACATCTGTTGTCAATATCTACTCCTTTGATGTTAATTGTATGACCTCCATCAGCAGGTGCGCGCCGGCGGTACTGAGGGTAACCATCCTCTCCGGTCTGAGTTTGTGAGATGAACGGACGCGCATACTTCTTAGTGCATATTCTGTTGATCATGCAGGGCGAGTTGATATTATGAGGTCCACATGGGCCGTGAATCATGTTGGATTTTACTATTTTGTGTAGGGCAGGGTCAGTCTGTGGATCAGGAATTTCTGCACGGATGAGTTGATCGATGAGAGCTGGTTTAATCCTATCCTTTAGCCACAATAGAATGTGTGCATGGGGAATACCTCGCTTTTGCCACTCTATGGTGTACATGTAGCAATTTGTACAGCCAAAAATGTTACTCTTCGTGAGCAAGTCTATGATTTTGCGAATCTTGAGATGAAATACACGACTGATAAGGTCATGGCGATCGTGAGGTTTTTGACGTGGAAGGAGAATTTCAGCGATCTCATGCCATTTAGGATTGCAAGTAAATGTGATGAATAAGTCAGGGCGGCCATAACGACGAACATATGTCATTGCGTCTTGTGTACGTTCGTGCATATAGCGAGATCCTCCAGTGAAGGAAGATGGTAATATCACAGCTTGACCAAGTTGTGTTAAATCAGTGTCGTTTTTGTCAATAGCATCTTTTAAGTAAACGTAATTTTCAGCCCGTAGTTTTTTTTTGATTTAGTCTGATATAATTTAGTCTTTCGGATTCAATTTTTGCGTACATATCAACTAAAAACTGATTTAATAAAGTTCAGAAGAAAAGGATATTATTAGCATGATGTTGTCTGATCATAAGCCGGTATAAATAGAAGTTTGCTGCAGAGACGGTTTTGTTCATAGGCAACTTACTGGCAGGATGAACTTGAGGTATAGACACAGAATAGCCATCATCACCATAGCAGAAGATGAGAGGATATTGAAGTGCATCATAGGATCTGTGGGTTTCTTTAATGCGTTGTAGTTTATTGTCTCTGGTTTTCAAGACAATATCTCTATTGTTGAACGTTTGCCCAACAATGACAACACCAACTTGATGAACTGTGGGTTTATTAAATCTGCCTTTGTGTGCATGTAATGGTTTTTTGTTTGCGTGAATGACAACTTTGAAGTCTTTGTCATCATCTGAAATACTGTCCATTGTGGAGTGGAAGTCCTGGATGTAAGTGTTACAGTCATGGAGCATTTTTTGTAATTGCTTGACCAGGGGCATGTTAAGTCCAGAAAAATTAGCGCAGCGGATTTGTGCTTCCTTTTCATCGTCCCCGACGAAATAAATTTGCAAAAATTTGTGTTCCTCACTTGGAATAGGTAAAAGACTGTCAATCAAGTGATACACTTGTCCCTGAACTTTAAAAGAAGGCATAAAATTTCCCTCAACGATTTGGTTAGCACCAAATGATGTCATTTGAAATGCGCTGTTGTACTTTCGAATGTTGTTCAAGAAATGCTCACTTTGAGGATGTTTGCCATTTAGCAGGCCCTCAAGAAGGTGAGGAAGCTTACAGAAAGGAGTGAGAGAGACTTTACCACCGTTACAGCACAAACCAGGAGACTCGCATTTCCACTTCTTTGCTTGACAATAGTCACAGTGAACATCCATGGATCCAATGTGTACTGTTTTGTCAGACTCATGATGTATGTTTGGGTCGTACGCAAATCCACAATTGGCTTTTTTGAGCCAAACCTGTTGTTTTCGTATGAGCTGCTTTTCATTATTGGGATCGTATCTAGAAACAGAAGCTCTATTAACTTGTGGATTTGCCTCCGTGTATTTAGCGACAGCGTCTCTATGAACTTGTGGATTCACTTGCGAGTATTTAGCGACAGCGTCCCTATTAAGTTGTGGATGTTGTTGTGAGTATTTAGCGACAGCGTCTCTATTAACTTGTGGATGTGCCTGCGAGTATTTAGCGACAGCGTCCCTATTAAGTTCTGGATGTGCCTGCGAGTATTTAGCGACAGCGTCCCTATGAATTTGTGGATTTTTCTGCGAGTATTTGGCGGCAGCTGCATGAAGTTTATTCCGTCTAGCTGTATGAGAAAATTTACCACGATGTCTGATACGCCTCCTTTTTACTGTGTTCTCACCGCTTGGATTGCCGCTGTCATAATCAGCTGGATTTGTGTTGAAGTGACATTCAGCATGTGTCAATCGATGTAAGCATACAACCGGCTTCATCAATAACTTCGCATCCAGCTTGTCCACTACTCAAATTGTCATCTGTGAATCTAAGATGTTTAAAAGGCATTGACGGTTCTCCAAAGGTGTAAAATATTTGCCCATTTCGGTACCATTGAAAGCGACAACCAAACAATTCAGCGGCAGCCATCAACTCACATGCAGAACCATAGGTGAAGGGCTTAAGCATTTCAGTCTTATAGTGCTCCTGTGTA
>JANRMT010062796.1:23957698-24051679 GCA_026402145.1 Polypterus bichir lapradei
TGAGTGAGGGCTTTGCCGTTTATTAGTATAGATTATGCTTCAAATTATTTTCCAGTAACACTATTTTACAATTAGAAATTTTGAAGAAACCTTCCCAATTTCAGTAATAATCAATAATCAGTCTTGAAGACTCAGACAGCATCTCAGCAATACATCAAAATTATGTTAACACTAATGGTACTGCTATATGTATATACTTATATACAATTTTTGTGGATAATTTATGTCCCACATATGGTATAAGTGTTGAACATGATGGCAAACAGGTTGAGACATTCCTGGAAATCTTCTTGCAAATATGAAGTATGTTTTGTGAATAAATTGTTTCCGCCATTCAAACATTAACATAATTTTGACTCGCCCTGTATATAAAAACATCTCAAAGAATCTTCCCTTCAATGATCATAGGGAATGGTGGGAAAAGGACCTTTCAATCAACAATGGATTCTGTGTCCTGTTGGAGAAAGAGAAAGTGGAAGCACATAGTGATTCACACACATAGAGCAAAAGATCAAATACAAAACAAAGCATTTAACGTGCTACTTTAATTACGGTGTGATTTGAGAAACTGGTTAATTAAACGATTTTAAGATGAAGTTTATGATGTTCTACTTTAATGACAAAATAAAACTATGTAATTAAAGTGGAAATTTCGAGATTGAAGTTGACATTTCATGCTTTTTTCCTACTGTGTGCCTTTTTGTTCTCTGTGCCCTAATAAGCTTTCATATGACACTCAGACGGTGGGCTACAACTTGCCTTTTCACGCCGACTTTGATATGTGACAACTTCTTTTTTATTTTGGGCACTTTGCGACTTTGTGAACTTGAGCTTTCGAGGAATAGAAGTCGGCCATAAATAGAATTCATTCTAGCTTCATAGGTGCCAAGCACTCAATAATTCAAATTGAAATCTTTATTCAATCACACTTATCTCAATATAAATTGTACAAAATGTATCCAGGGCAAAATCCAACAGGTGAGCATTGCCATCAAGCTCCTGAATCACAAGGCTGTATGTTTTGGAAATGCACCAAATTAACATCATTCTAGACAAAAATTTTTGAATACTTCTCTGACAACCTTAGTGTCACAATCACTCCTAATCCATGAACAGCTATATTTGGTGTACTCTCAGATTTTATAAAAGTGGATTAGGACAAATTAATTGTAATTGCCTGCACCACACTACCAGCATGTAGACGTATCTTGCTTAACTGGAAGAATCCCAACCCACCTTGTATAACTCAGTGGGTAACTGATGTTTTATATTATCTCAAATTAGAAAAATTGTAATTCCTGCATAGAGGATCTGTCTAAAACTTTTGAAAAATATGGCAAGATTTAATTAATAAAATTTTAGAATAAGCATTCATATAAGGGAAGAAAAGGTGTTTTTTTCCCACTGTTCTTCACTCTTCCTCTCTTTCTCTTTCTTTCAGATGGGGCTTGAATACTTGTATTGTTTTTTCTATGTTTTATTTAGTTTTTAAATTGACTGTGAAATTATTTATTGTATACATTATGCAAATTGTATCTGCTTGATTGTATGCAATGTCACTTTCTTAAAATAAAACTAATAAAATCTCAAAAACACATTTAACCATCTACATGTTTGTGGGCCATTACTAGTTTGTGAGCCTGCAAATTTTAGATTAGAAAAGAATAAAAACCCTTAACTGATGAGAATTGTGATTGGTTTGCTACTGAAAAATAAAGTGTTACCCCTGAAACATTCAGAGTCAAAGAGCTGCTGTTTTTCCATCCAGCCAGTGTATAGAACTATGATAATAGAATAGAGAGGGCACACGCATTGAGCTGGTGTCAGCTTCACACAGGAGGATTTATTCTTCTTCTGTTTGCTGTACTCTGCTCTATACTGCCCACACAAGGAGTGCCCATCTAACGACATGGAGGTGGAATAGCACTTAACCCATTTAAGCCACAATGAAATCAAACAAAATCCTTAAAATAAATAAACAGGATAAATAGGGGTGCTTCTTTTCTTTCAGTCTCATTTTAACATTTTAAGTCTCTTTTACCTTGTCATCCTTTTCTTAATTTATTTCTTAGTTTACTTTTTTTTTTTTTTTTTGCAACTCTCTACAAAAGCAGCCACTAATTGGGAAAAAAAAGACTTTATAGAATTGTGTGACAGACAGCCGGAGCTCTTTCTTGGCCAGGACACCGCCATAATGGAAGGACCAGGGTAACAGACATACACAGGGCACTACCTCCCCCAGAGTGGTAGATGGCAGCCACCCTGGGTTGTGGCAGTACTACGGTTTCCCACAGGGCATCATAGAAATTGGAGTTCTGTAACTCCACTCTGTTGGGCACTGCAGGGACAGAGGAGCCCTACTTTATGGGGCTCCAGGCTTACCCGGAAGTGCTCCCGGGCCAAGTACTTCTGGTATCACATAAAAGGCAGCAAAAGGAGAGAGAAAGAAAGAGAGAAGGAAGACAAAGACAAGTGTTTTATTTATTTAATTTATTGTGCTTGGTGCATACTGTGCTGTCCCACACAAGGAGTGCCCATCTAACGACATGGAGGTGGAATAGCACTTAACCCATTTAAGCCACAATGAAAGACAAATCCATAAGACAAAGACAAGTGTTTTATTTATTTAATTTATTGTGCTTGGTGCATACTGTGCTGTGCAAGTGGGAAACATGTGAAAGTATTTCTGACAGCTAAATAAAAAATTGTGTTGTGCTGAACTTGTACCTTGCATCTGTTTGTTTCAGGTTTGGGCGGCTGGTGCACTCCCTGGTGGTCACAATCAACACAGAGAATGGAGTTGTTAAATTGTTGTTTCAACCACCACAAAACTTATACATAATAACCTTTAAAAATAAAAGAACTTGTGACCTGATGCCTTTCTGATATATGCAGCATCAAAGAAACTAGATGTGTGTTGCTTCTCATGGTTTCCAGGAACCAAAGTACAAAACTGGTTAAAGCTGCCAAAATGAACATGGTGAGCTCGACTAGACAGGAAACTAAAGCAAAATAAAAGCCCTGCAGATGACTGACATAAAAAAAATAAGCCAAAATTGTTTCTTGTGTTGTGTTTATCATTTTTCTTTATGGATAACCACCAGAAAGGCAGTTGTACTCTTGTCCCAAACTAATAAGATGGCTTCAGTGATGTTATATGTGGGCATTAATATGTATCCATATGTGTGCATGTGTGTGACAATGTCATCACAGCATAGCAATGCATGCTAGAAGTGCATGTTAGTAACATAATATAGAAATAAGCAATCATAAACCATTTTGACAAACTGCACACAACTATGGAAGTTTTGACAGAACAAAGTATTGTTTTAATATAAAATCTATTATTTGCATACTAAAGGTATGTGTGATATAAACTGACAATTTAAATTTTATTTCATTTAGAACTAGATCCTAACTCTCAAAAATGACAAAGATCTTCCTTAATTGTTTAATTACTTCCTAAATATATCTATGCCTATTTTTGTGTAATTAGCAAATTTCAATACAGTACCTACAGCAGTGTCACAGTATATCTCAATGTATGTGTTTAAATAAAGAATATCACTCCAAGCATAAATCTTCAAGCATTTTCTGCTAAAAAGCTCACACCAGGTAGCACATTCTTCTTGTATCTGTGCTCTCTGTATCCTACCTGTTAATCAGTGAATTTTTAAAAGTTAACGCTCATGCCAGGATTACTCCTCCACATGAAATTCTCTCAAGTACTTTATGATGGTCTAAGTAAACTATGTCATATGGATACCCAATGATGTGTGAAATTAGAAATTCTCTGTACAATGCAACATTTCTCAGAACCAGTCACTTTTCTGTTTTAAAAAAGCTTGTGTCCCAGGCCAGTTACCACAGTCCATAAATATGCTGGTAGGTCAACTTGTGATTCTAAATTGCCCTCGTGTGAGGATGTCTGGGCAGCTGTAGTGTGGGTGCCATGTGAAAGTTCATTCTATTAGTGCTGTCTGTCCATTGCTGCTGTCTAGGCCCCAAATAAGTCTGATATAGGTAAAAGTTAAAAACAGTACCAAAACGAGGTATATCACCAGGCAGAAACATACCATACGGAGTAAGGTTTATCTCTATAAATTAATGTAAAAGATTTTAAAAAAACTCAAAGTGGAATTAAGCTATGCTGCCTCCAAGCAAATACTCTTCCTTGTATATACCTTGTATAGCCCCATGACTTTCAGTGACTAATTTATTGTGACCATACAAAAAAAAAGTGAAAAAAAAAGTGTCAAAGCATAAGTGGAAAGATGATTGTTGATCTTTTTAAATACCTAGTGAAGTATGAAACTGGTAATGCAAGATCTGCAATGCAAGATCTCCCAGGCCTAGTCAATAATAAATATAGTTCAACCATTCAATAATGGGAGGCATGTTCATCATTCTAGTACTATTAACTCACAAAGGCCTGCCAGATTTTGTTTAGCATTTATCAAGTGTCTCTCTCCATCTTCTGACTTTGATAAATAACTAATAGTTTTTTTTCCTTGTTGACATGGTGGAATAGTGGTTAGACATACTTCCTCAGAATTCTAGGGAGCAGGGATACAATTTCCCTGTGTCTGCAAAGGTTTTCTGTGGGTACTGCAATTTCTTCCCACATTGTAAGGGTTTACAGTTTTAAGTTGACTACTGAGGTAGCTCAGAGTGTGGGTGATTGTCAGTGTGCCCTGTTATATACTCGTGTTTTATTTAGGGTTATCCCGTGCCTTGGGTCTTAAGATGTCAGAATAGTGTCAGAGGGGACATTTATTTGTACACTGGGTGGTTCCATTTCTCTCTTAGGCAAAGGAACATGTAAATATTACATTTAAAACACAGCAGATGAAGAGGCAATAGGCACCCATTGTTGGGACTGGGTGAGAAGTTAAAAGGCAAATTTCCTGGATAATCCTGTAGTACTAGGGTGTTGTACCGTGTTAGCCATTATGAATGTAGTGTAAAGTCAAGCAAAATGACACCTTTTATTGGCTAACCAAAAAGATTACAATATGCAAGCTTTTGAGGCAAATCAGGGCCCTTCTTCAGGCAAGATGTAATACAGAAACTGGAGTTCCATGTGTTTATATACACACTAGGACAAGAAACAACACTGGTAAATCTTTAAGTAAGAAATCTTAAATGTAAAAAATTAATAGACTCCTTCAGGCTAGGGTTCATTTAACAAGAGAGGAAGAAGAGTTAAGATAACTGTCCAACAACGTCTTTTGAAGTTTCTAATGAGTTTTTCAATACAATGTGGATCTGTAGTCAGGTTGTCTGTGTCATTCTGAGAGATGCAAACAATCCTCATACCTGGCCATAAAACTCTGGTCTCTATTCATACCATGTTGCAATGTGTTAAATTTTAGCATGAGTTTAACTTCCCTTTCTTTTCTCTCTTGCTGTGTTCTGAAGTTGCCCATAAGCACTGTGACTTTAAAGTCCCTCTCACATTGTCCATGGCTGTTAAAGTGTGCCGCTACAGGAACATCTGTATTTCCACGTTTAATATGGAACCTGTGTAAATTCATTCTCTGGCGGAGTGTTTGTCTAGTTTCTCCCACATAGAGTGCAATGTCAGGACATTTCATGCAGATAATTAGGTAGACCACATTAGATGATCTGCAGGAAAATATCCCTTTATGTGATGTTGTAGTGGGCAGTGTAGTATAACTATATGGTCTATGTTATAAATGTGAGCACAGGTTTTACATCGTTTCTGTAGGCAGGGAGATGTGCCATTTTCTGTTGGTTCACTTAGGGAGCTTCATACAATTAGTTGCTGCAGGTTTGGTGGTTGTCTGTATGCCAGGAGGGGAGGTTCAGGAAATACATTTTTCAGTGTTTGGTCATTGATTCTAAGAATGTTAAGAAGTGAGGTGATGATTAGTGAGCAGCAGTATGGTTTCATGCCAAGAAAGAGCACCACAGATGCAATGTTTGCTCTGAGGGCGTTGATGGAGAAGTATAGAGAAGGCCAGAAGGAGTTGCATTGCGTCTTTGTGGATCTAGAGAAAGCATATGACAGGGTGCCTCGAGAGGAGTTGTGGTATTGTATGAAGAAGTCAGGAATGTTAGAGAATAATGTAAGAGTTGTACAGGATATGTACGAGGGAAGTGTGACTGTGGTGAGGTTTGTGGTAGGAGTGACGGATGCATTCAAGGTGGAGGTGGGATTACATCAGGGATCAGCTCTGAGCCCTTTCTTATTTGCAATGGTGATGGACAGGTTGACAGACGAGATTAGACAGGAGTCTCCGTGGACTATGATGTTTGCTGATGACATTGTGATCTGTAGCAATAGTAGGGAGCAGGTTGAGGAGACCCTGGAGAGGTGGAGATATGCTCTAGTGAGGAAAGGAATGAAAGGCAATAGGAACAAGATGGAATACGTGTGTACTGTATATGAGAGGGAGGTCAGTGGAATGGTGAGGATGCAAGGAGTAGAGTTGGCAAAGGTGGATGAGTTTAAATACTTGGGATCAACAGTACAGAGTAATGGGGACTGTGGAAGAGAGGTAAAAAAGAGAATACAGGCAGGGTGGAATGGGTGGAGAAGAGTGTCAAGAGTGATTTGTGACAGACGGATATCAGCAAGAGTGAAAGGGAAGGTCTACAGGACGGTAGTGAGACCAGCTTTGTTATATGGGTTGGAGACAGTGGCACTGACCAGAAAGCAGGATAAAGAGCTGCTGGTGGCAGAGTTAAAGATGCTAAGATTTGCACTGGGTGTGACGAGAATGGACAGGATTAGAAATGAGTACATTAGAGGGTCAGGTCAGGTTGGACAGTTGGGAGACAAAGTCAGAGAGGCAAGATTGTGTTTGTTTGGATATGTGCAGAGGAGAGATGCTGAGTATATTGGGAGAAGAATGCTAAGGATAGAGCTGCCAGGCAAGAGAAAAAGAGGAAGGCCTAAGAAAGATTTATGGATGTGGTGAAAGAGGGCATGCAGGTGATAGGTGTAACAGAACAAGATGCAGAGGACAGAAAGATATGGAAGAAGTTGATCCGCTGTGGCAACCCCTAACAAGAGCAGCCAAAAGAAGAAGAAGAGTGTTTGGTCATTGTTTACTCAAAAACAGAAGCCAGCTTCTTTGACACCACCGTTCAACTGAAAGACAACACCCTTGTAACTTCTGTTGTTCACAAACCAACAGACAGACAGACCTACCTAAGAAGTGATAGCTTCCACCCCAAGCACATAAGCCACTCCATTATTTTCAGCCAAGTAATACGATACAATCATATTTGCTCAGACCCGACAGACCGGGATAAACAACTGCAGGAGCTCAGATAAGATTTCATCAGACAAGGTTATACCCCTAAAACAACATATATAAAGTTGAATATATATGAATGTATAAAGTCAGCGTCGGAATATATAAAGTCATTCCCGAATATATAAAGTCAAAACTTGAATATATAAAGTCAGCGTCAGAATATATAAAGTCATTCTAATATATAAAGTCAGCGTTGGTATATATATAGTCACTCCCGAATATGTAAAATCAAAGCCTGATTATATAAAGTCAGCGTCAGAATATATAAAGTCATTCCTGAACAAATAAAGTTAGAGTTAGAATATATAAAGTCAGCGTCGGAATATATAACGTCATTCCTGAATATATAATTTTAAAGTCAAATTATATTGATATTGATTGAAACGACACAGGCACATTTTTAGTAAACTCAATGAGTTCCTAATACAATGTAATGAACTAAGTTAACAAAAACATCTTCAGAAAAACATTAAAAAAAACCCCAAGTTTTCAGTTAATTTATTCAAAATGATGTATGTGCCCGGCATTTTGAACACTATATTTATTTATTCTTTTTGTATGGGAGCATTTTTGGACGAAACTCACAAGCCCGATCAATTCTGAGTGGCTTCTGTTGAAGTTTACCTTTCACTAGTATGAGTGAAATGACAAGCACGGAAATTTTATATATTCGAATGATTTTTTTATATTCCAACGCTGACTTTATATATTCAAAAATGAGTTTATATATTCCGACGCTGAATTTATATAATTAGGAATTGACTTTATATATAATCGGGAATGATTTTATATATTCTGACGCTGACTTTATATATTCAAGTTTTGACTTTATATATTCTGACGCTGACTTTATATATTCAGGAATGACTTTAGATATTTGGGAATGACTTTATATATTCTAACTCTGACTTTATATATTCAGGAATGACTTTATATATTCTGACGCTGACTTTATATATTCAGGAATTACTTTATATATTCAAGTTTTGACTTTATATATTCAGGAATGACTTTATATATTCCGAAAATCATTGTAATTGCCGGTTTGGCACCCCATAGGCACTGTATAATAGATATATAAAAAAACAGCTAAGGGGATAGACATATAGATAGGTAGGAAGGAAAGGCACTATATGATAGGCAGACAGGGAAGCTGCTATATAATAATAAAATTACTGTTATTACTATATAAATAGATAGGGAGTTCAGGCAGGCAGGCAGAGCGGCGAAGGTTAAAAAGAAAAAAAAATAACATTTTCTCCCCAGCGGGGAATCATACTCAGGTCACTGAAACACAGCCAGTCTGCTGCACTCTGAGACAGCAGTTCTTACCAGTATGCCACGGAAGCTGTTATATCACTTTTGAACCATATGTGAAAGTGTTTATTTGATCTTTGGACTTCAGGCTTCACACATTTTATAATTTATCCCTACATTTTGTAATATTTATTACTAAAATATTTAAAAATATTATTAAAAAAGTTTCTGTTTTAACAATGTGTTTACACAGATTACTGTAGAAACGGAACACACATGAAATTTGTGTGTTCCAAATGATGATCTATTATTTCCATTCTAAAACTCCACTTCACTCCCAGATAATCAATCAAGGCATGAGCTGGGAGAAGTTTGTGCACATTCTAATTCAGTGGGGGGATGGAATAGCCAGCTGCTTGCAGCTTGTCTTTATCGGCACATTTAGATGACAAAAGACGCTGGCGGAGAGGTGTGAACGGATATAAGGTGGGCCGGATCTACGAGTTTTTTCGTAGACTCTGGTAATTCTAGTGTTAAAGTCACAGTGCTTATGGGCAACTTCAAAACACAGCAAGAGAGAAAAGAATGGGAAGTTAAGCTCATGCTAAAATTTAACACATTGCAACATGGTTTGAATAGAGACCAGAGTTTCATGGCCAGGTATGAGGATTGTTTGCATCTCTCAGACTGACACAGACAACCTGACTACAGATCCAAATTATATTGAAAAACTTATTAGAAACTTCAAAAGTCTTTGTTGGACAGTTATCTTATCCAAAGATCTTGATCATACAGTCAGTTCTTCTCTCTTGTTAAATGAACCCAAGCCTGAAGGAGTCTATTAATTTTTTACATTTAAGATTTCACACTTAACACATCAGTGTTGTTTCTTGTCCTAGTGTGTATATAAACACATGGAACTCCAGTTTCTGTATTACCTCTTGCCTGAAGAAGGGGCCTAAGTTGCCTCGAAAGCTTGCATATTGTAATCTTTTTAGTTAGCCAATAAAAGGTGTCATTTTGCTTGACCTTTCACTAGATAATCCTATTACTGATTATTGTGATGGCTGTCAATAGGATATAGGCATTTGCTGTCTTGCAAAAGAATCACCGCTTTGAAGTTTGAACTGCTTAAATTTACAAACAATACAAAATTGTGAGAAAAGAACTGTTCCTTACTTGGAAAATGTTTGTATTTACCTGACTTGGAAATTAACATGTCTGAGAATATTGGTTTCTAATCAGCATATGTGTACTCATTGATAGTTGGTAACAATACATTTCATTAACTTGTGTTTACAATATTTGTTAAACCCAGGAAATTTGGATATGCCATTGTTTAATCCATCGTCCTGTTGATCTAGGCAGGGAATGAAGGAGATTTAAACTTCTGGGCAAGAGAATGCAGGGGTGGAGGGGCGGACCAATGAGAACACTTCCAAGACACTCACACAGAGCACAGGGGCTTGCAGGCAGACTTGGGTACATGCCTGGTACAACGTGAGGCACAAGGATAGCAAGACTTACTTCCAGGGAGAAAGAGACAGCTCCACAAGAAGATGCTGGTTGTGGGCCCAGCAAAAGATGGAAGCCCCATGAAAGGACTGAACAAAGCTAGCAGGCGAGAAGCAAGGCGTGCCCAGGTCGCAACAACACAAGGAGCCCAGAGTAGGAAAAAAAACAATGACGAAGAGATGCTGACAGGGATTCAATGATTTGACAAGACTTCTGTTGGGAAACGAGTGTCTAGTGAACAGAGTGCATCCATGGACAGTTGGATGATTAATTGCTGGGATAACACTGTGCACACTAAAGGTTGTATCCTCCAATTCTTGAATTCTTCAAAAGCTTCCAGTCTCTTAATAAAACTGGGTGGCTTAGTTGGATATTTTAACAGTGTCTAGGTTAGATTACCTGTAAGTGTGACCAGACACCTGTCACAATAGGGTCCAGTTTGTAATGACCCATTTGTAAAATGGATTGGATGGATTGATGGATGGATTCTTATATAATGTTGTTCCATTCACAAGTATATATATTATTATATAAAGATTCTTTGTTGATAAATGCTAGTAGCTGAATGATAGTATAGTAATATAATAAAAAAGCCAAATGGTAGTGGATGACTACAAGATTTCTAGCTAATTACGATCATAAGCAAGATCTTTGTGTCAAGTCTAATAAGGTAGATAGAGATGTCACCACTAAATATATCTTTTGATAATTTGATTACTGCAATATTTTGTATTTTTAAAATACTATTTAATATCAACCATATATCTTAACATATTATTGTCAAATGAAATAATATTTTTATAAACTGAACTTGTTCAGTTTTTCTTACCTGGGCTTTTAACAGTCAATTTGTAAATGTGTTAAATGCCTTTGAACCTATTTTTAAAAAGAGGATCTGATGCAAATTTCTTTAAGTGCCATTACCCACACATCAAGGCTAGATCTCACTGCCAGCTGTCACCCTCCAGGACAGGAGACCGAAATATAATTCTTAGTTGGATAGGCAGAAATAACATAAACAGAGAAGGACAAATTAGAACCAATAAAATCACCAAGATTACAAAAATGTGTTATTTTAATTTTTTTTTAAACTGTTATATATTTAAAGGTTTTCAATGCTCCAAGCTTATTAATTGAAAATATAATACTTACACATTACAAACAGTTAATGTTTAAAATAAAATACAATTTGGTGAACCGGAAGATTTACCACCCCTCCCTGATGCCATTATGAGGTGGCTTCCATTGTAAACTGAGACTTTAAATGAGCTTAACAGAGGCCTAGAATGTTTTTAAGAAAAGCATTAGTGAGAAAAAAAGTTTTTTTTGAAAAGCTGTTCCTTATAGAGAAATTTCATTTTTCCTAGTTTTTCATAATATAAGACACCATTTTCCCACCAATTTATGGAGGGTGGGTTAGGAAATGTGACAATCCAGGTTAGCAGCTTGAACCCGGAGGCATTGATAGTTCTAACTAAGGATAAGCTGGACAAATGAGAACACACAGACAGTTTAGAGAAAGGTGTAAAGTGCATTAGTGATTTTCATTTTCAATAAACAAGTGTTCAAACAGTGCAGTGCTCCTTCAATAAATACTTAAATAATCCTTAAAACAGGTGCCCTTCGATGAGTTACAGTAAAATTCACTAAATAACCCAATGATAAAAACCATGCAGTCATTGGGTCCTTTCTTTCTATGTCTCTGTCAAGCCCAAAGTGTCTTTCTCATTTTGTCTCCCTGGCTCACCCTTTTGGGTCTTACAGCTGTGGTTCCAACCACTGGCATTTGTCCCAGATGCATCCTTCGGCTTCTGCCGAACTCCACAGAGCCAACCCTCTGGTTCCTCTATAATTATTCAGCAGGGGATGATCTACACCTGGAGCGTCGATTGCTCACTCCAACATGCTGGCTCGAACACCCCTGATGCCGTCTTTTCACTCTCATGGATCTCTACCTGTCTTTTGCCCAGGCCCCCTTTTAAACTGTGGCCAGGCATGAGTACCGCAGTCACCAACTCTGAGGCTTGAACAAAGCACTTGACTGACCTGCTTGCCTCTGCACTGGTGTCCAAGGTCAGTATCATTACCTGTCTGCACTATACTAAAACAAATACATCTCTTCTGCTCATCCTTTCAGGTATCAGCCAGGTGCAGTTAACCGTTAAAATCTGGCTCAGGTCTCCATCACCAGTCCTTCTGAATTCATGGGGAAAGACAGTCCTTTGCTGTCTGTGGGAAAGAATGCATAACAGGCCATTCCCACTCCACAGCATTGCTAAATAGAAGTGCCCTCTTCAGCCCTGTTGAGCACTTGCCCCACACTCCTCACTGTCAGGTTCACTCCTGACTACCTGCCTTCATTCCTCACTGCATGGACTCTCCCAATCCTGACTCTTGCTTCTTTCTTAACCTCCATTCTCCTTTTCATTCTTCATTTTCTTTTCTTTTAAGCTGTGGCCAGGTGCAGATGGCGCAATCACCAACTCTGGGACGTGAATGAAGCACTTGACTGAACAACTTGCTGTACACGAATGCACAATCAGCCAAACATCTCAATCAACCTTGGAGTGGCATGTGCATGTTTTCATGTTCAACTACGCCTGTCTGGAGAATGCACACTTTAATTATTATTTAATTTAAAAATGCCACAAATATTTCTCATCACAATTTCCAAAGTCGATCCATGAGAAAAGTGTTCTCAACATATATCACCTAGAGGGACAGGCAGGTAACATCATTCATAGTGTGGATCCTGTCCTAGATAGATTTTACATAATTTTAGATGAGGTAGGTGTGTGCAGTATACTTTCTTTTACCTATATTATACCATACTTTGCTCATGTTAATGAGAAGTGTGTCTTGTAGATGGCCGGATCCCATCTCTTATCTGAGATTATAATCGAGAGATCTTATCACTGCCTAAAATTATCTTGGGGTGAACTGCATAAAATATTTTGATGGATTCCAAAAGTACTGTATTTTCATTACTATGTTATTAATATATTACTTACATACAGCTATTATTACTTCAGAGACAGGTATTGATGCAAAATTAGGGAAGCTGATCAGTTTCATTTTGGCAAAGGCCTGTTCTCGATTTTAGACAACACACCACATTTGATAAGATGACAGAAATAGGGCTTGCCAACCGTCCTCATTTTCCTGGACATATCCTCATTTTTATGTGCCATGGACTATCCAGAATGAATTTATAAAATTTTGAAAATGTCAGGAATTTTGTCTCCTAAAATTTGAAAATCTCCTTATCCTTATCATTAGTAAAATTTGAAAGCCATACACCAATCAGCTTTTACAGAAGTAGTGCTCACACTTTCTTCGCAGAATCTTCACTTCCGTTCCAGTAGTAAACAACGCAGATATTGATGAACCTTTTGAGTTCTTGGCTTTTGTCTATCCAACTTGGCTTTTTCACTTCATCTTTTGAATTCAGCTTTATCTCCTTGGTGAGTAGACAGTTCATTATAAATGTTGTTCCTTTCCTTAATTATTTGTTATCCTAATTCACCGTAACTAAGTGAATTTATTCAAAATCGAAATTACAATTTCACATTTTGTTTATGAGATCTTATTTTCGATTCTTCTTTCAGCAGCTTGGTTAAACAAGAAATTTCATACATATAGGTACATTCCGTCATATTTAAGTGCGAGTAAGTACTGCTTTGTAATATTTTAATGGAAAATATTTTTATTACCACCCATTGTTCCAAAATGGATTTATAATTGTAAATGAATGAGTCAACTATTACATTTTCAGTTAATTAAAAATAAAAATCACACATTTATTCTGGCATATAAATGCAATATCTTTTTAGTTATCAGTTGATCAAGTAAAAAGTTGCTTCTTCAAATAATTTAACAATATTTTCATAATTCTTTCATTTACATAAATTCAGGGAAATCCATTATGCCAAAAAGAAAGTGCAAGTTCACAGACTACTTGAACAACAAATATACTTATTTTATCAGATTTATCACATTTTCAGATTATATCAGATTTACTGAGAAAAATAGCTTCAATGGAAAAATATAAAAGAATGTAGATAAATGCAAATTGAAATTAAATTGAAAAGAGTAAAATTATTACATTTTTTTACTAGAAGTGAATTTACCATCATTTTTTTACAGGTTTGCGACAATTAAAGCTATTCAATTAAGAATTGAAGGAATGGAGTCTGTTAATTTAAGAGGCTTGACATATTCAAAATATTTAATGGGTGATTAGTTTGTCAGTGACTGTGACTGTGGCCATCATATCATAATTATAGTGATAAACTGTTACTAAAGGTTTATATCATTTTTTTAAAAAAAAAGCATAAGACAGTATAAAGGTGTATTATGGCATATTTGTGAAAGGAGACCTCAAAAGTGCTCATTTTTAGACCCAAATGTCCTCATTTCCAGAGAAAGAGAGTTGGAAGCCCTAGACAGAAAAAAATATTTTGAGTTCAAGACCAGACTCGAGTACTAGAGCCTTGCAACCACCCTTTACCTCGTAAAATGTATTGGCTATGAACTGCTATGATCTGACATTGAAATAGCAACACCTCAAGTTAGAATCGAATGGCTTTGAGGTGCATCTGGACAAGCCACAATAACACAGAAAGATTTTGCACACTACGTATTGCATTCTTTGAACACAAGACTCTTTAACTTTCAGGCAGCAGGTAGCAGGTTTAGCTACTGTGCAGCCAGGTTTTTGAAGGAAAGCACAGATAAACAATAATCGAAAGGCTGACAAACAGCTGAAAAAAAAATTTCTGTGTATTTGTACTTTGAACATTAGGACTTTGTGCTTCTTTTAAATAGGACCATCACACTCTTGATTCCTTTAGCATGATGTGGAGGTAGCACACTTATAGCTCTCCTTGGTGGCTTTTTAAAATTATTTAAAATTTTAATTTTAAAATATTCCTCTTGTGCTTGATGAATTCCTGATATTAAGATGTTTTTTAATTATTATGGTTACTTTTAGAAAAGCAAATGGTACTTGACTTTTTGTACTTCTTCGTTGGCTTTCTCTTCATATCCTTGACAAAGGAAAGCTTGAACCAGATTAAAACAGGTGATTTAAAAAGACATCCCATGTCCAATGCAGTGAATAAGTGGCTGTAGCCTTCAAGTCCTACCGCTAGACCGATTCAGGTTACACTTGTGCACATACATAATCAAGGATATGAAGAACACTGGAGAGTCAATTGGTGCAGTTGCC
This sequence comes from Polypterus bichir lapradei, assembly GCA_026402145.1. NCBI lineage: Eukaryota > Metazoa > Chordata > Cladistia > Polypteriformes > Polypteridae > Polypterus > Polypterus bichir. The sequence goes on from JANRMT010062796.1 coordinate 23,972,990, forward strand.
AGAAACAGACTTGTAGCACCTCGCACAAAGACAATCTCACATGCTACTAAAACAGCAATATTTTTCTAGATAAGAAATTAATTTAGAATACAAAGTTAAGGGTTGTTATTAACATTTTTAATAATAAGTTCAATTAACAAGGAAAGCGCATTATTTTGCACATCTATTGGGGCTGTTACCACCGGCCCTTAATGCAGAGATGCCATTGTTTATATCTCAACTACTGTTAAATAGCACCAATGTTAGCTTTTGTATTTAAATGAACTATTACTGACCAGCAATTGCATTCTTAAAAAATCTCAAAAGTTTTAAAACTGTTTTATTTCAGTTTCATTTATTTTTAATTTATTTTTATGAATAGCCAGTTTCCAGTGTTTATGATCAGAGTGCTATACAAAAGTATAAAATGGATTAAACAAACATCAAAATAAGACAGCAGAACAGTGTGCAGTAAGACTAAAATACCATTCAGTGTATGTAATATATAGAACCTAAAAAATAGCATTATGTACAGCAGGAATTCAAAGAACAAAACTGGCCTAAACATAGGAAGCAAGTTGTAGTGCAGTAAACTTTTTCTGAATTCATTGCTTAAAAATGGGGTATCTAAGAGATCAGTACCACGATTTGTGCTATTCATAAGCTTCTAGCCATCATTAAAAACACAAAATTCTGACATTTTCATTTTTTAAATAATTTGGTAGACGTGATCAAGGCTGGTAGAACCAAATAGCTAGCACTGATTCATTTTTGGGGTGTTCATATACAAACTAACCACCAGTTAAAGATTCAAACTGGCATTATTATTAATGATAAATTTTGGCAGAGTTTCATTTTATAAATTTTGACTAAAAACACACATTTATTTTACAGATTATTTACGATATCCTTTCAAATCCTAAAGTGCTTGCTATTAGCATTACTCCATCTAATATGTTTTGTCATTTATATGAAAACTGGATTTCACTGATAATGTAAAGTTTTTGACAGAGTTTGCTAACCCATAATAAAGAGAGATTTCAAAGCTATAAACCCACCCAAACGTTTCTTTTTCTTCCATTAGACTTGTATACTCAAACATTCTCATATGAAATTCTTGCTTGCAATCAGCTTCAACTACCTGCTTCTTCCTAGTGCTTTTTTGGGTGAATGCCTCTGATTGCATTCTGGACAAAACTGGAGCACCTACACTGTTTTGCAAATGAATACATGGTTAACATACTGAAATCCATTTATGTTTGACCTGTATGCATTAACCAAATCAATTATGGTTACATTTGCAATCAAATATCTTTGATTAGGAGGTGAATAATTTACAAAATCATCCCTCTGCCAAACGCCAGGATGACCTTGTGCCTGATCACAACAATTCACTAGAGACACATTCCAGGAGAAACCAATTTTGAGTAAGAAACTCGAGCAATTTACTATTGGTTGATGTTTTATTAAAGGAAATGTAGGCAGTTATATTCGGAAACAAAATGTAGTGAAAACCGCTGGGATCAATTATAGTTAAGGACCTGCAATTTCATTTCAGCAATAGAATGATTGTTCTGTAACATTTCAGCAGAATGTAATCTTAAACAAATTGTGACTCAGTTTTTGAAAATGTTTTTGAAAAGTATTTGTCATTGTTATATATTTGGGTTTTTTTTTTTTGTTTTTTTTTTTTTTTGCTGATAAGAGAAATTAAATGTCAGTAAGCCAATCCCATTGAGCATGGACTGTTCTTTTTGGTAACTGGAGAACTTATCTTCATAAAATTTGCAATTATCTCTCGGTGTAACTATACTTCTTAAGATAATGACCTCAGATTTAAACTTAATAAACAGCAGATCTTTTACTGGTAAATGTAAACTTTACATTTAGAAAACATCTTAGACATTATTTGCTTGTTATAATAAAAATAATGATACAAGAGTAATATAACGATCTTTATCAATTTCAATGTAACCAGGGGACTACCTATCCGTGCAATATCATGCACAAGACAGAAGCCAGTCTGTTACAGGGGCCATGACCTGGACAGACACCATTCTTGCACAGGTTCATCGTCTGTTATTTTGATATACACATCATTTAAATGTGTAAAGTAAACTAGAGCACCTGGAGAAGAAACCATGGAAGTATTATTAAAACCAATGCAAACTGCACATAGACAACAAGACATAGGATGTACCATTTTTGTTAAAATACAATAATCTCTTACAGTCAGCAAAAAGATGGTTGTGTGTCTTCCTCATTTCACTGTGTACAGTCCTATAGGTATAAGCTTTGGATTGTAACCCATTGCAGCAGTCGATGGCTGAATAACATCTGGTATTTCCAAGATTTGTGTTCCTGCATTCATTATTAAATTACATGTCAGTATGGTATACAATAATTAAGACCAATTCAAAACAGATCAGATACCTCCTCTAGCCTAAAAGACAAAAAAGAAAGAAGACATCAAAGAGGAAAAGCTATAGTTAATAATGATTAGATGACACTAAAACTGAAGGCCTAGTGGATACCAAGGAGGCAAATAAAATGTCTGGCTGTATTGTAAAAACATTTGAATATATACTATATGCAGGGCTGTTCTTCTCATACTATATACAGTAATGGTCTACTCAAAATAATTTTGGAGTACAGAGTACAGTTTTGGTTACCGTACTATGAAGAAAAAAGACAGCAGCCTACACGCCATCCTTGGACCAAATTACATACAGTATCCTACTCTGGCAATCTAAAGAAATGAAATCTCTTTAGCCTTGAATAGAGAAGGCTACATAGAGACCTACAGTAATCAAGGTATTCAAAATTCGATAATATTAATGCAGCAGAATTTTTTTCAATTAATTAAGCCAACACTGGAAGTGTATTTAAGATAGAAGCTACTTGAAGTTATAATTACAAAATGTTAGCAATGTTTCATTATTTTCAGCTAATTGAAGACAACATTAATATAAATGCCTTCCATATTCTAATTAACTTTGGCAATGTACCTGATGAAGGTATTTGAATGTTTTGTAAGTTTAAGTAAAATTTGATATCCCTTTCCTTCGAGTGGATTAAGATTGATAGGATGACGTCTTTACAGTGGAGTGTACTTTATCTTAATAGATAAGTGCTGTAAGTGAATTAGAATTGCCTGTTTATCAAAACATTTCTGGAATAATGAAGTGCTTATTCCAATAATGTCTGAGCTGGGTATTTTTGTAAAAAAAAAAAAAAAAGTAGCCAGTTTAAGCAGAGCAGCACCATTTCAAAATGCACTTGTAATAAGCTTAAAGGCAAAAAAAAAAAATAAGGAAGAAAACAATGATTAAGAATTACAACTGACCAAAAAGAATTAGCAAATGTCAAGGAGGAAGGAGTGAAGATCATTAGTCAAAACTAAATGCAAAAAGTGCCGGCTTCCTAAAAATAGCTAAATTGCTAGCCAAGTAGAGCATTTTGTTTTAAAAATGTCCATAAATGTGGATATTGAGCATACTGCACTGCCATCTTAAACACTGGTTGTGTAATGGGGATGCACACAATGATGCTGTTGCTTTGCAAAAAATGGCCACAGTTGGAAAACTATGTGTGAATTGCTGATTGTCACAATAAAATCACAACTGAAAATGGCAAAACAGCATTCATAACAGTGAAATAAACAATATGAGAAGGTAAAGAATAGTATACAAAACAAATTAAAAATTCATAAACAAAAATAAATGTTCACAATAAAATCATGATAACACTGTTTTGACAAGAGAGGTATAATTTACACATTAGTCAAGTTTAAAAGAATATATTTGAGGCACACTAGGCTATATATACATGGTAGTGCTGACATACTTCTGGTGAAATCTCAACCACCTCAGTCACTTCCATTGTCCATTGTCCATACTGCTGTTGTGATTTTTGTTTAGTGGGGAGAATGTTCAAGAAAAAAAAGTTTAAGTTTTGGCATACAGATAGCTCTATAGATGAACATTGTTTTGTACCTTTGTGTTGAGGTTCTAGTAAGTACAGCAAGCTACTTAATTTTCATACATTTCCCTCCGATGCAGAAACCCGATCTAAATGGATCATCACTATCTAAAGAGAGAACATTATGGTTAGTCCCCATACCCAAGTTTGTAGCCGATATTTTAAAAAAGAAGATTTTCGAAGAAAGGCTCCGAGATGACTGTTAAAGAAGGGTGCGGTTCCTGTTTTGCTTGAATGGAAAAATTTCTCCTTTCCACTTTCAAGACCAGGGTTTTGGGAGGGGAAAAACTGACCAACAGAGGATGACACTCCAGGCAAAGAGGAAGAGGATAATAAAATCCTTGACAACACTATAACTCTGGATCTCGCAGTTATCGATTATTGCTTGATGAGAACATATCTCTCAGAAAGGAGATCCTCCAGCTGAGGAAACAAACCGAGACTCTTAAAATGAAGCAGCACTTTGGCATTCACCATTTTGCTGGCTCAAATAGAAACATTTGTTTTTTTCTAAGGTAAAATGTCCAGCAGACTCATGTTATTATATATTAATCTTACATACATATTCATCTGTACCTGCATAAAGCTTAATGACTAATTATTGAAATTATAGTTCTTTAGATAAGGTAATGTACTCACTTATTTGCTCCAAGTAAGTTCATAGCAGATGCAAGTTTTTAATACATCTGGATCTTACCTTCGTAATTGTGGATGTAGCTTGAAACATAGTTTGAAGCTGTTTTCCTTTTAAGCTCCTAGGATTTGGCATTTGAATATTGCGAGTTTTGTCATTTACCGTAAGTCTGGGCATGTCTTGAAGTGATCGAGTGAAAAACGCAATAGCTAGTCCTTTTTGATATCAGCACTGGAAATGAAACGGCTGGCTGATGCGGAATCTGGAAAGACAGTGTGCATATAGTCAATTGTTTAATGGAGGCAAATACTGTATATTCTCAGTGTACACATCTGTAAACTTTCCATGCAATGTATCACTACCATAATCTGAGTGTTCAACCACTGGACTTACTCATGGGTAATTAGTGAAGTGATGGACAAAGCAAACCTTACTAGGGAATATCAGGGCAGGATTTCTTCATCACGTTAGTTTCTCTTTGGTGCCATTGATAATCTCACAATATCTATAGTATAATCACAACCTAGTATAGTACACTAAATTAGGTTAAGCTAATATTTCAAATCTTTAAAGAATCACTTTTGTTATGTTTTTAAACCATGACGTATTTATGCTCCAAACGAAAACAGCTGCAATTTCATCCAGTTTTTTTTAAAGAAGACTTGTTAACATATATTAGAATGCATTGGAAAAGGTATACACATTTTTGGCAAATGTTAACTTGAACAACATTAATTGTTCTAACTGATGCAAGAGGAAGATGGGGCCAATTAAAAATCTCTTTTTTAACACTTTCCAATAGTAGATTACACAATAGTAGGTCTTTAAACATAACAAAAAAACTGTCACAAGGCACTTATGGGAATGCAAGTTTAAAGCTGTACCTAAATAATCCTAAATAAAAACACAAATCAAGTATTACGAATCATATATAGCTGTAAAAGCACATTTTTTTAAACAGTATTACAGCTGTACTCTGAGGACACGTTCTTCTCAGATCATTCTTGTTGTATGGTTTCTCTCAGTTTTATAAGCTGTGTGTCACTCAGTCTCTATTCAGATTTGTTTCAGCTTTGCGCCACTCACCCAGAGTATACCTGCATATGCATTTCTACAGTAAGGCTAATATCTTTCTCTGACAATGACTTCCATAACAGCATATTTCCAATGGGAATTCCATTACCCAGTTGAAGATGACTGGCAGGTGGTACATTTGTTGCTGAAATATCATCCTCAGCAGTCTGTATGGCACTTTTAAAAGTGGTATTCACATGATAGTTTTGAAGAGCGGTAGCTGCTCTCCACAACAAAGTGATTTTCATACTGCTTACTGATGAAAACAATTAAAGTATAGTTTGTTTAACTGTCTATATGGATTGTGAACAGCTTATGTATTAGTTAGCTTACTTCCATTTTGTAGCAGGGAGCCATTTTCTGTATCTCTTTCTCTGTCCTACTTTTGGAAATCCACATTACATAGCTTTTCCAAATAATAACATTTAGGATACCAAATGTTCAAAGAGAACTGTTTATTGATGACACTAGGAATACTTGCTGAGAAGTATAGTATACAGGAACACAAGACAATTTTGAGAAGAACAGACCATTTAGTCCAACAAACTGAATAAATTCATATTACAAAATAGATTTTTTCTTGATCAAAACAAAGATTTGTGGCATTAACAGTTTTCATCTTCTTCACAAATACAAATCATGCAAACAATATTAATTCGGAGCACTGTCTCTGTATATTCTGTATATTGATTTTTCTGTTCATAATACACTGTACTGGATTACTATGTGTCTGTGGGACTGGCAAGAAGAAAAAGTTGACAGATGGCAGAAATAAGCTCCACAAGGCCTTAACAGTGTAGGAAAATAGGCAATGAGCCCCAAACTATCACTTCCTTCCCTGTTTCTTAGGGTCGGTTCAAAGGTGTTTTTATGGGGGGCCCCTTAGTATGTTAAAAATATCCTTCCATTTGTTAAGCCTGCTATTTTTGATCAGAAGATGGTCCTTAGAGCAGCAGGTGGAAGACAGGAACCACTAGGGTCACTCAATTGTAGGGCCCACTCTTGTCCACATCATGCTAATTTTAAAGTCACTAATTACCTTAACAGTACACCTTTGAAATTTATAATGAAGCTGGATGTCTACTGGAGCTACACACAAATATGGGGAGGACATGGAAACTTCATAGACGGATCATATGAACTTGATATGAAACCTAATTTTAAGTGGCATGAAGTGGTAATGATGTCTGATCATGAGGAAGCCATAAAGAAATTAAGGCAAGTTATGTCAGCTCTCTGTTTATTTAGTCTTGTGAGGATAGAAGTCATCTAATTAAATCTAATATGAGAAAAAAATTTTTTTTGGATTATTTAAATATTTGTTTTAGTTCAATTGGACACAATTTGCAGAACCTGACTATAATGTATACCTGCAAGCATGAATATGTGGCTAGGGTAAATTCAGGAAATGTTTAATAAACTTACATTTTATTTTTCATATAGATAATCTTTTTTTTAGTTAAGTGACTAGGCACAGATAAAAGAGAAGAAAATGTAATATTTGAGCCTACTTTATCAAATAAATTGACAGTGAAAGAATAGACAGCTGAAATTCTGGCACTTAGCATCGAAACTCCTTTTCCCTTTTAAGCAAGTGTTTTACACCATTGGTGCAATGTGAGCTAGCTCTCAAAGCAGCAATAATATGATCAGGTATACTGTAGGAGATCCCCAAGGTAAATGTTAATTAGACTTACTACCACTAGCTGGGGCCTTCTCACATTTTGACAAGCACATTTCAGAGCATAATAATTGCATAATTGTATAATGTCAAGGGACATTCAGCGCTCAGATATTGAGAGGCTTTGTTATGCAAATTAAAAATATTCAAGGTTATCCAGAGGTACAGTTCCTTGCTGGCAAAAAGACAGTTTCATCAAGGCTTTTTTTTAAGTCATAACTGCTCGAGACAGCACAGGACAGTATTTACTTACTAAGTACACACAGAGTTTAAAGATAACAGGTCATAATAAAAAAAAAAGGAAGGCATCATGTTAATCAAAAATTAAAGTGGCCATAGAGATTTGATCTGTAGGAGAAAAGTCAATTATGCAGCCACCTAATATTCAACATCAAAAAGTAATTTTTTGGAAAAATAGAAAGTGTGTGATGGCAGGACTTTTTTTTGCTAAGATTCAATATAACAGTTCTTTGAAGACAGTGATCATTGCAGACAGAAGCCATTTATAGAGTGTTTGTTTCAATAGACAGAAGACATCATATTTTATGTGCCTTAATAGACTAGAGTTATTTCATCATATATCAAACAGTTTTCAAAGGCAGTGGCAATAATATTCACTGTAAACCTGACCGGATGCAATCTTCAGAGAGCTGCTTCTCACTGAGTTTCCAAACACGCTATTATTCAGATAGACAGGCCTGATTATATTACAGCTCACATGTCAATATAAAGCACTGTAAGGAATGTGTTCAATTATTTAATAAATATTAAATGAAGGTACATTTTTTCACTGAAGCATCTAATTATAGATTTTCAGTACATCTTCTCTAGAGATATAAACACGGATATTTAGCATAGGTTTTCAATTTGTGCTTTTCTTGACTTATGAAGTAACACATTCCAACTTGATAACAATATCATAATAACAAGTTGGAAAATATCATTTAAGTTTTTTTTTTTTTTACAGATCTTCTTTTAACATTTCCTCTTGAGACATTAGGTAGAGAAATGAGTAGGGGCAAAGGCTTGACTGATGGACAAGCAGGCAGTTTGGACAGAGACAGAGACAATTTGTATGTGAGAGAAAGTCAAAGATGGAGTGAAGACTTAAGTCCTGTGGGAGAACTGTAATGCTTGAGGCACTGAGGTTTGATGTTGGTCAATCAAACCCTGTGCAATAAGTTGGCTCAGTTGGGCATCTGGGACTACTTTCTCTTCTGTTTGTGAAATACATTATTTTCTTCCTTTGATAAGAAATGTATTGTTTTTCATGTAATGAACAACAGAAGTATGTGCCTTTGAGTTCAGTGGAACTCCTTGTTGCAAGTCAAATTCCATCAACCCTAACTTAACTCATCAAAAAGAAGTTTCTGGAAGACCAAACATGCTGTCCTTTAAGAAAGTAATGAAGCTATTTGGCATTATGTTTCTGGACCACTTCCTTTTTGTTTTTGTCTTTGAGGCTCTGCAGTATCAGTTTTCTTTTGGAGCATGGGTTTACGTAAATGTATTTTCAAAAGAATTTCACTTTACAATAACCTTTTTAATGAAATTTGTAACAGATAATCATGTCTTCTCTGCCAAGGGAAAAAGAAGAGGGAGCAGGTGTTAACATCTTTGTAAAATCAGTGATTCTCTTTGTTATGCAGCAGCATCAAGTGACGCGGAAAAAGTACATGAAAAGGCACTGCATGCCACAAGAGCTGTTCTAAAATTGTTAATTTAAGCTGTACTATTTAAATGCCTTTAAATTATTGATTGTAACTTTAAAATTCTTTGTAAAGGTGGTTGGATACTTTCTCTGATCTTCTACTTACAACCACATTGTATATATTTACTTTTATATCTGCCATTCACTGATCTCCATTGGGTAAGACACCTGTATAAGGTACAGATGTTCCCAGAATTTCTTTATAAATGATGGCTTGTATAATGTAATTGTCACTGAGCCTAAAACAATTGGACACACTGAAAACCAATTCCATGGTGCACATGTGGTCTGATGTTAGTGATGATGGGCTACTGGCTTTTGTTTTAATGTCTTGTAGATCAAGATATAATTTAAAAATCTGAAGTTGAAATGTGCTGGCCAGCAAAGCCTTTATTTAAAACTCCTTATGGACAGCTGCTGTTCCTAGCTGTTTGCATTTTGTTAAATGTCACTTCACACAGAGATAAGAAATTATTTTTAAAGATAAAACTTTCTTTTGAGGTACAAATTATTAAACTCTAAATAAGTTGGCATTGTACCATATATAATTTAAAAGATATAGAAGCAAATGAAAGTTGAGATGTAGTCTTATTACACGCAGTTGTTGCAATTAACATTAGTGCAATGGCTAATTCTGGATAAGAATATACCAGATATTGAAAGTCCCCAAAACTCATTACATATATAACTAAATATATAATGGCTGCTTACAGCTAAATTAATATAAAATAACAGAATAAGAAGGTTTTGCTCAAAATGTGTTGGCCTTAAAAACACAATAAAACATGTACAATACTAGACTAAATGTATGGCAACTCATTTCTGTTTGCAATGTACAGTAACGTTTGACTTTTCCTGAAATGAGTAGTTGGCTGCCAGTTAGGGAGTTTTCTGTGTTCACTTAGATTCAGTGGACATTTGAAAACCAATGTTTGCAATCTATTTTTTCCCTTTTTCTACCTCTTTATTGCCTGTGTACTGTTTTCTTTATTATTAGTATGTTTACATTAATTTTAGCATATTGTATATGTGTATGTTTTGAATTATACTTTTTCTGTTGATTGTTTATGTTTAAGTATGCTGTTTACTTTGCATTTTGCTTTATCATCAATTATTTTTTTCATTAACTGTTTTATTTTACCATCTATACATATTTTAAGCACAGTTTTGATATCATATTGATTTACTTATAAAGTTTACTTTACTTGTGTAATTGTTAATTTAAAAACAAATTCTATATTTGTCTCTTTTCTTTTGATTATTATCATCACTGGTGTGACCCTTTTGTTATCTATGTAACACTATACTTGTGAGACTGACTGCAAATTATATAAAAAGTTACTTTTTTCGTTTTGTACAATTTTTAAATTATGCATTATCATTCTTCATTGTATTTGTTTTTTTTTCTACAAACTTGCTTATTCTGTTCTTTTACAGTATATTAATTCTTATTAGAACAGATCAAAAAAGTTATTAATGTGTCATATAAAGCTATATACTTTTCTAATTACCTTATTATCTCAACTGATACAACACATTATTAAGGTGTGTATCTGTGTTCTACTTTGTTTTAATGAGGTATGGAAATATTTAAATCAGATTTTTGTATTTGCTGTGTTCTAGCCAGAACTTAAACTGCCATATACTTGGGGGGTTGTGTTAATGCACCGCTGGACGCCAAATACTTTTCTGCTGCACTTTTTAAGGAAATGTCACAATTCACCAAGTCAAATTTTAATGGAACACGTAATTTGTTTCATGCAGAGAGTATCACAATTACTGCAACACTGATAATTTTACACACTGCCAATGAACTGTAAAAACTATAAAAAAAACTATTGCAACAATCTATTATTAAATGTACAAGGTGCAACTGATGCCATTGATGAAATTCAGTAAATCACTGAGCCAACTGCACTTGAACTGGCTGCACGCAAGCACACAGAGGCCAACGCTGGGACAGTAATGCTGCAGGGGTCGGCAGTGGTCATGAGCTGACCGGACAACGAGTGTACGGCACTGACTGATCAGCTCCGGAGTGCTGGTATATTACACTAGGAACCGACTATAGCCGGTTGAGGCATTCAATGAATGTACGTTGCTGAATATACTCGGCTCTGGCATGTAGGCAAATTGCACTGGGAACCGACTATAGCCAGTTGTGGTGCTTTAAGGTTAAAATCTTGAATTTCTGTCTTTCCCATGAGTTAAGATAGTCAGTCTTCTGTGTAACAGATTAGATAACCTAAAATTTTAATTTATCCACAATGTAAGCACTATAGTGATGGCCCTCTAACATAGGGTTGTCACTTTTGTGTAGAAATAAGGGACAATATTGTGATGCTATAATATGAAATATGAAAGACAATACATGGGTGTCAGGGGCTGGTGCCCCTTGAGGTTTTGGTGCGAGTCATTTGAAAGTACAGAACAAACCGCATTCTGCATTAGTCCAATATGAACCACATCTTTTCCTTTCTGATTTCGGGACAACGGGCAACACGACTCTGTTGATTGGTGAATTTTGCTAAAGCATTTTTTACAGTGACCTTGTTCGATGAATATTTTCTTGGGGATTCGCTGTGTGGCCTGGCTTAGGTGAACATATCTTTTCCAAGTGCCCCATGAAGCTTTGTGAGGCCTCACCTCTGCCATTCACCAAACTGTGCTTCCTATTTTTCCTGCCTCTAACCGCACTCATTTCTTTCACTTGCGGTCATTTCAGCCTCCTAGGCTCTTCAATTGCTGTATGTGGATTATTAGTGAACTTATAAAGGTTGAGAAAAACTGGCAGATTTCCATGTTGCAAATGTTTAAACAACACACAAAAAAAAACCTATCAGTATTACTAGTACTACCAATGGATATATAACACTGGTCCCTACATGCCAGCACCACATGGCTATTTTTATACATGCAAATTAGCCACATGCTCAGCAAGACTTTAAAACAAGCCTTAAAGGAGCACTCTCCCTCCCCCTCCTCTCATCAGAAAACACAGGACACCCTGTGAAAGAATAAATACAAAAGATTTATTACTTTTTACAAGGTGTTTATTTTTATTCCTGATAGAAGTATGAAGCAACTGTACAGATATATGTGAAACAAAAGAGATGTTTCCTCTGCATCCGGAGTCGCCAGTTCAAACAATGGAATGAGTCCCACGCTGCTGCTTATGGGGAAGGCTAATGTGTGCCCTAAAATTACAACTGTCTCAGCGCAATGATGTATATTTTATTTATTTATTGCTAGTTTGTACCTATTTTTAGTATTTTATTTGTATTATTTGTTCTGTCTGCATCTTTTGTTATTTGAGGCATGGTGGCGCGGTGTTTAACACTGCTGCCTCACAGCTCACATCACATATTTGCCCACAATAATTGGTCCAGAATTGTTGACAGACTTTTCCAGAGCCCTCAGGGACACTTAAAAAAACATAGCACCATTATAATCATCTCCAGTTAGTTTCTCCTTCCCCATTGACTTGAATTCATTTCGTGGAGTTCGGCAAAGTTCTCGAACATTTTCATGATTTCACTGAACTTGAGGTGAAGCAAATTCAGCGGGGTTCACTCATCACTAATAACTATGCACCCAAGTTACAGCAGTGAAATGCAAAAAATATACAAGTGGATGAGATTCATACTAATTGATTGGAATTCATCCTTTCTAAAGCTTGCTTTAAGGAAAAAAAATCAATTCTTTTTTAGAGGTTTTATAAAAATGAAAAAGAATGGTAAATACTGTGACAAACGCAAGTTTCACTTGGCATGATGGTGTCGATCCAGCAATGTTAACGTTGCCAATTTCACCAAAGTAGCTGCAGCATGCTGTGCTTGTTAAAGTATTTGTCAGTAAAAACTGTTTTATGAAGTAGAAGGAGTTCTGTGTAATTCATATTTGTATGTCTGACCAATATGCAGTACATCAGCACTCTGGTACCATGATAAACATGAATGTATTACCGTCCACTACTTGGCCAACTCTCAGGCAGAGGCTTTCTCTCTATCTGGTTGCTCACCCAGCATTTCTGTGGAGGTCTAACCTGCCAATCTCAATTATTACAGTTTCCATTGTATAAAATGTGAGAACTGGAAAGGATCAGGGTGAGATACCATGACAAAACACATGTGCAGTTACATTACACTATTTGTCATGAACAGCCAGTATGCAAAAATAACTAAATGTATTAATAAGCAAAAAATGTGTCCTAATTTTCATGCTTTTTATAGCAAAGGGGATACAAAAATGTAAGAAAACAGTACATAGTGGAAAAGCCCTGCTAGATTCTATCACTTATAAAATAAGGTGTTAAAAAGTGTGGGGAGAAAAAGTCAATGTGCTCCTTCTACACAGAGACACAAATTTGCAAACAGCATATCTAAAAGTGGAAATGATAAAACACTGTGAAAATAGCCGGAGCATAAGTAAAACAATAGAAAAATAGAAAATACCATTTAAAAGTTTTTTTTCTGTGCCATTTTCCATTTGTTCACATTTGCAAATTTCATTACATGCACTTCTAAGTTTTAAATTTCTGAAAATAATGGACAATCGTACTTAGCTCAGTAAGGGAGCAATTACGGATAGTGGATAGTTGTTTTACAGTTATTTTGTTTAAAGTTCAAAAATCTAAACATAGTGTATGGCAACAATATTTTTTCCCAGTAAAAAAAACTGTGTTGACTCTACTACTAGAAAGCCTATAAAGCAGGGGTCTCCAACCTTTTTTTCCCCTGAGAGCTACTTTTACAAAATGAAAATGGCCAAGAGCTATTCATGTTTTCTAACATTTATTCTTATAGCTTATTTCAACCCAAACAAACTGAATACGCTTGTTTTGCCTGAACATTTACAAAATGTTGGTGTCCACAGCTCACATTTTGCATTAAAACATCACAAAAAATATTTAGTTCACCTGGAAGTGCATTTTGTATTTCTGTATGCATTTTCTAGTGTATCTCACACTATTGAATTAAAAAAATGAATGCTGTCAAAACAAAACAATGCAATTACAAATACACATATATTACTTATTCATTTGTCATTTTGTTACATGTCACTGTTTCACTTCACAAGAGTATTCACATGTCCAGTTGCATGTGTGATGTGTTTTTTAGTTAATCAGATGACTGGCACTGCATGGAGTCAACAAGAGAGGTGTATGGTCGAGTGTAGCCTCTTAGGTTCACTCTTATGGAGTCATTTAAATGTTCATCTGTTGTTGTTCTGAACTTTGATTTCATTACATTCATGTCAGAAAAGGCAGACTCACAGAGGTATGTAGACTCAAACAAAGCAGACATTTTCATAGCTGCTTGGTGAAGATTCTTATAGTTGTCTACTAAGCTCCAGAAATGCTGAGAATGCTGTTGAGACTTGCACATTATTTTATACTAATACAGTAATCCCTCCTCGATCGCGGGGGTTGCGTTCCAGAACCCCCGGCGATAGGTGAAAATTCACGAAGTAGAAACCATATGTTTGTATGGTTATTTTTATATATTTTAAGCTCTTATAAACTCTCCCACACTGTTTATAAATATTCTCCACACAGTTATACAGTAAACCCTCGTTTATCACGGTTAATCCGTTCCAGACTCTACCGCGATAAATGAATTTCCACAAAGTAGGATTCTTTATTTATAAATCTAATATTTTCGCAGTTAGAGCATAGAAAACCTGTTTACCTTCTAAATACGTTTTTTAACATTATTAGAGCCCTCTAGACATGAAATAACACCCTTTAGTCAAAAGTTTAAACTGTGCTCCATGACAAGACAGAGATGACAGTTCTTTCTCACAATTAAAAGAATGCAAACATATCTTCCTCTTCAAAGGAGTGCGCGTCAGGAGCAGAGAATGTCAGAGAGAGAGAGACAGAGAGAGAAAAGCAATCAATCAAAAATCAATACAAGCTGTTGGGCTTTTAAGTATGCGAAGCACCGTGATAAAGCGGCTGCGAGAAAAAGGGAGCAATGTGAAGGTAGTCTTTCAGCATTTTTGAGAGGAGCGTCCGTATCCTCTAGGCAAACAGCCTCTGTGCAAACAGCCCCTCTGCTCACACCCCCTCCGTCAGGAGCAGAGAATGTCAGAGAGAGTGAGAGAGACAGAGAAAAGCAAACAATCAAAAATCAATACGTGCTGCTAGAGCTTTTAAGTGTGCGAAGCACTGCACGGGAAGCATATCGTATATCACTGAGGAGTTTTATTTAATACGTAATACGTGCTCTGAGTGGGTAGCTTCTCAGCCATCCGCCAATAGCGTCCCTTGTATGAAATCAACTGGGCAAACAAACTGAGAAAGCATGTACCATAAATTAAAAGACCCATTGTCCGCAGAAATCCATGAACCAGCGAAAAATCTGTGATATATATTTAGATATGCTTAGATTTAAAATCCGTGATGGAGTGAAACCACGAAAGTCGAAGCGCGATATAGCGAGGGATCACTGTATATAATATATAAAATCCAATGTCTCTCTGTCTGTATGTCTGTCCGCTCTCACGAAAGAACTACTTAACGGATTTAGATGGGTTTTTTTTTTTTCTATAATTTACTTGAACATTCCGGTTGATTTTGCGACTTCTGTCATTTGGCTATGTATTATAGTTTGCTTGCGGTACCGATTTATTTGATGGAATCCGAGAAAAAGGCAACAGGCCTAGGGGAGGGGCCTTTCTCACTCACTCGCCAACTTCGGGGCGTGTTCCTTAACTCCGCTTAGCTAGCGAACGAGAAAACAATTGAATTTAACTTTGCTTGATATTTAAAATAATGTGTTACTTAGGTCTTGATAAGTTTGAGTCCGGATATTCTTTGAAGAGTATGCCACATTGAAAAGGTAGATTGCAATTCAGATTGTGGATCGTGATTTTTTGTTAAAAGGATTGTGATATGATTTTTTGGAAAGATCGCCCACGCCTAATTTGACTAATCAAGTTTTCAAATTTATGTAGGATTCATTAACCCTTTAGCGAGCTACTTGGAAAGGGGTTGTGAGCTACCAATAGCTTGCGAGCGACATGTTGGAGACCCCTGCTATAAGGCAATTAGAAGGGTAATCCTATTTTATGTTCCATAACTTTCATTTTTATATTACTAATTTATAAATGTATTAATTTTTAAAAGCATTACAAAATTTTCTACTGTTCAGTTATGCATATATTTAAAACTCAGAAATTTTGAATATTTGATTTTTTTTTTAATAGTAATGGTTATAATTTTTATAAAATTCATTAGTAGTTGTTTTGGACTTAAAGTGACTCTAAATTAAATTTTGCTACAGGTCCCACAATTCTGTGCATTATTGCTACGAGCCAGTCATGAGTTGGAAGGTAATGTCACCCTGAAGTTGCGTCTGGTGACATCATCAATGCCACAATATACACTTAAAGTTGGCAATGCAAGCCATTCATCACCCAAGTATTGGAACTGATGTTGTACATTTTGAAAGTGTTGGTGATTAAGGTCTTTAAGGCTCAAATTAGTTACAGTGATTCAGAAGACAAGTTTTGGGTAACATTTACAATATTGACAAAATGATGAGAACTGATTTGAAAACATGTTATTATGGCAGGTGCTCCAGGCCTGTCTGAAGAAGATAGGACAACCTGGAGAAGCTGGCATAAAAGCAGCTCCACGATCACAACACAGCAATTAGGGCACTTTGAGTGTGTCTCCTGGCTGTTAGAGTCCCTTTGCTGCTTTTTTTTACTGTCTTCTCCAGTAGTCCTGCCTCTTTGGATAATTACAATTGAGCATGTGCAGGAGATCTAATGTGTTTGTGGTTAGTAGAACAGAGGTGTGCCTTGGGATGTATTTTATTACAAAATATTACGAACTGGCTGTGCTGATGAAAAATGTCAGAACCTACAGAGAATGCAGCTTGCTGTGTTTTAGTGAAACGTGGCTAACAACTACCATCCTAGATGCTAACGTGGAGCTACCCGGGTTTAGCACAGTTAGAGCGGACAGAGACGCAAATATCTGTGGTAAGAAGAAAGGAGGGGGAGTCGCTCTCTATGTCAATACAAAGTGGTGCAACTCAGGACATGTAAACGTTAAAATCTCCACTTGCTGCAGAGATATTGAACTGTTGGCCTTAAGTTTGCATCCCTATTACCTGCCCAGAGAGTTTGGACACGTGATTGTTGTTATTGTTTACATCCCCCCTCGAGTGAACGCGGAGATAGCGAGTGACGTCATCCATTCCGCAGTTGCTGAATGGTTACAAACGCAAGTTACAAACATAGCACCCTGAGGCACTTGTACTAATCTCTGGAGACTTTAACCATGTAATGCTGGACAAAACATTACCTGCCTTCTCCCAGTATGTGGATTGTAACACCCGGGGAAATATGGCTATTGTATGCAAACATTAAAGATGCATACAGCGCCACCCCGCTGCCTGCGCTTGGGAAAGCAGATCATAACCTGGTTCTGTTTCAGCCTCACTACAAACCAAGAGTGAGGGCGCTACCTACAACCACACACTCATTCAGGAAGTGGTCCCCTGAGGCAGAGCAGGCTCTGAGAGACTGCTTTGGAACTACAGACTGGGATATACTGCAGGGGTCACATAGTGAGAACATTGAAGAAGCTGTTGACTGCACAACTGATTATATCAACTTCTGTATGGACATTGTAGTTCCAGTAAGGACAGTATGCTGCTATGCTAACAACAAGCCATGGATTACAAGTGACATCAAGAACCATTTGAACCAGAAGAAAAGGGCTTTTAAAGATGGTGATCAGCATGAGCTCAAGCGTATGCAGAAGGAACTCCGAGTCCAGCTCAGGGCGGCGAAGGAGCAGCACAGCAGAAAGCTGGAGCAGAAGTTGCAGAATAACAGCATGAAGGAAGTGTAGGGTGGGATGAAGATCATCACTGGCTGCAGCTCGAAGTGGGGTGCCATCATCGAGAGAGACGTGGAGAAAGCAAACCAAATGAACAACTTCTTTAACAGGTTTGACCACCCTAACCCACTCTCACCTCAGAGTACTGCATCCTCCAACCATCCTTCTGCTGATACCAGCATAGGTGAGACATCCCCACCCACAATTACAGCAGCACAGGTGAGCAGAGAGCTGAGGAGACTTCGTGCCAGCAAAGCAGCGGGTCCAGATGGAGTATTGCCACAACTGCTGAAGGCCTGTGTGTTGGAACTGGGGAGTCCTCTACAGCGCATCTTCAACCTGAGCCTGGAACAGGGGAGAGTCCCGAGGATTTGGAAAACATCTTGTATCACCCCCAGTCCCAAAGGTATTACGTCCTAGTGAGCTGAATGACTTCCGGCCTGTTGCTCTGACGTCACATGTGATGAAGACCATGGAGCGGCTGCTGCTTCACCACCTGAGACCACAGGTCCACCACGCCCTCGACCCTCTGCAGTTCACATACCAGGAGAAGGTGGGAGCGGAGGATGCCATCATCTATATGCTACACCGATCCCTCTCTCACCTGGACAGAGACAGTGGTGCTGTAAGAATTATGTTTTTGGACTTCTCTAGCACCTTCAACACCATCAACCTCTACTCCCTAGGAACAAGCTGACTGAGATGGGAGTAGATTCACACCTGGTGGCATGGATCGTGGACTATCTTACAGACAGACCTCAGTATGTGTGTCTTGGGAACTGCAGGTCTGACATTGTGGTCAGCAACACAGGAGCGTCGCAGGGGACTGTACTTTCTCTGGTCCTGTTCAGCCTTTACACATCAAACTTCCAATATGATTCGGAGTCCTGCCACGTGCAAAAGTTCGCTGACGACACTGCTATTGTGGGCTGCATCAGGAGTGGGCAGAAGGAGGCGTACAGGAAGCTAATCAAAGACTTTGTTAAATGGTGCAACTCAAACCACTTACACCTGACACCAGCAAGACCAAGGAACTGGTGCTGAATATTAGGAGGCCCAGGCCCCTCATGGACCCCGCGATCATCAGAGGAGACTGTGTGCAGAGGGTACAGACCTATAAATACCTGGGAGTGCAGCTGGATGACAAATTGGACTGGTCTGCCAATACTGATGCTCTGTGTAAGAAAGGTCAGAGCCGACTATACTTCCTTAGAAGGTTGGCATCCTTCAACATCTGCAATAAGATGCTGCAGATGTTCTACCAGGCAGTTGTGGCGAGTGCCCTCTTCTACGCGGTGGTGTGCTGGGGAGGCAGCATAAAGAAGAAGGATGTCTCATGCCTGGACAAACTTGTTAGGAAGGCAGGCCCTATTGTAGGAATAAAGCAGGACAGTTTAACATCTGTGGCAGAGCGATGGGCACTAAGCAAACTCCTGTCAATCATGAAGAATCCACTGCATCCACTAAACAGTGTCATCTCCAGTCAGAGGAGCAGCCTTAGCGACAGACTGCTGTCACTGTCCAGCTCCACTGACAGACTGAGGAGATCGTTCCTCCCCCACACTATGCGACTCTTCAATTCCACCCGGGGGAGTAAATGCTAACATTATTCCAAGTTATTGTCTGCTTTTACATGCATTTTTATTACTCTTTAATTTAATTTTTTTTTTGTTTGTTTTTTGTATCAGTATACTGCTGCTGGATTATGTGAATTTCCCCTTGGGATTAATAAAGTATCTATGTAAATGTCTCTTCTATAATGAGTTATCAGACAATAAATCTATTGGGAAATAATATGGCCTTTGCAGGGTGAAACCAGGTTTTTCTTTTATTGAACAAATCCATAAAATAAGAATATGAACTTCCAAGGATACTAATCAAACATACATCAGAGTAAGAATGGCCACTTGATGCAAAACAAAATGTAATTAGGTTTTTAATTAAATTATTGTGCATAAAGTTATTACTACTTTATTTACAAACATGAAGTTTTGTTTTCGGATCTGCCAGCCTTGCTTTAGATAACATGGGCAAACAAGTGGGCTAAAAATTGCAACGTAGGGGTTTATGTTGACACAACATTTTCATTGTCTAAGCAGTGTGAAAAAGCTATTAGAAAGGCATATAAAATTTAAGGGAATATTATAAAATTTTTTGAGTTAAAATCAATGGACATTATTCTCACTCTATATAACACACTACTGAGACCACCTGTGGAGTATTGCTTGTTGTCCTGGTCATTACACCACAAGAAAAACATAGCAGCATGTGGAATTATGAACAGGAGAAAAACCAGATGTATCCCAGGACTTAAGGACATGTCCTGCTCCAACAGACTCAGAGAATTAAACAATGCCATGAATGTCTATATTGTATTATACATTTTTCATATCTAGTATTTGCTTGTGGCTTTTACTTTTTTCTTGGTAAATTATATTATTGAAGGACAAGAAGTTAGGTGTTTTTCATGCTTTTTTCCTGTTGGAACCCTAATCCTTTACCTTCATTATAAAATGCAAAAGCAGGCTATGTATTTTTTAACATTTAAAAAATATGCTTACATTTAGTACACAGTTTCATGTGGCAAATTATATGCAAAGAATGTGAAAAAATAGATTAAATTTAAAATATACCAAAACTTACTGTTTAATTATTTCTTCCAGCATCTTTAAAGGCAGTGTTTTTAAGTTTAGTCCTGGGGGTCCCCATGGCTGCAATTTTTTATTCAAGTTTATTTCACAATCTGTGCATCATTGTTACTTTTAACTTATTTTTTTGTTTGTTATCCAGCCTACAAATAATTCCTAACTATTTGCATTGTTTGACATTTTTTTTTGTAATGTACTCTTTTCTATGGAGTTTTCTCTCATAGTTGTGGCTTAATTCTGAATATTAGCAGTGAAGAAGTACAAATAGCATTGACTGAAAAATGGTGCACTGATTGTGAAACTGGTCTGAATAAAAACCAACAGCCACGGGGATCTCCTGGACTGAACTATTCTAAAGTAATCGTCATTTGGTTTCATACAAGCATCTTTTGACATAATTGCTTTCCAGCTGCAGCATGGGCGCTCAATTCTATAAATACAATGTGCTTCTATCAAACAAATTTATGTAGTAATAGCTGAGAGATTCTTTTATTTTTTAACACAGTAGTATTATATGTTGAACGGTTTACATCTTTATTCTTTTCTGAATGATTTTGGAATAAAGTTGTTTTGAATCTAAAGCAGAACATTTCAGAAATTGTGACATTTATTTTTAACAGTCTCTGTGATTTTATCAAGCTCCTTTACTCTTTTTAGGTGATTCTTCATTCTCTAAAGCTTTAAATTGGTTTTGCTGTTACAAATCTGTGTGTCACTCTGCTATTAAAAGCAAGTTCAGAACCACATTTAATGCTTCTGTTTGGATATCCTCTCACTAAGCTAAGGAGTCTCAAAAGGCAAAGAATTTAAGTGAACAGATTGACTGGAATTAGTCTGAAGGGATCCTGTTAGAGGAATTATTCAGTAGCAGAGAACTTCATTTGCTTTGCATAGTGTATGAGAATCAGACTGCTGCCTGAATCTCTTGGGAGTGCAATATAATGTAATTTTTTACTAGGACTTCCCTTGGATCACTCTAACTACAAGTACTATAGCAAATGTAAGAGGTATTCTGGTCCTTAAAAATATTTATCCCAATAATTAAAGAAATTAAATATAAAGATTCATTTAGTAAATCATGTGATTCATTTTTGAAAGAAAAAAATATTGATTTTTTTCTTTTTTTATATGTAATGAGGATTTAAAGACTTATTCTTTAATTACTAAAGAACAGATAAATAGAATAGGTAGGATTATGAACAATTTAAGTAAATACTTAAACTTAATCCATGCCAGGTTGTACTTGGTGTAAATCTTAATATGAAAAATAATCTACTGTTGTAAATAACTGTTCTTTAGTATATACTCTCTTTTGTAACTGTAATTGAAAAGGTGCTATGTAAATAAATGTTGTTAATGGGAGAACTTCAACGATTCAGGATACATTTTAGAACTCATTTATAAAGACTAAAATAGGTTTGATGTTTTTTTATTCTTTATATTGTCATCATCATCATCGATTTAATGGTCTTTTTCTGAGATTACCCACGTTAGCAGATGTTCTCCACAAATATTTTTCGTCCATTCTCTGTGATTTTTAATATTCTTTGGTCTGAGACACATTCTTCTCATGTTACCCAGCACAATAATGTCTTTTTCAGCCTTCAGGGCCTCATCCTTTCCATCTCCTGCACAGTACACCTCTTCACTCAGTCATCCTCTGCATTCTGCTCCATATGCCCAAACTACCTTAGACTGTTAACACTAGAATTACCAGAGCCACGAAAAAACTCGTAAATCCGTCCCACCTTAAATCGCTTCTTAAAATCGTTCATAGCTCTCCACCAGTGTCTTTTGTCATCTAAATGTGCTGATAAAATCAGGCTGCAAGCAGCCGGCTATTCCATCCCCCCACCGACTTATTTCTTTGATATTTGGACTTCAGGCTTCATACATTATATAGTTTATGCCTACATTTTGTCATCTACTACTAGAATATAAAAAATGTTTCTGTTTTAACAGTGTGTTTACACAGATTACTGTAGAAACGGAACAGACAGGAAATGCGTGTGTTCCAAACAACGATCTATTATTTCCACTCTAAAACTCCACTTCACTCCCAGAAAATCAATCAAGGCATGAGCTGGGAGAAGTTTGTGCACGTTCTAAGTCGGTGGGGGGATGGAATAGCTGGCTGCTTGCAGCCTGATTTTATCAGCACATTTAGATGACAAAAGACGCTGGTGGAGAGCTGTGAATGATTCTAAGAAGTAATTTAAGGTGGGACGGATTTACGAGTTTTTTCGTAGTCTCTGGTAATTCTAGTGTTAATGTGGCATTAGTCTTCCTTTTACACTCCAAACACCCACCTAGTCATTCTCAAGCTTTACTTCATGTTCCACCTTCATAAGCCATTTCTCATGTAGTATACTTCTACTCACACAGCTTTCATAAAGTATTTCCCTTAATGCTAGAGACACTCTTTCTGGAGTCAAAAGTGACAGAATTTCTGCCTTGCACATCTCATCTCTGCTGTGGCTCCACCATCATCTGCACTCAGCATGTTATCAAAGTAGCAGAACTTTGCTACTTTCTTCAAAAAAACTCCATTACTGATATCTACATTAACACTTCTTACATGATCATTATGCACACATTCTTTATAAAAACAAAAGTCACACTCGCTGTTTGCAGACTACCCATTACACCACTGCATTATTTATGCTCCTCCAGCCCATGTGATCAAGAGTAGAATAAGTTTACCATCCCTCTTGTGTGATGCCAAAGGCAAATAAAGGAAGTTGGTAAAAGGAAGAGGATACAAACTTATCCAATATTCACTTGATGAACAGATTGTTTATATTGCCATACATTGTTAAAATCATTCAGCAATGTGAATCTTTACTTAAGTTCATTTTGTGCCATGTAATACTTTTCTGTGCATTGGATCATTCTGGAAAATGAAGGGTAAAACATTAAAGCTGGAGGTCAAACTGTTATCTCAGTGGTGTTCGGTATTAAAGGCATAAAATGAAAGGATTGTAATTTGAAAATAGAACAGATTTCAAGTGATAAACATGTGTATCTATTGAACATAAATTTGCATTAACGTTGATCTTTCATCTCCATCTACTTAACATTTTAGGCACTACTGCAAATGTGGCATGAGTGTTCATTCATTTCTAATCCTTTTTCTTAAATATGAAAAATGTCCTTGCTCTGAACCTAAGGTATAATAAAAAATGTTTCTAAGTAAACAATGAATAACTGGGGAATACTAAGTGTGCCTGGCCAACTTCTATATTATGGTGTGACAGCTGGAGCACTAACGGATCTCTCACTTTTTTGATGACATTCTTTCAGTAGTGCTTGGAGGTAGCAAGCTAAAACCAGACTTTCATGATTTAATGAAATATGTGGCTATGTTGATTTCTATTATAGTGCATATTCTGTCTTTGTATTAGTGTGTTTCTGTTTAAATTAAAATTATGAAAATGAATTAAGAGAGCATATGTGTTATATTAAATGCATTCATAAATTAATTCTTCTGTTCACAGTACTGAACAGTTGGAACAGTTGGTGCTCAGTTGCACTATAGTTAGTCCGCTGCCTTAAAGCTACAAGGACCTTGACTGGATTTCAAGTATACTAACTGAATGGATGTTTCATATTCCTTTGGTGTTCATCCGGATTACTTTTGGTACTCTAGTTTTCTTCGCTATACTGAAGACCTGTATGGCAGGTTAATTGGCAACTCTAAAATAGCCTTAATATAAATAATTGTGTGTGTGGATTCAAGTATAACGTAATGTTTTGTTTTTCATACTTTATGCCAATGGTAACTTAAAGTATTCTGATACTTTATATTATGTTAAAAAGTATTTAATGTACTATATATTAAGAAGGCTATTGTAGCTTAAGCTTGTTGCTTTCTGTTACTTTCTGTTTTAACGTGGAAGGGTTTTGGGGGTGACCGTATCCTAAAATAGATTATTTTACCTCTATGCCCAGACACATATGTCCTCTGCCAAATGTGCAGGTCGATTTTTGAGTTTCACGTCAATATAAGAGAAGGAGGTGTGTTTCCTATGCATGCGTAATTAGCCACATGGAGAATGAAAACAAATCTTGAAAGAGCCTGGCCCCTGAAAGTAGACTTTATGAAATAATAATAATAACAAAAGATTCATTACTATTTCCAAGGCATTTCTATCTTTTTGATAGAAGAAAAATTGCAAAGAATCAGCACAAACAGTTTGGACAGCCTTCAGCACGACTTCAAAAAATAAAATGATCCAGCGGCTTTAATCATGGCATGACAATTTAAATGCTCTTCCTTTAACTGTTTTAGGACTGATTTATTTATTTATTTTTCTTCCAGGGAATATTTTTACAAAAAACAAAGTTTTCTGAAAAGCACACAAAGCAATAGTTTCTCTCATAAATCAACATAAAATGTCTGCTGCTGCATGTATTTCCTTGTGCGCTACCACAGCAGTGGCAGAGTGTGTGTGTGTGTGTGTTGAATGTTTGGGAGGGGGGCGATGCAGAGGCAGCGAGAAGCAAGCTACTGTCTGGCTGTTTTCTGAAACAACACACAAAGCAATAGTTTCTCACATAAATCAACATAAAACAGCCTACGTATTTTTTATGACTGTTGACTAAAATTTTGGCATTTCTGCATTTGTTTTTAATAAGTATGTTTGCACATCTTTGACTGGGTTCTTTCTTCTTTAATCTCAGGGAGGCACGGTTGTGCAGTAGTTGGCACTGCTGCCACACAGCTCAGGTCATCTTTTTGGCCACAATAAGTGGTCCAGTATTGTTGGCAGACATTTCCCTAGGCCTCAAGGACACTTTAAAGTTGATTGCACCATTATAATCCAGTGAAATCCAGTTCATTTAGTCCATCCCCATTAACCTTGATGCATTTGCCATGTTTGATGATATTTGCAAACACTTCTGTGATTTCTCTGAACTTGAGGCAAAGCGAACAATGTGGAGTTCGCTCATCACTTCTGTTAAGAATTTAAACTGTATCTGTAAACCTTCTAAACATTTTAAAGCACAAGGATAACATACACTTCCTAAACATTTACAATATACTCTATCTTTTTAGTAACTTTTCTTGCACCAATTCTCTTCAGGACTAATGAGGTTTGATTGTTTTAGCCTGTTGCAGCAAACCATGCCTTATAGTCCTATGGTGTATGGCGACCCAAACTGGACACAGTACACACTATCACATTATATGGTCTTAATGTAACGTTCCATGATATATACACAAATGTTTTTGGAATATAACCTGCCATTTTATTTGCCTTCTTAATTGAATCTGCACATTGCCTAGATAATAGGCAAACTGCATCAACATAACCCCCTAAATTAATTTCAGGGTTGCTTCCTGTGGTCCATCTTGTACGTTACACTTTTTTAGATTAAACTGCAATTTTCAAGTGTTTGAATTGTCCATGTCATTTTGAACTGTTTTTCCTGCTTCATACTCTAATGCCAGTTATACATTCTTTGAGCTCATAGTCATGCAACTACAGTTATGTGCCGTATAACATCCATTTAGGCAATATCTGACCATATACAGTATGTGTTGTGGTCCCATAATATCCTAATAGTGTTCAAAAGTCCCAATCGGAGTATGGGATGTATCAGATGTAACCTGATGTAGCAAATACAACAGCTTCCCTGATACTGTACTGTACTCTGTTATTTTAATGGGAACTTTTCCTACTTCAAAATAAAAAGTTTACTATATGACAGTGTATGCTTTGACTTGTAGGCAGCAGTACCCAATCTCGCATATTGCTCATCTCTGGAATCACTTCATAGACATTAACATTAACCCTGTTGTGCTTAAAGATATCATGGATTACATTTATAAACACTTAAAGGAGATAGCCATTAGGAGCAATGCTGGACATGACTGACTGTAACACTTTATCACTAAGTAATTTTATACCTTTATACCAAAGGCATTTTGCCCTTATAATGCCTCATGGTGACATAGCCATGTCAAAAAAATATCCTCCCTTTTTTACTCTCGTGTGTGTCTGAAAGAGGTTGCTGTTGTCTATTATAATATCTCACATGCTTCGATAAAATGCTAAATTTCCACAAAAAAAAGTACTATCTATGCATAGTTTTCAGAGATCACTGGCCACTGGAAAAATTTCTAAAGACTGGAAGCTACAAAATTTCTCATAAAATGAAAAAAGTGATCACAGTTATCCCAGTAACTATGGACTAGTAAGCGTAACACCTATCACAGGAATGGAAGCAATTATTAAAAAAAGGTTGAACAACGCTTGTGAATTAAAATATGAGTGACCTGTCAACAGAGGTATACATAGGCAAATCATGTTAAACTAATGAGCTTAAATTCTTTGACAAAACAACAACACGTGCCCGGAGTGGCGCATATCATGTATAATCTTGATTTTTAAAGTGCCTCATCAGAGGATAGCGATCAAGCTAAAAGATTTGAAAGTTGAAGGCACAATATATAGATGGGTAAAAAGCTGGCTAAAACAGAGAAACTAAAAGTTTATGGTGTGAAGATTTTTATTTTGAATTAGGTGATGTTAAAAAGGTTACCTTTTAGGGCCAGTGCTGGGGTCAAGTTTTTTTTTTTAATGTATATGAATTATTAAGGGAAAAAGAGCAAGAAGTCTGTAAAGCTTGTTGATGACATTAAAATGGATAGAACAGTGGATACTCTAGCATAAGGAAAATCATTACATATGGACCTGGTCAGAAAAAAGAAGAGCAACTGGACTGATGACAAAACTGCAGGGTATGCACTATAATGAAAGACTGGAACAACTAATTCCTTTCAGTTTAAGTAAAAAGATGAACAGGACATAGATTAGAATTGCTATATGAAATGTATTAGTACAGTGGATTCCAGTTGTACTTTTAAATGGGTATAGTATTCAGATATGGTAAAGTAGGGTGGTATGGTGGTCTAAATGATAAAACTGTACATTTTTAGTGTGTGAGGTACAAAAGTAAATTAAATGCTAGAATGATCAGAGCTACAAGCAAAAGGATATGTGGGCTACTTGTTGTTCGGCTTTCATTTTATTTAGACCACTGGCTATAGGAGGTGTACAAATAATACCTGGTTTGTTCAGATAGTCAGCAGGCAAGAATGAACATCTTAAAGAGAAATATCCTTAACATGCACTCAGTCCTTCATTACAATCTTACTTTTATTTAAAAAAAAAGTTATTTTTCATGACCCTTACATTTACTCATTACTATAATAAAGAACAATTTACCACATTTGTATTCCACAGACAACCTTTTGCTATACAGTACAGTAGCTCAGCAACACCATGAATGTAACCTTGCAAAGTAGCTTCCTTGATCTTAAACTTAGATTACTGGTATCTAGAAAGAGAAGGCATGTTCATTATCCACAATCCATATATTTGTCTTAACCCAGACATCAATGCTCTCTGTTTCAAGCTCAATACCCTCAAAATTAAAATATTATCAAAACAAGCAGGGCAAAATTCTGATTATGGGACTGAAAGAGGTGACAGTTTTATCTGGATCTTTTCCAACACTGTGTTGCAGCCAGGGATTTTCTCTCTGGCTTATATTTACTTTTTGGTTTATTATTGTTTTTACTATGTTTGAATTATAATTTTTCACATTTTCATGCTATTTCTGTTTATTACTTGTTAATTAAGTACTGTTTCTATTAAGTGTCATCCATTCTGTTTGTTTTGCGGGTGGAATTCCAAAAAGCAGGGCCACCCTGACGTCAATGATTCCAGTTTAGGTCAGCCAGAAAAAAGGAGTCTTTTGGTGTGAGTATTGCTTTCTTTCTGGTTTACTGACTTTTTCTTAGCTTTGTTTCCTTGATGTTGCCTTTAGTTAGGTGTACTGGGATTTGTTTGCCTCAGATTGCCTTTCAGGCAAATCCTTTTTAGCTCCTTAGAGCAGTTTGCTCTATTTTTCAATTTTGTTAAATAAAGTTTCCATTTATAAAGATTCTTTGCAGGACTTGTCTCCGCAAGGCAGATAATGATGGTTTCTCTCCCTTGTGAGGTATTTTTGAGTTATATTTTGGGACTTTCTTTATATTTTTTACTTTTAAAGCCATCTCCCTCTTTTAGGCCTGTGTAAACCGAAACTAGCAAGTAGTAACTGGGGATTGGCTGATTTTGAATGAGCCCGTTCCGGGCAGGTCATTGAAGGTCCAGGTATTCTTTATGGTTTTTATGGAGGCATTATACACCCCTTTCACCATATCTGAGACTCCAACACACAATATCCAAGATGGCCCAAATGGTTCCCAAACCCTTCTAATGTCATGCACAAGATAATGAGGGCACACAGAGTATGCACTGAGTGCACTGTCTAGTCCTCTAATCATTAAGGTCTTTAAGATTTAAGAACCGTCAGCTTGTCCTGAAAAAAGTTCACTTTGACCACTTATTTCACATGAAGTATCATGTTTTTACTTGTAGGATAGATGTTGGTTCATTACAACTAAATTCACTGTAGAATTTTAAAATACTGGCATATTTCATAGTTGCTGCCAAAACTTACAGAAATCCCAAACACTCTTCTTTTTCTTGCAGCCTGAACATAAGATAAATTTGTAGTCCAGACTTCTGACTTGACTCCCATGTTTTAATCTTCTAAGCCAATTCTTTAAGTTGTGTTACTTCCCATACTTGCAGAACAGCTCCTGTGTTAAAGTTTCCAAAGCTCAACATTTTCCTATCATTAAACAAAACAAATCAAAAGGGTTGATTTATCTGCTTTTTTGTCCATGTTCACTGTATTAGACATAATGAACACAAACATTTTGCGACACAAGAGTAAAATCCAAACCAAATCTTTGGAATTCTATTCTCATTTGGATCTGAAATTTACAGTACCCCAACCCCATTGATGTGGTTTCAGAACATTCTCATATGTCCTTTTAAACTTTCAATTTAAACATCTTATTGGCCAATGACTTAAACAACTTTCATGACTTACTGTTTTTTGATATCTTTTTGTTTTTTAAAAATTTTGCATTATTTCATTTTAATGTAGTTTGTTGGTTTATGCTCAAGTCACTCTCTGGTTGTGGTAATGCCATTAAATAAAGTTAGTTTTGTGTCCTCTGCAGTGTGAAGAGTGGCAGTAGTTTTAGGAAAAAAGGACAAAAAGAATAAAACCTTGCCTTTTTGTTCATTTACAAAGTGCAGAAGGACGTCTTTGCTGAAGATATGAGTACTTTCTGGGGAGCGTTGCGGCTAGTTTCTTGTAGGAGTAGAAGGGCGGCTCTGCCTTCGTCTGGCCGGAGTGGAGTTCTCTGACTCCCACTCGTGCGCGTGCCTCCCGCAACCTCATAATGCTAGAAGAGTAAGAGAAAGTGTGAAGCACCTTAGTATCGGTTTGCCGCAGCTTATAAAAGGGATCCCGTATTGACAGTAGTCTGGACAATAGCTCGGGGAAGAGAAGGAAAAAAGTTTTATGAGAGAAGGGCTACTAGCATTTTTATAGTAAATTGGGGGGGGGGGTGGTGAGAACAGCACTTTTCGCAAACACGTTCACGTCATCACGTGCCCGTGGAAGGATGACATTTGACAGCTTAATTGGTCATCACGATAGCACTTAATACAAAAAGGAATTTCTGGCTTCTAGAGAGGGTCTTTTGGCTAGATCGTGCAGAGAGAGGGGTACTTGGTAGAACATTGTCTTGTATTTACCAAGTACTGTGGCTTGTGCCTTGATTATTGTAAATATGTGTTTTTTCTTGTATAAATATCTCTGGATTAGCTTTGGTGGAGGTATTCATTGGTTTGTGGTTAATGGTGCACTGTTTATTTTTGTATGTACACTTTTTTTCTGTATTTTGAATATTCTTGTTTTTGGTAAGCCCTGTATTACACACGTTTTAGAGGAGCCGAATCCTGACTTGAATTACTTTATTTTTGATTTTTGTGTATATATGGGTTTTCATTCATTTGTGTGCATTTTTCTTTTTCATTTGGGACTTTCAGTCAGCACTGTAAATAGTCATAATTTTTGGGCTCCATTTTATAACTGTTTTGTGTGTCCTTCGCGGTATTGGATTGTGTATTGATATATATATTTTCCGCAGGATGTTATTTTTGTTCTTCTTTAAGTGTACCTGTAAATAAAATCTCATTTTATTTTTGTAAAAACCCAACCCTTTTGTGTCCGTGTATCCCTGTCTTACACCATCATACTGGTCATGCTAGGTCCCGCATGCTAGACACCTAGTGGGTAGGCTGGTGTCCCCAATTCCCACTACACCGAGTGTCACACTGATGTGATGGTGTTGAGTGTTCATTAAATGCAGTGGTTATCTCTTGTTTATCACCTTCATCTGCTTAATACTGTACATCTTCATATTTCAGCACTGGTCTGTTTTAACATACATATTTCCTGTATAATTATACCTTTTATATTTCTAGTTTTGATGCTCACCTGTTACATGTACCTCTATGTTTTAGTTGCCTTCCTATGCATAGAAAATTGACCCATGCCTAGAGCTCCTCTGTTTCTGACAGAACACATGAGACGTCTAGTCTAGTGATTTATTTGGGTTAATCTTTTCTATCAGGTAGATGCTACTTTCTCTGAAGGCTCCACAGGAATAACAATATTGAAGTATTCCAGACTTCTAGCAATCTGTAAGTAATTCCCTAAAGATTTTTCCATAGGCTTGGTCCAGTGACTTTGCAGGAGTAAGTCAACTGGATGGACTTGGTGCTGTATCTCTGGCTACTACTGATGTATAGTATTCTATTTTGTTGAAGAGGAAATAACATTGACAGAGACAGACAATATTCCCTGTTGAGAAACAAATATTTAATAGAGTATAAATTACATAGTATGCAAATGTTTTATTGGCAAAATCACATGATCATATTTTGTTTACACCTAAAATCTATAATTAATTTGTATATTTGAAATATGTTTTCTAAAACATATTAAGATGTTTTTATTTTGCATTTACAGGCAAAACTAAGTTCAAACAGTTTTTACTTATTTTATTTTTAATTGACACAAGTTTGCTTATATTTTTTGTTTCTTATTTAGAAGTGATGTCATTTTTCAAGTTGTACTTAAAGCTCAACTTAAAGTGAATATTAATTATAGTTTGTTTTTATGTCTTTTTTATTTCTCTGGTGTAGCATTTCAGGGATTATTGGAAGTTACATTTACTAGAGGTGATTGATTACGATCTGAATCATTGGTTTACTCATCTAATGCTAAGTATTTTAGCAAATACTGGGATCAAGAATATCAATGACAAACTAAATAGAGTAATAATAAATTAATGAATGGGTTTCAAAAAATAGCTATTTTTTTACTGTGAAATAACTAAGCTGATAACATTTTACAAAGTATAGCACTGCATATAGAAACAATGCTTCAGTATGTAGCAAAAGTAACTCTATTTAGTTCTTACTGATAAGACTGATATAAATCATTGAAGTAACAAGTTTAAAAATAGCCATTATTTACACAGCTGTCCTCTTATGTTGTAAAGCATATTCTTCACATGGGGAACTTTATTAAACTTTCATATTTGATCAAGACCAACTGCATGAAGCAAAGTTTCATGAAAAGGTGTTCAATGTTATAGTTTATTCTAAGGAGGCAAAATTAAAAAATAAAGTATCAGGGTAGTTCTTAATTATGTTGCTTGTTATGTTAGCTACTTGAAGATCTGGATGACTGCTGAATTCTTTGGGTAATACATTTTCTTTGTCAATACTCCCCAACCCTTTGACACTATACAAGTGATAAAGAAACAGGGACAAAGAAAAAAAACACGAAAGAAAGATATTCTACCAATGCTTAGAATGCATAAGGTGCTTACAAATTAGTTGGTACAATTGTGAAATCTATCTTTGGCCTGACATTTCATTAGCCCTGAAACAACCTTTACTCTAATGAATTCAACAGTTTTGTACAGTTTAACCTCTTATACTTTAATGTTTTGGCCAAGTCAACAGTTAAAACCACATTTTTGGAAGGGCCATGCACCATTCATTAACACTCTCAGATACAGTAACTATGAGCTAATGCAGAAAAAACAAATAAAAGCCAATGGCTGTCAGGTATTAACCACAATTAAACAATGTCTGCTAGTGATTTTCACTGGTTGTTGTGTGTAGTACTAGGGTGTTGTACCATGTTAGCCATTATGGATGTAGTGAGAAATTAAGCAAAATGACAACTTTTATTGGCTAACTAAAAAGATTACAATATGCAAGCTTTCAAGGCAACTCATGCCCCTTCTTCATGCAAGATGTAACACAGAAACTGGAGTTCCCTGTGTTTAAAGCGATACCAGGACAGATGCAACATTGGAAAAACTTTAAGTGAGACCTGTCCAGGCTAAGATTCATTTAGCAAGAGAGAAGAACAATGTGTTAACGGTCCAATAAAGTCTTTTGAAGTTTCTGATGAGTTTTTCAATACAATGTGAATCTCTAGACAGGCTGTCTGTGCCAGTCTGAGAGATGCAAACAATCATCATATCTGGCAATAAAACTCTTGTTTTATGTTGTAATGTGTTAAATTTTAGCATTAGTTTAACTCCCCATTCTTTATTCTCTTGCTGTGTTCTGAAGTTGCCCATAAGCACTATGACTTTAAAGTCCCTGTCACAGTGTCCATGGCTGTTGAAGTTGGCCGCTACAGGAACATCTGTGTTGCCATGCTTGAAGTGGAACCTGTGTAAATTCATTCACTGGTGGAGTGTTTGTCCAGTTTCTCCCACATAGAGTGCAGTGTCTGGACGTTTCAAGCAGAGAATTAGGTAAACCACATTAGATGATCTGCAGGAAAATGATCCCTTTATGCAGTGTTCTAGTCAGCAGTGTGGTAATGCTACCCAGTCTGTATTATAAATATGAGCATGTTTTACATCTTTTCTGTAGGCAGGGAAGTGGTTGTTGTGTTAACAAATGTAAACATGCTGAAGATTTATAAGGAGAACAATGGAACTTGCACAAAAAAGTTGCAATAAGTGTTACCCTGAGCTGGTCTTGAGGAAAGCTGGAAAACAGTTATTCAACATGAGCATCATTTATATATTCCCTAGTCGGTGTTTCTAAAAGAGCTTTCTCGGTCAGTGTTTAAAAAGCTATAATTATTTTGTAAATATTCCTTATTTAATTAAATAATATTTTCCTGTTTGAATCTTTAGAATGGGTTGCGTTGTAGCAAATGGCAGTCACCAAAGCAGTTCCACCTCATTAACTTACCCCAGGGTAACCCTCTTGTTTCCTGTTTCTTTCCCTTGTTTGGTGTTGATTTTTTGAACCTGAATATTATATTACTTGTGGCATATATTGCCACATTTTTTTCTCTTTGTCTATGTTTCACAAAAGATGTATAGGCTCTGATGTTTTACTGCTGTCCTTCGATATCACTGAGCTAATAATACATTTTATTTATATAGCGCCTTTCCCATGCTCAAGACACTTACAGAATATAAGAAAGAATGGCAGGGTATACAGAATATAGCATTGTACAAACCAAATAAATAAATAAGATTAGGACAGTGAATTCAGAGAAAAAAGAAAAGCTACGGTCTTGTATATTGAGATCTGAAGGAAATAAAGTTGCTATAGCTGGCATAATTAGTTTTTTAAGAGAATCAATGGCATTATTATTCCTATCTAAATTTTGTTTTTCTTGTGCTTGTAACTACATTTTTGACATGTTGTGAAGCACTCTGAGCTACACCCTTTGTTTTTGCCATTGTAAAGATTATTTCTTTAAGGAGTAAATATTTTGTCAATGTCAATTTATTTTTATATAGCACATTTAAAACAACATAGTAATGCTGCGGCCAAAGTGCTTTACAATAATAGAATAAAAGAAAAAACAAAAACAATAAACAATAAAACATAAATAGTAATAAAATATATGAACATAAAATAAAATAGATAATAAATAGAAATAATGTTATATGATCACAAAGAGGAAACCATCAGTATTACTGAAGGTCACTGAATGCAAGTGAAAATAAGTGAGTTTTTAATCTTGTTTTGAACAGTTCAATTGTAGACGACTCCTTTATATAATGAGGTAAAGAGTTCCACAGGCTTGGGGCAGCAGCTGCAAAGGCCCTGTCTCCCTTGGTTTTACATTTGGTACGAGGGACAACAAGAGACAACTGACCAGAAGATCTAAGCACTCTGGATGGCTGGTGTAAAACACACAGTTCAGATAAATAGGCAGGAAAGAGCCCATGTAAAGATTTAAAAACTAGCAGTAAGATTTTAAAATCAATTTGAAAACTGACAGGCAGCCAGTGTAAAGAAGCTAAAATAGGAGAAACAGAATCATACTTCCTTGCCCCAAACAGAAAGCGAGCGGCAGCATTTTGGACCAGCTGTAACCTGTGTATCAGAGATTTGTTATTCCCAGAATACAGCGAATTGCAATAATCGAGACGAGAAAAAATAAAAGCATGAGTAGCTTTCTCAAGATCTTTAGAAGATAAAAAAGGCTTTATCTTACCTAATAGAGGAAGTTGGAAAAAGCAACTCTTGACTACAGAATTTACTTGTTTCTCAAAAGAGAGGTTACTATCAAAGGTAACACCAAGATTGCGGACTTGAGGTTTGGAAAAGACAGAGAAAGAGCCGAGAAGTCCAAGACCAATTTGGGCTTTAGCTGGTGGACCCACTATAAGCACCTCTGTTTTATTTTGATTTAGATCAAGAAAATTATTAGCCATCCAGGATCTTAGTTCAGACAGACAGTTGTGGAGTTGATTTGTTGCAGAGATGCAGACAGGAATCGAAACCTGAGTATCATCAGCATAGCAGTGAAAACAAATGTTAAATTTCCTAAAAAACCGCTCCAATAGGGTGAAGGTATATCTATACTAATAAAAGGCAAAGCCCTCACTCACTCACTCACTCACTCACTCATCACTAATTCTCCAACTTCCCATGTGGGTAGAAGGCTGAAATTTGGCAGGCTCATTCCTTACAGCTTACTTACAAAAGTTGGGCAGGTTTCATTTCGAAATTCTACGCATAATGGTCATAACTAGAAGCTATTTTTCTCCATTTACTGTAATGGAGTTCAGCTCAAGGGGCGGAGTTTCGTGTGACAGCATCACGCCTCTCACGTAATCACGCATTACGTAGAAAACCAGGAAGAGCTACAAAACACGCTGAATAAAACATGCATTATATAATTAAGAAGGCAGCGAAACAATTAGAAGCGAGTGAGTGACATATAAAACCATATTCAGCGGCTCACGTGAACTGACGCAGTGCGCAGACAAAAAGCAACAGTTCCAAAGAGTGCTGAACAAAAACCGAATTACACTGCTACGCTCAAATAGACAAGCCACACACCGTGGTGCAATAGTAGAGCATTCGCCTATAGCGCCCACGTCCGAGGTTCGATTCCCGAAAGGGGATGCACTAAGTATGTACGCGTGCTTCTCGATTTATTTTTAACATCGCATCCCCTTAGTTTGAGACGTATGAAAACGCATGTGATTAACGCAGAAAGACAGATCACCTATTGAAGCTTCATGAATAATGGATACTTTATTCATGATCAATGATTGTTTTGGTAAAGCCATACTCAGTGTATTCATTAGATGAACGGTAAAAAAGTAAGAGGGAGGGGACGGTAACTTACTGAAGCACACAAGCAAAACCACAATAGCACGCGGGCTCGATGTACTGTAGTGCGCGTCAACTAGATCTGACTTGCGCGATCACATTCCAAAAAATATTTCTTTTCAAGTTCTATTTAGTCCATATGAGTCAAACTCAAGGCCCACGGGCCACATCCGGCCCGGCGTGTAATTACATCCGGCCCGCGAGATCATTTTATATACTGTATTATTGTTATTAATGGCCCGGGGATATGAAGCGCTGGTAACACAATAAACTACAGATCCCATAATCCAGCGCTTCAGCTGCCTTGCCGAACACTTACCACGTTAATCAAGTCTAGCTTATGATGCTACAAGTTATTGCCAAGCTAGCCCACACGATGCCAAAGAGAAAAGGTGATTCTGAACATAGAGCCTTTAAAAACCGATGGGAGGCTGAGTATATGTTTACTGACATTGCCGGTAAACCCGTGTGTCTCATTTGTGGAATGTGTGTACAAAAACTGGGGTCTCCTTCCCAGCAAAAGTCGAGCAGCCGGCGCGCGCGCATAGCTGTGCCGGGATTTGAGACGCTGACTGCGCTTCTGCCTTAAGTCAAAGTGAGCACTTTTAATTTTTTTCATCCTCCCCCTGAGCTATAGCCCAGACAAGTGCAAACACGGGACCCCTTTTCTACACCACGGCAAAATAATATTAAGGCGATTCACACTTTCTTTTGCACGTATACGATTATGAGCTCCTCAGCTCGGATTATGAAGACACGCACACGAGTGGAGGACTGACAGTGCCATCACAGCCGATTAATGGCAGAGACGTCTCACCAGTCTACACAAGACCCACCGCGACTGTCCCCAAAAGGCGATCATAACGTCACCGAACACATCTCTCTATACTATATAAAAGAAAAAGGCAACTTTCCTTTCTTTACACCTTTTTTCATTTTATCCCAAACCAAAGCCTTTCTCTCTTAACACTGCAGAGGACACAAAACAATTTTTTTTTAATTGCTGGTAATACCGGTGAGTTACATTACCAGAGGCAGAAATTTGAACGTTCACATAGAAAATGTAATTTCTATACCACAGCCGTCGTGTAGCGCCTTTCAAAAGGGATCAACTACCGAGAGATGATCCATATACATTTTAGCTGCTGTTAGTACTACTTACCTGTTCTGTTATACCGTCTTTTAAAATGTAGTTTACCCGCAACCACTCGAGTAGTGCTCAATGTACCTGTACTTCTTAAAACGTTAATGTTTTACTGTTTAATAACTAATAGACTATATTTTATTATTTTTCCCTTGCACTCAGTGACCAAAGCTATACACACACATATAGACACATACATATATATACACATATATATACCTGTGTGTATGTTTGTATGTAAGTGTATATATATATATATATACACACACACACCTATCTACATTATATATATATATACACACACACACATATATATATAATTTGTGTGTGTGTGTATGTATGTATGTGTGTGTATATATGATGTAGATAGATATGTATATATATATATGTGTATATGTAGATATCTAATGTATATACATATGTATATATTTATATAGATATGAAGATATGTATGTGTATATATATGTATATATGTATGTATGTATGTATGTATGTGTGTATATATATATATATATATATATATATATATGTAGACTCAAACCCATTATGACAGCAGCAATCCAAGCTGTGAGAAAACAGTAAAAAGATGTCGTGGTACATTTTCTAATGCAGCTAGACGAAAACAACTTCGTGATGCTGCCGCCAAATACACAAAACAATTACTTTCACAATCATGTTACGTTATTTTCAAAATGTTTCCTTTTGTTTCTCTTTCCTTCTTTAACACACTACTTATACGCTGACAAGCATAGTTATATAGATATATATATATATATATATATAGATATAGATATGGGAACAACACTCATATCAATGACAAAACAATTACATTAACAATCATGTTACGTTATTTTTAAAATTTTTCCTTTTCTTTTTCATACTTTCTTTAACACACTACTTCTCCGCTGCGAAGCGCAGGTATTCTGCTATAGAGAATAAAATATGACCCAAAATGGATCCCTGAGGAACACCATATTTGAGAGGAGCAGTAGATGAAAAAGAGGAATTTAAAGTCACTGAAAAGTGTCTACCAGTTAAATATGACCTGAACCAGTTAAGAGCAGCCCCTTTAAGCCCAACAAGATGTTCAAGGCGCGTCAGCAATATTTCATGGTCAATGGTGTCAAAGGCAGCGGACAGGTCAAGGAGGACAAGGACTGCTGCATCACCCGAGTCAGTAATAAGAGAGATGTCGTTGAACACTTTCAGGAGTGCCGTTTCAACGCCATGATAACGGCTAAAACCAGATTGGCAGATCTCAAATAAATTATTGGAGTTAAGGTGATTGACCAATTGATTATAAATAATTTTTTCTAGAATTTTAGCCAGAAATGGCAGCTGGGAAATTGGACGAAAGTTGGTTAAAACTCCAGGATCTAATCCTGCCTTTTTTAGATGGGGACGGACTGCAGCATGTTTAAAAAATGAGGGCACAACCCCCGAACTAATAGAATCATTTAGAATGGCTAGTAAAGATGGGCCCAACACATCAAAGGCTTCCACTAAGAGACATGATGGTACAATATTGTGGGGGCTGGAAGCTGGTTTAAGGGTGTCAATAGTTCTTTTTAGCCTTGAAAGTGAGACTTGATCAAGGGAATCTAGAACAATGTCATGATTAACAGTAGGAAGTTCATAGCCAGTTTGAACAATGCCACGGCGGATAGTATCAATTTTGCTGACAAAGAATGCTAGAAACTGCTCACAAGAATGAACAGTGCTATTTAATCCCATCATAGATTGAGGGTAAATGGCCGCATTAATTGAATTAAATAAAACCCTAGGATTGTTTGAATGACGGGATACTAAATCGGCAAAGAAGTCATGTTTCGATTTCTTAACTTCAGCCTGGAAATTGAAAAGAGAATTCCTGAAAATCTGTTTAGAGATAGTCAGTCCATCTTTTTTCCAACACAGTTCAGCAGTTCAACAGGCGCGGTGCAGTGATCGCGTAGTTTCATTTAGCCAGGGAGCAGGTCTTACCTTATTACTGCGTATCTTTGGCGGAGCAATTGCGTCTAAAACCGTTTTACAGGAGGAATTAAATTTTACGACAGAATCATCAATATCATTATTTTGGTCATGCATATAAAGACTAGACAAAATGGTTTTAAAATCAGATATAATGGAAGAATTTAAAAAGCGCGAGCAGCGTGGTGGACGGCTATTAGTCGGGAGATCAACGGTAATATGCAGATCCATCATTACAGAAAAGTGATCAGTGAAAGAAACATCACATAAATCAATACGATTCACTGAAATATCACGAGTAAGAACGAGATCAAGGGTGTGACCGAGAGAGTGAGTTGGCGTATTAATATGCTGTATAAAATCAAATATAGTGATAAAAAGTCTTTGACCAAAGGTTTCGATTGACAACTAACATGAATGTTGAAATCACCAACAATAAATATTTTGTCATGGGAGAGGGTGATATCAGCCAGGCGATCAGAGAATTCAGAAATGAAAGTATCATTAATTACAGGAGGTCTATAAACCACGGCAAACAACAAAGAAGGGGAGCTGCACACTTCGAAAAGTTGAAGTTCAAAGCTGCTAAACGGACTCCATGTAAGGCTCCAACACAAGAACATACTTTTAAAAACAGTGGCAATGCCCCCCCCAACGACGAGTCAAACGAGGAGAGTTTAAAAATGAATAACCTGATGGAACCAAGTCAGTAAAACATGAAGAGTCACCATTTAAAATCCAAGTCTCAGTGATGAAGAAGAAATCCAGATTATTTGATGTAATAAAGTCTTGCAGAATAAAAGTTTTATTAGACACTGATCTCACGTTCAGGAGAGCAGCCTTGATAGAAGTAGAAGAGCTTGTTGCAGGATGAGCACAGGTGAGTGTGCAAAGATTAGGAGCGTTTACTGCCCGATTGCACACCGAGGAAAAGTGATGCTGTCTTGAAATGGAGAAATTAAATCCGGTGTCCTGTGCCCATGAATCAGTGATGGATTCCTGAGCAGGAGAAGATGGGTCATAGATAACTTGCAGGCATCGGGAAACAAAGCTCTGGGACTTGTCTAGGCGTTGTTTAACAGCAATTCCGGCTCTTTTCCCACGACGGCGGCGGGTGTGTTTGCGTCTACGAGGGGCATTCAAGTCACTTATACAAGTGAACACCGGTGTCCAGGTGAAGAAGTCAGGAGATGAATAAAACAAAGGTGGAG
Organism: Polypterus bichir lapradei; assembly: GCA_026402145.1. Classification (NCBI taxonomy): domain Eukaryota; kingdom Metazoa; phylum Chordata; class Cladistia; order Polypteriformes; family Polypteridae; genus Polypterus; species Polypterus bichir. The sequence continues at coordinate 24,013,486 of JANRMT010062796.1, forward strand.
GCTGACAAAAAATCCAATCAGAAGATGAAAATTGAGAGGAAAGTAGGCCAGAAAATATGTTTAGTAAAGACTCCCGATCATAGGACAGTGATCGTTAGGATGAACTAAAACATAAAAACAAAGTTAAAACATAGACTAGAGAGACGAGCAGATGGCCAGCCACACCAGTCGGCGCCATCTTAACCACGGAAGACAACAGATTTTAACAAGGTATTTTTCTGTTTTTTGATACATTCTCATTTTCTTGGTATGTTTCTCCACCACCCATTACTGTTTCTATGCATCTATACATATCAATACTTACCAAAAATGTCCCTTTTCTTGTAGATGCTGTTTATTTCATCATCAAAACAAATGATTTTACCGAAAGGCTTTCCAACGAGATAGACACGAAATCCCTTTTATTTTCACTATATTTCCATCCATGAATTATAACTTGATATTAGATTCTGAATCCCAAGCATTTTCCTTGGTGCGATAGGCATCAAAGAATACCAGAAATAGTTCTAGCTTAAAGTTTATTTAAAAGTTCTCTGAATGTCTTTTATAAGGAAATCAATATGTACTTGTGCTTCTGATGCTGTATGTCCCAATATGATCTAAACCTAGAAGGTCTTCACCTCCCCCTATCAACCTGTTGTTGACAAGTTGAGAAACTTGTCCATGCTTTTATCACGTCTCACATCAATTATTGTAACTCGCTGCTGGCAGGTGCCTCTTCTAATCTTATATCACAGCTCCAGTTGATTTAAAACTCTGCTGCAAGAGTCCTTACACGAACCAGCAACAGTGAGCACATCACACCCATCCTGCTTCGCCTTCACTGGCTCCCTGTGTCTTACAGGATTGAATATAAAATTCTATTAATAACCTACAAAGCTTTAAATGGCCTTGCACTGGACTACATCAGTGACCTTCTAAATCACTATGCTCCTGTTCACCTACTAAGGTCCTCTGATTCTGGTAATCTTGTTGTGCCTCACACTAACCTACACTCTATGGGTGACAGGGCCTTCAGCTCCATAGCACCCAGAGTTTGGAATGACATCCTGAAATTAATTAGATCAGCTGAGAGATGAGTACAGTAGCCAAAAATTGTACTCAAGTAAGAGTAGCGTTACTCTTAAGTAAAAAGTAGTCATCCAAAAAATTACTCAAGAGTACAAAGTACTTGGTGAAAAGACTACTCAAGTACTGAGTAACTGTTTGATCATAATAAATTATTTTTTTTTAGAAATGTTGTAATAAGACTGCTTAAATCCTGCTATTTGCAAATAATAAAATAAAAAATGAGTAGAAATAAATAACATCTTTATAAAATAAAGATGCACAAATAACACAAAGTTCCAAATCTGTTTTTCACAACAAATCTTTTGAAGCCAATACCTACAGTAGGTAATATGTATGTTTGAACAGTGCAAACTACTTACAGTGACAAGATATACTGTACACCAGGGGTGCTCAATACGTCGATCGCGATCAACTGGTAGATCAGGTAGTGCGGGGGATCGCGTTGCATTCAAAAAAAAATTTTTTTAAATGCTAGTCTATCATATATCCTCCCTATGGCATTTGCCACTTGATTGACATACAGGGCGGCCTGTCTGAGATCTCTTTTCTTCTAACACACTGGTCATCCCGCACACACGATCAAATGCACAAGTTACTGCAAAACTCCTGCTATCTAAGTGATCTAGTTAGCCTTCCAATTTATATCAACTAAAGAAGGGAATTAAAAAAAAAATGTTGGTGGGGGGGAGGGTATGGGCTGGATGTGGAATTGGAAGAGGATTTTTTTTCTCTCACAATGTCACGATCGAAGTGTGTTTGTCTGATCTGTCAATCTATCATTGCTATTCCAAAGAAAGAAAATGTGGAAAGGCACTTTCGAACTGTTCATAAAAACTACAAAACTGACTTCCTTCCAAAAAGCGATCTGAGAAAGGGAAAGGAGAGGGAATTAAAATCGCAGTTAATAGGACAGCCGTCATTTTTCACTCGGCTTAATTCAAAAGCAAAGGCAGACACACCGAAGCATCGTTCCAGGTGAGTCACTCGAGCATTAACCATAAGAAGTCCTTCCAAGATGGAGAGATGATAAAAGAAGCCTTCGTTGAGGCAGATGACTAGGGAGAAATTCCTGCTGAGATTTCAAGACCCCTGGCCGGAGAAAAAGGAGTTTCTTCTTGTCATTAAACATTTAGAATACAAGCAACTTAATAACGATGAATGGCTGCTAGACTTAGCATTTTTTTCCCAATCTGACCAACATGTTGAATGAGCTTATTTTATAGCTGCAAGGAAAACAGAAAACCATGGTCAATATGATTAGCTCAGTTAATGCTTTCAAACGAAAAATGCAACATCTGTCCTCAAAGCTGCAGCGCATTGATTTGGAGAACATCCAAAACCTCGCATCAAAGCTGGAGACAATGGAAGGCGTGTGCGCAGCTTGACAGCATTCGCTACACAGAGCTAATTGAAAATTGCCTGTCAGACTTTGACAGACGGTTTCAAGACTTAGCTTTACTTGAGCCAATCGCTACATTTAAGTGCTATCAATTTAGATGTTGAAGGTGATTCACCCGCATCAAACATTGCAACACTGTTTCATCTAAAACTCCTCTACAGTGGAGGATGGGATTTTGACAGTACAGGATGACATTCAGCTGAAGTATGGGGTTCATTGACAGTTTTGGAACTTACTCACAGAGGAAAAGTACCTAAACATGAGGAAATGTACTACCTCCTTGACTGCATTATTCGGCTCTACTTATTTATGCGAGTCAGCCTTTTCCCACATGAAGATTATTAAATCCAAATACAGTAGTGACCATAAATGTATTGAATTGTTATTGTGCCATAAGGGTTATTCAGTTATGCAAGGTACGACAACATATATTTTATGTACTGTATAAAATATACTTAGTGTGTATATTTAATGTAGGTAGATCATTTCGACCTGGTCATTTTAAAAGTAGCTCGCAAGCCGAAAACAGTGTGGGCACCCCTGCTGTACACTGACAGTATAATACTGCATATTCACTTGCCCTCCAAATAGCACAGCTGATAGAAAATAACATTAGAACAAGGCAGTTTGTGCATGTACAATAAGTCTCACTTTACCTTGACTGTCTGTGTCTGTGCACGTTTGGTTAAAATGTGCTTGTTTTTCACTCAATGAAATGATAGTTAAGCTTCAGCAGGTGTTGGCTCTCATTTTTCATGTACAGTATTCTTTCTTTCCCTGTCCGCTGTCTGTGAGGAATTTATGCTGCTAGGACGCAACAGTTTGTGTGTGGTCACGTGACTGCATGGCTACGTCTGATTTGTGAAACGGAGCCATGTGATTATTGTTGCTACGTCTGATTGGTGAAACAGTCATGCAGTAGATCCACTGGTGGATTCTCTCTGGCAAAAATACTGTATCTAATGGAAAAAAAGTAACAATTTGAGTGTTGCCCAATGTAGCGGAGTAAGAGTAGCGTTTCTTCTTCACAAATGTACTCAAGTAAAAGTAAAAAGTATGGTGCAGTAAAACTACTCTTAGAAGTACAAATTTTTTAAAAAGTTACTCAAGTAAATGTAAAGGAGTAAATTTAAGTAGTTACTACCCAGCTCTGCTTAAAACTCATCTATTTAGGAAGGCTTTAAACTTAACATTCTGCCCTTTCTTTCATTTTACCTCTCTGTCCAGGTGCTCAGGATGATTTGTGTGTCTATTATATCACAAATTAGGTTATTTGTTAGGTTTTTCTTTTAGTATTGAATTCAGTATTTTACTCTTGTTTATTGTCCTTTATTTAATGCTTTGTTTTTTGTTTCATTGTTCTGTTCAGGAAAACATATGTATCCAATGTTACATATACCCTGCTGTTTTTCTAAGACTCTGTGAAGCGCCTTGAGCATGGGAAAGGCACTATATAAATAAAATGTATTATTATTATTATTCCAGCACTCTACAATATATAAGACTAGTTGTATTACAGAACCTGGGACTGCCAACAACCAACATTTCATTTTCCATAATTTGGTTTGTGCAAATCTTTTTCAGTTTTGGCGGTGTAGTATGGTGGAGTGTTGTTTCATTTCTTTCAGATGATGTAATATGTGTTTTGTTTTCTTTGACCACTGGAGCCCATATTACATCAATTACAGACTGCAATATATTTATATTATCTTTGCTTGGAGATAGCACTGGCATAATTCTGTTTTCCTAGGCACTCAGTCACTTGTGATTTTGCAAATATCTAAACCAGTTCACTTGCACAAACCTTTGGATCAAGAAATTTTGCATTTTTGATTTTGGTTTATGTGAAATCTAAATGGGTCCTAAAAGACTCAAGACTCTGAAAGTCCTATATACTAACAGCTGGAGATAGCTGCCTTGAGGATCATAAGGTTATTTTTTCTTCTTTTATTTAACTGACTTTTCTTTAATATATACTTTTAGTAAGTGGATTTATTAAAATAGATGGTGTTAGATTTCCTTATTGATATAATAGCAACTCTGCTTGCTTGCTTTTTTGTAATGTAGACAATTAAAAAGTGTAATGGTTAAGACTGCTGAATGTTTTGATGCTGAAAATATTTTCTACTGCAGTACTTTAAGAAATGATACTTTTCTTAATGAATTTTGTTGTCATGTCACCAAAAACCCCTGAGGCAACTTGTGCATTTTTAGTTAACAGTTCATTTTGATTGAGGTGATTTTTCCTGCCATAAAGTACCTTTAGGGCCTGTGAAAATATCAGCATTTATGTGGCACCTTGATAAGCAGTTCAAAGCACTGAGTTAATTTTTTAAACAGAATTATGATGTTCTTTTCTTTTTGCTCTTTATGATTTCTTAAAGTGCACTCCACATACTGTGTGACTCTTGTGCTATTCAGCAATTCAAGGAAACACAAAAGCATTTAGTAATGGGCGTGTTGACGCGGTGTTAAGCAAAATTCTTACTTTTCACATTTAACATAATTCATTCGTAAACAGTCCTGTGTATTTAAATATAACAAATATACTTAAAAGAATAAACACCAAAAATTCCCAACAACATTCTTACGATGAAGAAGGATCTGGGATTTTTCTTCATAGTAAAGACTATGTAAAGACATAAAGTGAGTCAGCTAATATTGCTAATATACGCTAATATAAGGATGTAGCTCCACAAATATATATATATATATATGTATTTTTTGTGTAGGCTTGACTCTTTTTCTGTAAACTACTGTATGTCACTTGTTCTTCTCCCCCTTCTCTTTTCATGATCTAAATTACATGCCTTTTTGAATGATACCTTAGGGAAGGTTGTTCCTGTTATATAATGAATGTCATAGTAATATTCTCAACTATGCATAGGTGCTGCGGTGGGCTGGCGCCCTGTCCGGGGTTTGTTTCCTGCCTTGCGCCCTGTGTTGGCTGGGATTGGCTCCAGTAGATCCTCGTGACCCTGTAGTTAGGATATAGCGGGTTGGATAATGGATGGATGGATGGATATGCATAGGTGGTGCTTTGCTCTGTCCTTTGGTGTTTCCAAAGACTATTCATGAGTATTCCTGTTCTACTGGATTGGTCCTTTTCTAAAGATCTATAGCCTAACATGACAGGCCCAATCACAAGAATGAAGAATCATAATGTCTACTTACTGCTATACAGTGGAACCAGTGAACCGAAGCAATTTCCCACATAGGATTGTATGTAAATACAATTAATCTGTTCCAGACCATACAAACTGTATGTAAATATATATATTTCTTAAGTTTTTAAGCACAAATATAGTTAATTAAACCATAGAATGCACAGCGTAATAGTAAACTAAATGTGAAAATCATTGAATAACACTGAGAAAACCTTGAACAATAGAGAAAACTAATACTGCAATAGTTCGTGTTATAGCGCTACCAACTGCTGGCTAAAAACACTTTTTTTAATGAGTTTTAAGCACAGGGAAAAAAAATGAACATATGAAAAAATCTGTAATTTAATAAACCACCAAGAAAAGTAACATTGCAACAATGCACACTACGAACCGATCGCTGTGAATAGAAGTGAAAACAAAATCAAGCCCAGTGCATTCTATAACTTCCTATCTTATGTGTCCAGCTCTCTCACGCTGCCTGTGTGTACGTCTCTCTCTCTCTCGTGCTGCCTGTGTGTGTGTGTCTCTCTCATACGCTGCCTGTGTGTGTGTGTCTCTTTCTCGAGCTGCCTGTGTGTGTGTCTCTCTCTCTCTCTCGTGCTTCCTGTGTGTGTGTCTCTCTCTCGCACTGCCTCTGTGTGTGTGTGTGTGTCTCTCTCTCTCGCGTGCCTGTGTGTGTGGCTCTCTCTCTCTTGCTCGCTGCACAGGAAATGCACATGGAGAGACTGAACACATACAAACCGAAAGGGAAACTGGCTTGTTCGTATACCGAGTGTGTGGTCGTGAACCGAAGCAAAAGTTTGGCAAACTTTTTGGTCGTAAACCGATTTGTATGTGTACCGAGACGTTCGTGAATTGAGGTTCCACTGTACAGTGGGATGCAAAAGTTTGGGCAACCTCGTTAATAGTCATTATTTTCCTGTATAAATCGTTGGTTGTTACGATAAAAAATGTCAGTTAAATATATCATATAGGAGACACACACAGTGATATTTGAGAAGTGAAATGAAGTTTATTGGATTTACAGAAAGTGTGCAATAATTGTTCAAACAAAATCAGGCAGGTGCATAGATTTGGGCACCGTTGTCATTTTATTGATTCCAAAACTTTTAGAACTAATTATTGGAACTCAAATTGGCTTGGTAAGCTCAGTTAACCCTGACCTACATACACAGGTGAATCCTATAATGAGAAAGAGTATTTAAGGGGGTCAATTGTAAGTTTCCCTCCTCCTTTAATTTTCTCTGAAGAGTAGCAACATGGGGTGACAAAACAACTCTCAAATGACCTGAAGACAAAGATTGTTCACCATCATGGTTTAGGGGAAGGATACAGAAAGCCGTCCCAGAGATTTAAGCTGTCTGTTTCCACAGTTAGGAACATATTGAGGAAATGGAAGACCACAGGCTCAGTTCAAGTTAAGGCTCGAAGTGGCAGACCAAGAAAGATTTCGGATAGACAGAAGTGACGAATGGTGAGAACAGTCAGAGTCAACCCACAGACCAGCACCAAAGACCTACAATATCATCTTGCAGCAGATGGAGTCACTGTGCATCGTTCAACCATTCGGCGCACTTTACACAAGGAGATGCTGTATGCGAGAGTGATGCAGAGGAAGCCTTTTTTCTACCCACAGCACAAACAGAGCCGCTTGAGGTATGCTCAAGCACATTTGGACAAGCCAGCTTCATTTTGGAATAAGGTGCTGTGGACTGATGAAACTAAAATTGAGTTATTTGGGCATAACAAGGGGCGTTATGCATGGAGGAAAAAAAACACAGCATTCCAAGAAAAACACCTGCTACCTACAGTAAAATATGGTGGTGGTTCCATCATGCTGTGGGGCTGTGTGGCCAGTGCAGGGACTGGGAATCTTGTCAAAGTTGAGGGACGCATGGATTCCACTCAGTATCAGCAGATTCTGGAGACCAATGTCCAGGAATCAGTGACAAAGCTGAAGCTGCGCCGGGGCTGGATCTTTCAACAAGACAACGACCCGAAACACTGCTCAAAATCCACTAAGGCATTCATGCAGAGGAACAAGTACAACGTTCTGGAATGGCCATCTCAGTCTCCAGACCTGAATATAATTGAAAATCTGTGGTGTGAGTTAAAGAGAGCTGTCCATGCTCGGAAGCCATCAAACCTGAATGAACTAGAGATGTTTTGTAAAGAGGAATGGTCCAAAATACCTTCAACCACAATCCAGACTCTCATTGGAACCTACAGGAAGCATTTAGAGGCTGTAATTTCTGCAAAAGGCGGATCTACTAAATATTGATTTCATTTCTTTTTTGTGGTGCCCAAATTTATGCACCTGCCTGATTTTGTTTGAACAATTATTGCACATTTTCTGTAAATCCAATAAACTTCATTTCACTTCTCAAATATCACTGTGTGTGTCTCCTATATGATATATTTAACTGACATTTTTTATCGTAACAACCAACGATTTATACAGGAAAATAATGACTATTAACAAGGTTGCCCAAACTTTTGCATCCCACTGTACTATCTTCATCACCTGTAATGCTTGCTCCACATTAATAAGAGCTGGAATCACCATGCAGCAAAGAATGTCTGAGCAATCCATTCCATAAGTCTCTTTTCAAGTAAGTCCTATGGAGAAGATATACTCTTGACAGTGTGAGCGCTGAAGTCGAAAAACAACGGAAAACCTTAAACCCAATTAAAGTAAATATAATTTCTTTATTCTTAATTCTTGGTGAGTAGAGAGAATGTGAGACTTTGTGGCCATTTTCCGCAAGATATCTTAATAATAATTCCGTATCTTGCACGCATGCTTCCTCTGTTTCACTACAGAGCAATAAGTCGTCAACGTACTGTATTAATACACTTCCCCTGGTAGGCCAGAAGCCTTCCAGGTTTTGAGCAAGCGCCTGTCCGTATATACAAGGAGCTTCCGTATAACCTTGTGGCATAACGGTCCAGGTCCAGCGGCGATTTAGAAAAGTAAAAGCAAACCAGAATTGCGAATCAACGTGTACAGGAATAGAAAAGAAAGCATTTGCAAGGTCAATAACGGAGAAATAACATGCAGAAGGAGGGATTGTAGACAAAATAGTGGAAGGATTAGGTACAATCGGTGCTCTAGGAAAGATAGCAGAATTGACTTGTCTGAGGTCTTGGACGAAACGCCAAGATCCATCCGCTTTCTTTATTGGCAGAATGGGAGAGTTAACAGGAGAATACTGAATAGGTATTATAGCTCCCCGTTCAACTAAGTCTTTGTGTACAGCAGCAATTCCGAGTTCAGCCTCGGGAGAAAGAGGATATTGTGCACGACGAGGACGAAAGGATGACTTTGGGAAGACTACTAAGGGTTCACAATTTGCGATTCTGCCAAAATCGTTTTTTCCCTGAGACCACAGAATGTCAGGAATTGTAGATAGCCAAGGTAAAGAGTCTCTTTGCAAGGAATACAGAGAAGGAGACGGGTGACAGAGGGAACGAACGACTGGCAGGTTGATTTGGATTATCACCTTAGTAACCAGGTGATCAAGGGTGACAAAAATTCCTGGTGCGATGTATGTCCAATCAGTCCTATTTTGACATTGTTCAACCCAGTCCCCAATTTCTACCCAACGAGCAGTGTTAGATTTTGCCAGGGAAACATGGGGGACTGCACCTTCTAAATAAAAATTGTTTTGTAAGTGTGTAAGGTGAACTGAAGCAGCAGCTTTAGTGGGAGAGATGAAAATACAAGGAATGTGAAGACTCTCTGGACAAGGGGCTGAGGAGAGAAAGGATTCAAACCAAGGGATATCAACTTCAGTGTGGAAATATTGGGCAGTACAGTGAAGAGTGTCAGGGACTTGGAGGTGGGGAAAATTACAGGACGGGAAAGCATGGAGGGCATTAAGAAGGAGTATTTGTGGAGAAATGTTTAGGGTCCAGGCAGCAAAAGAAGGTTGAGGGGGTCGGAGAGTTTGGCACAGGAGCTTAGGAATGGAGCAATAGAATCCTTGTTCAGATAAGGAGATTGACACAGACAATTTAGTCATGAGATCTCTTCCTAATAAGTTAACTGGACACAGATGATTTAACAGGAATCGATGCGTCAAAATTGAACTATCAGTGGACAGTTGAACTTGAAGAGGCTTGGATACTGATAAAGTATGAGGTTGTCCTGAGGCAGTGAGGACCTTCACAGTGTCTTTCGAGGCAGGGACCTCCAACAGCGATAAAGTTGAGCGGGTAGCTCCAGTGTCCACAAGAAAAACAGTTTCCTTGCCATTTACTATCAAAGTTAGTAAAGGGTCTGCATCAGCATGACGGGTAAGCAAGGGAAACTGGGAAAAATGGCTGGGGGTCCCTGCTAATTCCTATGACCAGGGAATATCACTGGGTTCCGGGAGTGGAAGTGGTGGAGGTGAACGCTTGTTTGGGCAATTACGTCTGAAATGGCCAGCTTCACCACAGTTGTAGCAGGTGTATGGTGTGTGAAACTGTTCTGATGATTTAGGTATCTGGGTGAACTGGTCAGTAGGCATGGAGGGCTGAAGCCTTCTTCCCTTTCCACTTCCTCTCCATCTGAAGGAGTTGCCACGACCACGACCTTGAAATCCTCTGCCCCTACCCGTTCCCCCGGTGTAATATTGCAGCTGTGCCGCTATCAATTTAGTTTGCGTATCCGATTCTTTTTGTTTAGATTGTCTCTCAGCATGCTCAGCATGGCGTTTCACTTCCTCAAAAGTAGCACTTTCCCAGCCTATGCAAGACGTTCTGACTTTATTCTGTATGTCGCTTCTTAAACCCGAGACAAAAGGGGGAACGGCAGCGCGGTTTCGATCTTCGTTCTCTCGCAAACCAGAATGATTAGCCATCAGGTCTTGAATTCTATGGGCCCATTCATCAACCGTCTCATCTTTCCGCTGCTTGGCAGCTGATATAAGTGACCAATCTGTTCCCTTTTTATATTTTCCTGCAATTGCAGTCTTTAATAATTCCCATTGTTCTAAAAATTGGGGCTCCTGATTATCACGATTCAAGGATTCATCCCATCTCCAAGCATTTCCATCCCCTCTGGTTCCGTGATTCACTGTTGCCCAGGAGGTGCCTAGCTTTCGGCGCAGCACCTGCGTCCACTCCGCAGCATTTGGTTTATACATGTCATCCAGCTGCTGAAGTGATTCAACAAATTTTAAGCCGCCGACTCCCTTTGGATCTGGCAGTTCTGACACCACATCTTTTAATTCTTGGATGTCCCAATTTCGATGTATCATAACAATGGTGGGATTATTAGCTCCCGCGGGTTGATTGGGGTTGTGTCTGGGGTTTGGGACTTGTATTAAAGGACATGAAAATTCGGCTCCAGAATTCTGCGGCTTTAGGGAAATAAAGTTGCATCCCAATCGAGGGCTTTGGTGTGACTGTAATGTTCGGCTTCTTGTATGGCTAGAAATAGGGGATTGGAGTGGCTGGGATTTAGTATTGTCTTCAAGCCGGGCGCTTCGGTCTTCGTCATCCGGGTCTGAATGAGAAGACGAGGCATAGTGAAGCTGTGAATCTGCTCCGGGTAAATCATCGGCTACAAGAGGAGCCGGTGGGGCATTTGGAGCAGGAGGAAGAGGTGGTAGGGGTTGATAAGGAGGTGGGGTGTGAATGATTGGGTAAAGGGGATTCTTTTTATCCGATTTCTTTCGCCTATTTTCTGGCTCTGTCTCTATCTTATTCTTTTGTAATGCTAGTAACATCTCTTCTTTTTCTTTTCGGGTCTTAATTTCAGCAGAAAGCGTCTCATTTCGCTTCCGCATCGCCTCAATTGCTCGATCTTTAATTACTAGTTCCCATCTATCAAACATATCCATCCTATAGGGACCCATTTTCCAGCAGCTTTGCATGTTTCTACAGAGGATTTTTCTAATTTCTTGTATTTCGAAAATATCCCCAGTTCCCTCAACTGGCCATCTACCACTGCTTTGTTTATTCCATTTCTTACACGCTTTTTTAAAGTCTAGCCCTGTTGTCTTTTCCACTAATTTTCTAGGTGATCCTCCCTTCGGACCCATACTGGGTTGTGGTAAGTCTTCCGAAAACAATCCTTCCAACAAAGACTTTTGAGTCCCTAAAGGGATCTTAACTTGTTTACTATTTGTTTTTCCCATTTTTTGGATAGCACTAATACTACGAAGTATAAAGTTACAGCCCCTGCGGTTTTCTGCCTCCAGTCCCTTCCGTTTCCCGGATCACTATCTGCTGCTTCGTGGCTTTAGCGGACTAACAGTTTTGTTGACCACTGAGTCTGGGCTTTGACAGTTCAGTGCCAACCCCTTTTCCAGTCGTCTAACAGCTAGTTATCGCTTATGGTATCCACAGCAGATTAACCCGTTGGAGCAGGATTATGACCAGACTATAGAGGCAAAAGAGTCTCGCCCTCCCGCAACAGTGCTTTGTTGTCCCGCCCGTGAGGTGTTTTCCCTTTTATCTATTCTTCCCACTCCCTGCCTTTTATTTATTTTTCCGAGCCGGTATAAGACTCCGTCCTATTTCAGGAAGCGTACCAACTAAACCTTCTCAACACCTCACTTATTCGGCGCCCAGATCAAAAAGTACTCCTTTTCTAATTTTCTGTTCTTCCACCCCTCCTTTCCTTTAATATTTCTTTCAATTCCAAGGGGCGTACTCACTAACTATTCTGGCACTTTTTATTTCCATCCGGAAGCGCCTTAATCGGCTAAGTCTATCTTTCCCAGTTAAGAAAACCCCAGGTACTCACCAAGAATTTTCCTCCCGTCCGGAAGTTCCCAGTTCACTCGACTTTCAGGAAGAATCAGAGGAGGTCAAGGATTCCCCATGCAGGAGTCGCCCGAGGCAGGCCAGTCCTAACTTTTTCCGGATCTGGTCCTCCCGACCCGGCCGGTGTCGGTCCTTTTACCGGTCCTCTGGACGATCCCGCTCAAGGAGTCGCTTGGCCGTCTCTGCCCCAGGTGGGCGCCAAAACTGTGAGCGCTGAAGTCGAAAAACAACGGAAAACCTTAAACCCAATTAAAGTAAATACAATTTCTTTATTCTTAATTCTTGGTGAGTAGAGAGAATGTGAGACTGCCTCTTCCCAACTCAGTCAACTGATTTGGATTTTAGCAGAATAATATAAACTAAACCCGTTCTCTCTTTTATGTCCTAGAAAAGAAAAAAAAAAAAACCTAGCAGTTCATTCTGAGGTTATACATAGATTAAGGTTAAATCTTAATTTATGACATACTGGAATGTCCTAAGACATGAAATAAACAACCATTTGCATTCCTAAGGAATACACCCTTCTATGTATACACACTTAGAATCAATTTAAACATTCTTATAGTCCAAAGATCTGACATTCTTCACGGGGTCTTCTGATAGTATCAGAGGTCAACCTTTCCTCATAAAGGAATGCAAGTTAATGTTTTAAGTTTTTCTTTCTCAACAGCATACACGATACAAAGTATTTTGGTTGGAATCACCAAGGGTATTAAGCCCCTATTCAGGACTGTTTGTTTGGAATTTTGACAAAAAATGACCAGAAAACGACCCACATTGCTCATTTCCAGCATAAAATGTTAAACTCCACAGGCAGTCCATCAGTCTATCAAAAAAGTCTCTCTTTTATACAATATCATTCATTGAATAAACCATATTTTTTTAGGTATTTTAGAAATCAAACATGGATTACATTAAAAAAGAAATGGTAAATGTAACAGCTTTCAACGATATATCACAATTAAAGGCCAACCTGTACATAAGTAAAGAATAAGCTGAATGGTACAGAGTAGTAAATGAACAACTCAAGATAATATGCTAAAAACAGGATCAGCAAAGTTGTAGGCATAATGAGAATACTGTCACATTCAAGTTAGTTCAGATGCAAGCATCCGTCTTTCCTCTAAATGGAACTTGAAGAACAGGCCTATTGACAGAGAATTCCAATGATTAGGAATCATAAAAATGAATTACTGGTCACCAAGGGGTGTGAAACTCTTTTGAAAAGACCAGTATCAGAGGACTCAGTTGTCTGGTGGTAACAACAACAGCTAATGTGGAGTGGTGAAATTAACACCTTTGTAAATTAGAAAGAGACTTACAGTATGTAATAGGCAAAATTTTATCAATCTTTCTGTGAGGGTTGCACAGTTTTTGTCTCTCTGCACAGACTTGTAAGTTTTCATTGCTTAATTATTTTTTTATTATATTTATCTTAACTCTAGATTTTTTTTACTCCTTTTATATTTCATAACAAAAGCGGGCAGGTGAAGATACAAAAGTGACAACCACACCTCCTCCTCTTTCTGTTGATTGATAGAAAAAAAGCATATTTTCTGTATGCTGCTTTTACAGCAGACTTAGCTATTACCTCGATGCAGTGGCAGGAGGAACGGCTAGTAAAGCTGATTTATATAAAACACATACAAAAGCAGAATCTGTCTTATAGCTCTAAAATATATTGTAATGCTGCCTAAAAGAAGGAAAACTGTGGGGACAGAATAATTGCAGCCACAACCCTTATCGGTATGTTATCAAGCAGAAGTTGCTGTAATTTCAAACTTAATTATGGTTTTATTGGAGGAAAAGTAAGCAATATTATTTATGAGGATTACACATTTCTATTGCATACTGTATCTGCCTGCATTGAACTCTCAGGTGGTTGTAGCACCAATATGGCAAAGGGCAGAACAGTCATGAGAGAAATAATCGAGACAAAGAGATCCTGGCAGGGAATAAGAAAATGCACTGTCATTGGGATAAGAATCGTTTAAGGCATGCCTGTAAAACGCAGAGATTGGTAAGGGTCATACTTCCTCAAGGGAAACAATGTTGGGCTGCAGGAATAGATTTTATAACATAATAAAGTTAATACATTTTAACTTAAAATAAATATTTTACTACTTTATGTACACCAAACATACATTCCAAATTTACTGTAGAAATAATGTATACCAAATATTTGTAAAAATTATCAACCTTATTGTAACCATAAAATGGTAAAAATTTAAAAATACTTTAAAAATTAGGACCTTGTTGGGGATATCAAACAGCAGAGAATTGCTAAAGGATATTCAGAAATTAATTAAAAACAGTCCAGATAGATTAGTTCTCCTTTTGGTTACAAACTAGACATATTTATGGGTATTTTTTTATGTTAGCTGCTTTGTAAATGTCTTTCAAATCTTTACTAGTAACCCAGGTACACTGCTCATTTTTATTTGCAGTACATTTATGATAGTATTAGTGATAGTGTTGAATGTTTATTCAAATACACCAGTGCCTCCAAAAATACTGAATGTTTCCAATTGAACTTTGATAAGATCCCCAATGTATTCCCATTTCCCACAGCTTAGTCTGGGCTCCAAGCTTATATTGCTGCAGGGGAAGGACAGGGACTGTGCAGTGCTGGCAGCCGAGTACCTCATAGCCTGATAGAATTCCAGACATGCACAAAAGCAGAAACCAGAACTACAGCAAAAGCACCAGCAATAATACATATATGCAAATAGAAAAAAAACACAGCAAATAACTTCCCAAAACAAAAATTTACCGTAAAGTACCTTTTATAATTCTTGGAAATACATTTTAAAACTGACAAATTTGTCAGTCCTAATATAAATGTTATACCAGTAAAACTAAACTAAAATGTGTACTGATATGAATGTCATATAAAACATTTTCAAAAATATTCCTTATTACTGATAGCATATGTATTACACTTTATAAATTCAGCAACGAATGCATCATAACTAAGCATGTAAAATGACATGTAGTGTTCTGTGGTGAAAATGGTAGTTGTCATTTTATGAAATGCACTTTTAGTGACATTCTGCATTTTAATATGAAAGATACCATCTTTGTTTTACACTTCAATGCTTCAAATTTCAGGAAGATTGTTTTGCTTGCTGTAGCTTTTATAGGTCACTCCATTTCTGTGATCAGAAAGAAATTTTAATTGAGAAAATAAATTTAAAATAAATATAATAGTAAAAATAACTAATAAAACATATTATGTAGAAGGATAATTTTTATATTAACATAGAGAATAGAAAATTAACATAAAGAGCCATAAAAAGTAATTAAAAGCTTCTAAAATATTAAGATTAAGCATAAATTAGAATGTTAAACAAATATGATAGGTCAAGCAAATTAACTAAAAATCAGTTATATTGCATTATTTTTTAAGCTTACAGCAAAATATCTAGTCTGGGAAGAACAGAAATTGACACATCGAAACCAGCTTCGGACAAGATAAGAGTTTGAGAACACCTGTGATTCAAGGCTAGGAAGCAATAAAGATGGCTCTGAAAGGCACATAGAAAGACCAGATGGATTGGTGAATCAGCAGAAAAGGAACGAAAGGCTTTTGCTGTAAGCAAGGTCACACTGACATAATGCATGAAGAGAAAATCTTAGTAAATTCAGGCATTAGCAAAAATATTAGGAGAATATATTAGAAATTAACTTTAGTGTAGAAATTAAGATAAATCAAGCATGCCAAGCAATGATTAAATGAAAGCACATACAGTACTATATTTCTTTTTAATTAAAGCTTAAGCTTCAGGTCACTATTATAAAAAGTTTGGAAGGTTTAAGAAAGAAAATGATGAGAGGAAACCCATATATGGAATTGAAGCCTTGGCCAGTTAGAGAAAATGGGAACAGCATAGAAAAATAGAAATACCACGAGGGGGCCAGTGATAGAAAAGTAAGGATGATAAGGGTTCCCATGGAAACTCAAGGTTCGGCCGGACAGGAGTAGAACGGAGTCAGAGAAGATGGGCAAAAGAGCTCATTCGAGCGAGGTCAGAAAAGATAGGAAATGACATAAGAAAAGCCCAAAGATGGTAAGAGGAAGCCATCCACCCAGTCTTAGACCAATCAAAATAAGCCGAACAGACACCAAGAGGAATAATGGACAGTAAAACCAGGTGCAGAATGAGCTAATCGAACGAGGTAAAAATGATAAGAAATTGCTATAAAAACTTCAATTGCTGTAATGTTCGGGGCTCAATCTCATTTGACCGAATTGGGTTAAGTCCGTGTTGTTGATTTATTGCAATAAAGCCTTAAAACTCTGTCTGTCTATCCTGAGTCCTAATAGCCTTTATTTTTAGGTAAAAAGTCTTCTGGTGACGAATTTTTCGCCACGACAATTATAGCTTATTTGTTATGTTTAAGCAAAAATGTTACAGGCAAAAAAAAAATCAATTTATAAAACAGGGGCTCAACTACTAACCAGTGAGAGGACTTTTTCAATATATAAAATTTTAACATTTTTCAGATACTCCAAACATGTTTGACACACCAAGAAAAATGCTGAATGCTAAAATACTGACAGACAGTATTTGTATTTTTATTTTAATGCGTGTTTTGTTTTTCTCGTTTCACAAATGCAGGCAAACTAAATGTACACGTTGTTTATAATTTAGCCAAGGAAATAGCAAGTTAAATTTCAACATCAAGAAAACAAAAATACATGACATATGAGTCAATCTCTGAAAATATAGCAAATATAAATGATATGCAGTAATGCCACCTTGTTTTGCCACATACTTAAATTAGTTAAATAACATATTCTTATATTCTAATTAAATAAGATACATACAACATGAAGGTAATTCTTCTTTTTAAACTATTTATTTTCTGAAATTAGCTTTTCCATTACAGGGTTTTGTAAAGCTGGAGTTCCTCTCATCCATGAATTGGACACGACTCAGTTTTAAAACATATACCTTCACTTGCATCAGGCAAGTTTATATACCCTAAGTAACCTAACATACACATCTCTAGAATAGTAAAGGAAACCAGAGCAGCTTTAAATTTCACCATAAACACAAGATCCATTTGGAATCAGTCTGCTGGGACCTGAGACAACAACAGTAGGTGCTTTTTGCATTACGTATGAGCACACCTAAAAAGAACTTCATATTATTTGGATTGCATATAAAAAGTCAATTGCTTGAAATAGTCCAAAATAGTTCATACATTACTACAGTGTTTAGTGAATGCAACTTTGGCAGTCATGACAACTTTGAACCTTTGCCCTCCTTCAGCTTTGCAACTCTGTCTTTTGTCTCTGCAAAACTACTCACCTCTGCCAGGCTTCATGATGATGGTAAGTGAACATCCATCCATCCATCCATTATCCAACCCGCTATATCCTTACTACAGGGTCATGGGGGTCCACTGGAGCTAATCCCAGCCAACATAGGGCGCAAGGCAGGAAACAAACCCCGGGCAGGGCGCCAGCCCACTGCATTGTAAGTGAACATCCATCCATCCATTATCCAACCCGCTATCAACCTTTTTCAATTATAGCCATAAATTCTCAGTTTGACTGAGATCTGGGATTTATTCTTGAAAGTAGGGTCAGCATGAAATTCAGTTAAAGTAATTCAGACTTCAAGGAAATCTGGCTAATTCTGTCCCATAAAACCAGCAGTTCTGGAACAGATTATGTCAGAATTATGTGATCCATGTGGCTATAAGACGCAAATAAATCACTAATCCTGCTTTTCATAGTGGGATCAAAGTTTCCCTGTTCCAGAAAAAAAGATTTAACACAATCCTGCCCAGTGACTTGGGCAACCAATGCTCTGCAACTAACCTGCAAATGGCAGGTTTAACATGAAGAATTAACGCTTTGAGAACATAGCTGTGCAAATTGTTTAATGTCCAAAAACTCCCATTTAAAAGCATTGGCAAATTTTTTGAATGACCCATCTTAAAACAGAACAACATTTCTTGCAAATTAATTTATTGAATAATTTACTGTTTCACATTTACATTAAGACAGGTTATTTCTTTTTGCATATTTTCCTCTTTTACATGTCTGATACTCACTCTTGGCAGAAAAAAGGCCCCCAATATAGGTTGTTAAAATACCAAAAGAATTGTGTGTATAGTTGCATTTTACTATCGCATTAGTTAGCAGCTTGCATGAAACAATGCTAAAGAAACTCATTTCTCCTTTTGATTAAAGTTGTACCAGGTCATTAATATGATCTCTGTAACTGTAAAAATAAATAATGCATAAAGAATAAACCTATAGTTGGTATTTACATCACACTAAAACAACTTTATGGCTGAATATATACAAATTATAATTATTCAGTATTTCCCTGAAATACTGAATAGTAATTAAATTAAATAGTAAAAATAGTGAAATAGTATTTGAAATGAAAGTGAAATAGTATTTTCCCTGAACAAAACAAGTGCTAAACCAAAAATATAACCTACAGAGATATTCATTCTACAAAGCACAAAACTGCTTGAGAGCTTGTCAACAAAAACTTTTTTGTGAGACATGTTTCATTACGTTTCAAAATACTCCATTAATAACTGATTGTTTTTGCAACCAGTGAGGATGTCTCCTAAACCATGATGCATATAGATGTCTACATTTACCTGAGATGTTGAAGAGTAGTATTGGCTAAAGAATATGAAAAGTTTAATATAAAGAATAGAGATATATTTTTGTGTTTTTCTCTTTTTTCTTTTCGTTTTCTTTTTGTCTTTACGGAAGCGGAATAGCAATCCTGCAGTGTTTAAAAAGTTTAGTAAGATGCTGAATACAGACTAACATGTTTAAATTGATTGAATGTTTTACTTACTCAAATTAATTGAGAATCAGCTTCTACTCTTCTTTGGAAACCTAGTCACCCTAACAGACAGATAGGAAGATTAGTCTGCTGCTGGAATATGTGCCACTAATAAATTCATTTAAAATACTCTCTGGTCACACAGCCTCCAGGCAAGATGCAAGCCAGTACAAACGTAACAGAACACCAAGCTAGCCTTGTGCATGCCAAGGTAAGTCGATACTTTATTATTTAAAGGGGGGAAAAAAATCTCCAATCAGAAATTAATATTTTGCATGTGCCTTTTACAAGCTGCTACGCATATGCACCACAACGCCTGTAATAATTCAATTGAAAACTCAGGCTTAAAAAAGCAAAGATGCATCCACATCCCTGATGCATGCAAGTTCTTTTCTTCTTTTCTGACTACATGCACTTTTTTTTGAGAACTTCTTCTTTTGGCTGCTCCCATTAGGGGTTGCCACAGTGGATCATCTTTTTTCATATCTTCCTGTCTTATGTATCGTCCTCTGTTATACCCACCACCTGCATGACCTTTTTCACCACTTCCATAAACCTTCTCTTAGGCCTTCCTCTTTTCCTCTTGCATAGCAGCTCTGTTGATGATAAATTATAATAGTAAAATGACAATATATACTGCACAGTATTTCTTTCTATAAAGTTATATATACAATTATGCATAGCTAATTTATTTGTCAACAATTTTCTCAGGGGTTCATCTGTGCTCTTTTGGACCAATCCCAAAACAACATGAACAAAGTGTAACTACCCATGTCTACTCACAATTTTTACATTTAGTCCTGTGCCACAAAACCTTGTACTGATTCCTACCCTGAGATGTCCACAGGAGTGCAGACCTATACTATAGTGTTATATGTGTGTTATGTGTGCATATTACAGTTGTGCACAAGACTCCTTATTGATCCTGGTGCTATTGGTACTCTGACTTCTCACAACCACTGTATCATTTTCTAATTAACTTAGTCCAATATCCCAAATAAGCAATTTAAAAAGCAATTTAAATGTGATAACATAGAATTTTTATTTTACCGTAAAGGACACCAAAATGCCGGTTACAGCGTAAAGAGTAATACAAAATCATTTGGATGTATATCTTCATACACAGGTTTAACACATTTGCTGTTTTTTCTTGCTTAATGCTGGCAGTGTGAACAACTTGGTTTCCTGGGAAACATAATTTGGTTTGTCCAGCGAGCATTAAAACAAGGCTTAGATAGTTCAGCCATTTTTCTTCTAAATTCAGTGAAAGACTGCTCTAAATGTCTGACATTTGTACAGCCTGTTTTGATTGTCTTTTGCACATCGGTTTGCTGTATTTTATCAATATGTTTTGAATATCTGACACTCAGAAATATCATTCTTTGGATATCCAAAACTTGGAAATAATAAAAAAACTAACAGCACTATGATTGAATTTTTAATAAATAAAAAGACTTTTTCTAATGCGCTCACAGAAATGACATTTTATTGGATTGTTATTGTACATTGCAGACTATTCAATATCCCTCATACCTCAATGCTGACCACCAGTTCTTAACCAAATTAGATTCAAAAGGTCAGGTCCCGAAAATCACCTCTAGAGCACATCTTCACTCCCTAGCTCCTTCATTCACTAAACTCTATGTGAAATCAGTGTCATGATTTACAATACTGTAAGTGAATAATTACCAGCTGATAAGAAATACAATGTTGCCATAGTTAGAAACCTGGTGTACACTAAGGCAGGAGTCAGAGTCATACTTTATAAAGTTTCTAGAGTCATAATTGGGAGCTTTTTTCGATCATTCCACATCTCTGCTTTTTAAATGTGACGGGGAAAATTTCCAAAACTAACTAAAAACATTTTGGGGTGAAACAGAGCACCCTTGGCTAAATCCTTCATTCACACTGATGCTTCTAATTTTACCATATCAAAAATCTAATAGAACAGGTGTCATTTTTATAGATGTTTTTATCGCCATTGTGAGCCATATTCAGAGGAAAACAATTCTTAAATATCGTCATGGTCTAGAGTACTATGGAAAAGTCAAGGAAAATGATAAAGCACTGCTCCTAACAAAACTGAACAATCTTGAAATATCTAAAACTACTTTTATAATTTCTCTTGACTAGGCCCCAAAAAAAAAAAAATCAGTTAATTGTGTTAGGAAGGAATTAGACATATGTGTGTTGTTTCCTTCAGTCTTGTCTATTAACCTTACCAATTTTTTATTTTTTTTCTTCAAAAATACTCTTATTCTGCCCTGTGGTGGGCTGGCGCCCTGCCCGGGGTTTGTTCCTACCTTGTGCCCTGTGTTGGCTGGGATTGGCTACAGCAGACCCCCCGTGACCCTGTGTTAGGATATAGTGGGTTGGAGAATGACTGACTGACTGACTACTCTCATTCTGTGGCCATGGATGTAGAGTGAAGTGTCCAGCCATTGCGAACAAATTCAGGTGTTCACATGCAAAGGATGTAAAATAATCTTGTCAGTGAACTTTTGGCTTTGAATCTCACTTTGACAGTTTGCATTTTGGCTTAAATGAAAGACTGTTTGAACTTTACAAATAACAGAGCTTGTTTCATGATCATTCGCTTGGCAATTCCTTCATGGAAAAACTTTTCCTAACCGTTGCTAATCTACAGAAGCTTATTCATTCTACATCATTAAAAAATGATTATTGCAAAACAAGGCAATGTTTGAGTTATTTTGCAAACACATTGCCAGCTGCTGTTGGTAACAACATTGTGCACATGCATGCTCTAATTCTATGTTGACATCTAGTGAGGACAAGCTTGTAGGAAGAAGTTTAATCCTGTATGTGTTGAGGGGTAAATATAATTTGCCCAGTTTAAGATCACAGGGTGTTAGTAATTATCTTAGCAACACTGGGTATAAAGCAAGAAGCAAACATGGTGGATGGTGTGCTGGTCCTTTGCAGGGCTTAATCAAACAGCCTAGCACAAAAGAGAGTGCTGAATGCAACACACTAACACAACCCTTTAAATAAAGTATCTGTTTAGTTTTAAATCAGTTATTTGCAAATAGATATTGTAAAACAGTGTGATCTGTTAGCACACCAATAATTGTTCATACTTTAAATCTTCAGGGTCTCAGGTTGGGGAAGAATAAAGGTGATGGATGCTATCTACTTCATAATGTATGAAGGATTAACATGTTAATTAACACTAGAATTACCAGAGCCTACGAAAAAACTCGTAGGTCCGTCCCACCTTAAATCGCTTCTTAAAACCATTCTCACCTCTCCGCCAGCGTCTTTTGTTAATCTAAATGTGCTGATAAAAGAAAAGCTGCAAGTAGCCAGCTATTCCATCCCCCCCAACGACTTAGAACGTGCACAAACTTCTCCCAGCTCATGCCTTGATTGATTATCTGGGAGTGAAGTGGAGTTTTAGAGTGGAAATAATAGATCATTATTTGGAATACACGCATTTCACGTGTGTTCCGTTTCTACAGTAATCCGTGTAAACACATTTTTAAAATAGAAACATTTTTCATATTGTAGAAGTAAATGACAAAATGTAAGCATAAACTATATAATGTATGAAGCCTGAACTCCAAATATCAAACACATTCACAAAAGGTACAAATATAACAGAACAAGTATGCTTTTATTCAAAAATATAACTGCAGAAAAAAGCCACCTTAGCATGCCACATTGACACATACTTACTACAACTGCCACGGTAGCGTAATGGTATCAGCCACTTACTAGTATTCAAAAAGTCATGAGTTCGATCCTGTGCGATTCAGTTTTGAGACGTAAACTGCTCTTATTCTTACTATTTTATAATAAAAACATACATTTGATTTCAGTAACAGATTTTTGTAACAGCCGGTGTAATTTATGATACTCGTAAAGGTTAGTTTTTTTTTTTATTCACTTTTCATTCTCTCAGTCGTGTTCAGGATCCTTCCCGATCCCCCCCCCCCGAGAATGCTGTTTTCACATAAAGATGCGCTATATCTCTGCAGCGTATTTGTGACTGCATTCTCGTACCAATGCTTGCAAACTGAAGTGCCTGCGTGCACTTTTCGTGGCATTACACGTCTATTTTTTTGAGCATGCCCGTGTCGCTCAAACACAGGAACATATGTTGGTGTACAAGTATAACAAAACAAGTGCACTTTTATTCTAGACTATAAGTGAAGAAAAAATAAAGCAAGTTACAGTAGGCGGTTGATACGACAGCTTGCGTGGTGCAATGCTAAGAACTGCTGATCCGTGCTATATAAAATCATCATATTCAAATATTAACAATTCCCACACACCCTTCCTACATTCACGACATGCGTACTTGTTGCAGTGTACACATCTCTCTGTGCTATGGTTCCTATTACACTGAATAAGCACCTGACATTGTACTTTCTTCCCTATATAAATAACATTCGAGTATAGCGCGTCTCCAAATAAATCACATTCGAGCTATAGTGCGTCTCCAAATAAATCACATTTGAGTTATAGCGCGTCTTTATGTGAAAAAAGCAGTGTCAGATGGGGGGGGGGGGGGGGATCGTGAACGCGACTGAGAGAATGGAACTGAATTAAAAAAAAAGCTAACCTTTACAATTATCATGCATTTACACTGGCTCTTACAGACTGACTGAAATCAAATGTATGTTTTTATTCTAAAATAGTTCAATACATGCAATATTATTTGAAAACGAACAGTGTCAGATCGGGTTTGAATACACGCTGACGCTGTTACAGAAGGAGTCAGCTTATTCAGTGCAGCAGTTTCAACGCACAGTACATGCAATATTATTTGAAAACGAACAGCGTCAGATCGGGCGCATATTCAAACCCGATCTGACGCTGTTCGTTTTCAAATAATATTGCATTAGTGCGATGATGTTTTTACATATATTGTCTCTTTCATTCATCTTGCGGTTTGTAATCAGTGACCGCATGTTTTTTCCCCGATCTTGCCAGTTTGTACATGTTGCTGTATGGTGGTATTTCTTTTGTACTCCAGGACATGCAGAGGACAGAATAGTACAGAGCAGTAAGTTCAGCGCTATATGCAATCAGACAGACAGACAGGCAGAGAAGGCACTAGATATATAAATAAACAGGGAAGGCACTGTATAATAGATATATAAAAAACAGCTAAGGGGATAGATATATAGATAGGTAGAAAGGAAAGGCACTATATGATAGGCAGACAGGGAAGCTCCTATATAATAATAAAATTACTGTTATTACTATATAGATAGACGGGGAGATCAGGCAGGCAGAACGGTGAAGGTTAAAAATAAATAAATTTTCTCCCCAGCGGGGATTCGAACTTGGATTCCTTGAGGTACAGCAAGTCTGCTGCGCTCTAAGTGACGAAGATCTTACCAGTACACCACAGAAGCTGTCGTAAAAGTCTTGAACCTTTTATGAAAATGTATTTGCTCTTTGGCTGTCAGGCTTCACACATTTTATAGTTTATGTCTACATTTTGTGACATTTATTACTAAAATATGAAAAAGTTTCTGTCTTAACATTGTGTTTACACAGATTACTGTAGAAATGGAACACACATGAAATGCGTGTGTTCCAAATAACAATCTATTATTTCCACTCTAAAACTCCACTTCACTCCCAGATAATCGAGGCATGAGCTGGGAGAAGTTCGTGCACGTTCTGAGTCGGTGGGGGGATGGAATAGCCGGCTGCTTTCAGTTTGTTTTTATCTGCAAATTTACAGGACAAAGGAGGCTGGCGGAGAGGTGAGAACGGTTTTAAGAAGCGATTTAAGGTGGGACGGATCTACGAGTTTTTTCGTAGGCTCTGGTAATTCTAGTGTTAAAAAAGATTACTGACACTTTTCCAGTATTCAGAATTAAAACAGGTAATCTTAGGTAGTTAAGCAGACTCATTCAAACCCTTTGCAGATCCTGGTGCTGTGTGGCAGGAATGACAGCTCTGTGCTACAACTAGTTTATGTTAAAACATCTGCACTGATATTACTAAACTTTAACCTGATTAAAACTAAATATATGCCTATAGCTTTTGTTTAGTTCTTAACACTTTATTGCAGGCTACACACATGCTTAATATCTCCATGAATAGCTGCCACTGACTGGAGCATGCACATGCATAATGATAATGGCAGCAGCAGACAAAATAATACAATATGTATTGCAAGATAATACTTTTGTGAAATAAGACTTTTTTTTCTTTGAGTGGCACAAATAAGCTTCCTTACTAATCTCTCATTCACAAAAAATAGATTATTCACCAACTGGACAAATCCATCCATCCAGTTCAAACTCAAATTCCCAATAGTATTATATTTCATGTTGCAGATTCCAGAATTTTGAAAGAATTTTGATCTATGTTTACTGAGATTCGTTTTTGTCTCCCTTTTTGTGGAGTGGAATCACATTTGCAACTTTCCAATCAGGAAATTCCTCTGACTGAAATCAATGTTTTGATACAATTTGTTTTATGAAACTAAACAATCCCTCTTCCTCTTTCAGATATATTATTTTTTCTTATCTAGCACTTTTAAGGCAACAGATCTCCATTAAATGGACAAAAGGCCACTGTTCTTATAACACCATCACTAGTCAAACCTAATATGTAAATATATAAATGACATGAGTTAATCAGCAGTGGTCACCAGAAAGACTATTAAATTCCCAAAACTGAGAAGACAGGGCTAAATTATGAGAATGTTATGAATTAGACCATAACTAATTAACTTTTCCTTCCATTTAAAAAACCATTGTGCATTGTGTAGTATTTTGTTATTTTCCTGTACAGTACCAATCCAGTCTTCTACAAGAAATCGGCCCTGCAATTTTTGATCCAAGAAAATTGTGTCCTGCAGAGTGAAATAATCCATCACAGCAGGGTGAAGAAATCCTGAGGGATAACTTCAATAATGAGAGCTCAATGAGCTGCTTATTTGCAGTAGGCAGAACACTCATGCATATATACTGTATATTTTAAGTTATAAATAAATATATTTTATATTTTGCATATTTTTTTACAAGTTTGTCAAAAATTACACTTTAAGGACATAATAGTGCATGATACATATGTGTCCTATAAAAACCAAACTGTTTCAAGTTGCTGGACAGCCTCAGAAACTCAATCATCTAGGTGAAGCACTAGACTGATACATGTACAAATCTATTGTTTAAATCATTGTGAACTTAATTTAATATTCCGTTCAAATATGCTAGATTTTTTTATTTCTTTTTAAGTCATATTTTCTTCATTTATATATATATGTATTGTTTTCTTATTTCATTTTTTTTCATTACATTCTTTATTTGCTGTTTGATTACAGGTTTGCTTTGTTTTTGTCTCTGTTTGTGAGTGCACGCGGGTCAGGTCAAGGCTTGGTGCGTCCCTGGAATCTCCACTATAAAAATAAATAAATCACAATATTCTCGACGGTGTGAATCTTAGCGGCAGCCCCTTGTGAGCAGCGGGGCTGAACACACCCCTAGAAGACACAGACGCTCCTCAAAAAACCCTCTTAAAAAACGCTGATAGATTACCTTCACATTGCTCCCTTACTTGCTGGGCTTACTTGAGGCTTCTCGTGCGACACTACACTTACTTAAAAGTCTGAACAGAACATGTCCTTTTTGGCAGATTGCTTTGTTTCTCTCTCCTCCCACAAACATTCTCTGCTCCTGTTAGGGGTTGTGCTCCCCTATGATATTTGTGTATTCTTTAATCGATAACTAACTGCATACTGAGCTCCTTTTACTTCTGAAAGAAACATGTTTGTTTGAAGTGTTTGAATAAAGTTCCTGTCTCTACAATCTCCTGTGTTTCTGTGCAATTCTGTGACCAAAGCATGACACCCTGCAGCATTGCAGCCTCACTGTCCCTGGGATTGAGCCACTGGATTAAGACTAGCCTGCAAGCATCATCATTTACCTCTGTGTGCTTGCGTGCAGCCAGTTCAAGCACAGTTGGCTTAATGATTTACTGAGTTTTATCCATGGCGTCAGTTGCACCTTGTATATATTGTTCCAGTAGTTTTTTAAATAGTTTTTACAATTCATTAGCAGTGTTTAAAATGATCACTGTTACAGTAAATTGATGCTCTTTGCATGAAAAAATGTGTTCCATTAAAATTTTACTTTTTCTTTGTTAATTGTGACGTTTACTTAAAGTGCAGCAAAAAAGTATTTGGCGTCCAGGGATGCATTAACCCCCAAGTATGAGGCAGTTTAAGGGTTAAAGCTCGCAAGATGCCGCAAAAATGCCCTACACCTTCTAAGGCTTCTGACAATGAAAACGCACTTGCATGAATTACAGTACATATAGCGGTAACATCGGTATTTTACATTCTACCACTGTGGGAGACATAGCAGTACAGTATACAGGTTTACCTTTACATTCTTTATTTTTAGGTAATATATTAAGCTGAGTTTGAAATTAAAGTGTTTTGGGGGCATATTTAGGGTTTAAACTGTGAAAATAGGCATTTTTTTAACCACCTCCAAAATTTGCAGTTTTTCACAACCCGCGGGTGCTCTAGGAACGTAACCCCCGTGAATTTTGGGGGTGTACTGTATATATATATATATATATTGTGTTTCTTCATGCCGGTCCCAAGCCCGGATAAATGGGTAGAGTTACATCAGTAAGGGCATCCAGTGTAAAATTTTGCCAAATCAATATGCGGACAACAATACACATTTCCATACCGGATCGGTTCCAGCTCTGGGTTAACAATGACCTCCACCAGTACTGTTAGCCAACAGGGTGCTGGGTGAAATTGAGCTACTGCTGGCCGAAGAAGAAGAAAGAGAAGAAGAGGGTGGAGACGTGTCCAGAGGCAGGAGGAGTGGAGGAAGTTAAAGAGAGTGGAACTGAATGTAGGAACTTTGAATGTTGGCAATATGACTTGTAAGGGGAGAGAGTTAGCAGATATGATGGAGAGAAGTAAGGTTGATATATTGTGCATGCAAGAGACTAAATGGAAGGGGAGTAATGCCAGGTGGATCAGAGGTGGATTCAAATTGTTCTATCATGGTGTAGATGGAAGGAGAAATGGGGTAGGGGTTATTCTGAAGGAACAGTATGTCAAGAGTGTTTTGGAGGTGAAAAGAGTGTCAGACAAAGTAATGATTATGAAGCTGGAAATTGGAGGTGTGATGATGAATGTTGTTAGTGCATATGCCCTGCAAGTTGGGTGTGCGATGGAGGAGAAAGAAGATTTTTGGAGTGAGTTGGAAGAAGTGATGAACAGTGTACCCAAGGGACAGAAAGTAACAATTGGAGCGGATTTCAATGGACATGTTG
This sequence comes from Polypterus bichir lapradei, assembly GCA_026402145.1. NCBI lineage: Eukaryota > Metazoa > Chordata > Cladistia > Polypteriformes > Polypteridae > Polypterus > Polypterus bichir. The sequence goes on from JANRMT010062796.1 coordinate 24,041,997, forward strand.
GTGAAGGGAACAGAGGAGACAAGGAGGTGATGGGTAGGTATGGTATCAAGGAGAGGAATGAAGAAGGTCAGATGATAATGGATTTTGCAAAAAGGATGGGTATGGCTGTGGTGAATACGTGTTTTAAGAAGAGGGAGGAAGATAAGGTTACGTACAAGAGTGGAGGAAGATGCACACAGATAGATTACACCCTATGCAGAAGAGTCAATCTGAAGGAGATTGAAGACTGCAAAGTGGTGGTAGGGGAAAGTGTAGTTAAGCAGCATAGGATGGTGGTCTGTAGCATGATGTTGGAGATCAAGAAGAGGGGGAGAGTGAGGGCACAGCCAAGAAACAAATGATGGAAGTTGAAAAAGGAAGACTGCAGGGTTGAGTTTAGGGAGAAGGTAAGACAGGCACTGGGTGGTAGTGAAGAGTTACAAGACTACAGCAGATGTAGTAAGGGTGACAGCAAGAAGGGTGCTTGGCGTGACATCTAAACTGAGGAAGGAGGAAAAGGAAACCTGGTGGTGGAATGTGTAAGTACAGAAGAGTATACAGAGGAAAAGGATGGCAAAGAAGAAGTGGGATAGTCAGAGAGATGCAGAAAGTAGACAAGAGTACAAGGAGATAAGGCACAAGGTGAAGAGAGAAGTGGCGAAGGCTAAAGAAAAAGCGTATGATGAGTTGTATGAGAGGTTGGACATTAAGGAGGGAGAAAATGACCTGTACCGATTGGCTAGACAGAGGGACCGAGCTGGGAAAGATATGCAGCAGGTTAAGGTGATAAAGTATAAAGATGGAAACATACTGAAAAGCGAGGAGAGTGTGTTGAGCAGATGGAAAGAGTAATTTGAGAGGCTGATGAATGAAGAGAACGAGAGAGAGAAAAGGTTGGATGATGTGGAGATAGTGAATCAGGAAGTGCAACGAATTAGCAAGGAGGAAGTAAGGACAGCTATGAAGAAGATGAAAAATGGAAAGGCCATTGTTCCAGATAACATACCTGTGGAACCATGGAGGTGTTTAGGAGAGATGGCAGTGGAGTTTTTAACCAGATTGTTTAATGGAATCTTGGAAAGTGAGAGGATGCCTGAGGAGTGGAGAAGGAGTGTACTGGTGCCGATATTTAAGAGTAAGGGGGATGTGCAGGACCATGGCAACTACAGGGGGATAAAATTGATGAGCCACAGCATGAAGTTATGGGAAAGAGTAGTGGAAGCTAGGTTAAGAAGTGAAGAGATAATTAGTGCACAGCAGTATGGTTTCATGCCAAGAAAGAGCACCACAGAAGGGATGTTTGCTCTTAGGATGTTGATGGAGAAGTATAGAGAAGGCCAGAAGGAGTTGCATTGTGTCTTTCTGGACCTGGAGAAAGCATATGAGAGGGTGCCTCAAGAGGAGCTGTGGTATTGTATGAAGAAGTCGGGAGTGGCAGAGTTGTACAGGATATATACGAGGGAAGTGTGACAGTGGTGAGGTCTGCGGTAGGAGTGACGGATGCATTCAAGTTGGAGGTGGGATTACTTTAGGGATCGACTCTGAGCCCTTTCTTATTTGCAATGGTGAATAGGTTGACAGATGAGATTAGACAGGAGTCTCCGTGGACTATGATGTTTGTTGATGACATTGTGATCTGTAGCGATAGTAGGGAGCAGGTTGAGGAGACCCTGGAGAGGTGGAGATATGCTCTAGAGAGGAGTGGAATGAAGGTCAGTAGGAACAAGACAGAATACATGTGTATAAATGAAAGGGAGGTCAGTGGAATGGTGAGGATGCAAAGAGTAGAGTTGGCGAAGGTGGATGAATTTAAATACTTGGGATCAACAGTACAGAGTAATGGTGATTGTGGAAGAGAGGTGAAAAAGAGTGCAGGCAGGGTGGAATGGGTGGAAAAGAGTGTCAGGAGTCATTTGTGACAGATGGGTATCAGCATGAGTGAAAGGGAAGGTCTACAGGACGTTAGTGAGACCAGATATGTTATATGGGTTGGAGACTGTGGCACTGACCAGAAAGCAGGAGACAGAGCTGGAGGTAGCAGAGTTAAAGATACTATGATTTGCACTAGGTGTGACAAGGATGGATAGGATTAGAAATGAGTACATTAGAGGGTCAGCTCAAGTTGGACAGTTGGGAGACAAAGTCAGAGAGGCGAGGTTGCGTTGGTTTAGACATATGCAGAGGAGAGAAGCTGAGTATATTGGGAGAAGGATGCTAAGGATAGATCTGCCAGGGAAGAGGAAAAGAGGAAGGCCTAAGTGAAGGTTTATGGATGTGGTGAGATAGGACATGCAGGTGATGGGTGTAACAGAACAAGATGCAGAGGACAGAAAAATATGGAGGAAGATGATCCGCTGTGGCAACCCGTAATGGGAGCAGCCGAAAGAAGAAGATTTATATATATATAACCAATTTTATACATACTCATATACACTGCTATTCTAGAACAAAGGATTTTTTCCAGCCTAATCTAAAAGATATAGGTTTGGCCATGTAATAATTTTTTTTTTTTTTTACCTCAAGTTACTTACTTTTCATAACCAAAAGAATGATTGAGTTTTCTCTGAGTGTCGTTTCTTATCTATATCTACATAAGGTCAGATATTTCTTTGTCTAGTCAGAGTGGCTCAAGTTCACTTGACGCTCTCCCATAGGCAACTTTGATGTGGTAGAATACTTGCAAAATTTTCATTTGGTCTTTACTGTAAACATATACAGGAGTGTGTGAACCCAAAAACCTGAATGAAATTGCAAGGTTCTTTTGAAAGCCTATCCACCCCAATAGTAATGAGACACAAAATATCCAGAATTATACTTTTAGCTGTTCTTTCATCATGCTGACTAAATCTATGAAATACAGCTAGTTAACAAGCCTGGTTTAATTCATGCAATCTGTGCGACTACCTTCTTTAAGGAAAAATGTAATCTAAATAACATTTATTTACTGTACATCATTTATAAATTACTTCTTATTTAAAATGATGCATCGCCATATTGTTTAGAGAAACACAAATAACAGAGATGTTGTATGTATTGCAGGAAAAACAGGAGTCATCTTTTGATACTAGTGGGTCAAATCTCTCACCTGGTTAAGAAAGAAAGAAAGAAAGCAATTTGAAAAGATTTCAATTATGAGGACATTTTTTCTAGAAACATATTTCATTAATTCAATTAAATATATTTTCTTAGAAAACTACTACTGTTCTCATTTATTCAGTTAGACATCAGATTTCATTAAAACATACATTGCAGATGTTTAATTAATAATATTGTACTTCATTTTTTTGACAGGATTGTTAACAGCATTATTAATTGTTTAAATGTTCTTATAACACAATGATACATTTACAATGGACATTCTACAAAAGTAGACTTTTTTAATGTGAAATATTAACAGCAATTAACAGAAACAAATGTACACTGACAGACATTTCCTTCAGTTCATTTATTTTCAGAATCTTTCCATCTTTCAATTTTATGAGCTCACTTATTCCAGTTCAGAGTCACAGAAATCCAGTGTCTAACCCAGTAGCAACACAAATGTTTTTTTTTAATACCAAAATTTAAAATAACAATTATAATAACTTGTATTGAACCTACAATAAAAGAAAGAAATTTGTCATTTGAACTAATAACACGTTAACACCAGAATACATTATACTTAAGGTAAGAGAAAGCTAAAGAAGATGCAGCATGCAATTGTTGCATTGCCAGCAGCAATGAACAACACAAAATTCCGAGTGTAATTGGGGGATGTGCCTGGGTCAGAAACAAAAATTAAAAGCAGGAATAGCCATTTAGCAGGTTAGCAAGGAGGGCAGACAAGAAAGCTGTCACCTTTTAGCTGGGAGGCAAGCTGAACAGAAACGAAACAGCTTTCTTAGCTTTGAACTTTTTCTGCATTATGTTCTTTGTGTGTGAACTGTTTATAATGATGCAAGCTGATTATTTCATCAGCATGTAGCAAGTGTATTTGTTACACTTTGCAATTTCCATCCACTTTAACAGGAGGGGTGTGTTCATTTTTTCACCTAAGGTCCTGACTGGCATGGACTGGCTTTAGCCTGGACAGATGAAGCACCGGATGAACTTAAAACTGTTGGGAAGTGCCTATTTGTGAGATACCTTTCCAGTCCTTTTAGTAATTGAGTTTAGGGTCGGTGTAAGAGAGTTTCCCCTTTGTAGTTTCTAGTGCCAAAATACAATTAAGACTCTTACAATTAAGAGTGAGAGGGGAGGGAATTGTGGTTATGAATATGAGTGATATGAGCCAATATGCTCAAAAACAATGATGGCAAACACTGCAGGTACACAACTGCTAAAATAAGTGCATGCTGGCCAACTTCAAGCCCTGGCAATGGTTGCACTCCTATTGCATGCTAAGGGTCAATCTGTAAAATTTACACTGCTGAAGTTTAAAAAAAGCTGATTTTTTTTGCAATTATGAAAGTATTTCAAGCAAACAGAATAAACATGTCAAAGTTTGCTTTAGATTGTAAAGAATCAAAATACTTGGACATTGAGAACAGCACACTACCATCTTTTGCAATTGCTGTGCCATTTTATGTGATACAAGTTTTGTGACTGACAACTTCCTTTTGCAATCTTAAATAAAATGGAGGTATCCACATGAAAACTTAACAAAATGTAAACTGACATAATAAAACAAAAAATAAATTACTTTTGATTAAATTCACTGTAGAATTAAAAAAAAAAAGACTGTGAATCATGAGGAACATCTTCTGACTAAAAAATGGCATGGGATGCTGTTCTTCATTTATAATCAGAGTCAGTGTTGCATGTAATCCATTTTCAGACATATCATTCTGGAGAAAATTACCACTACTAGGAACAATCTTTTACGTTGCATATGTGAGATGTTTAGCTTTTCTGGAAAAGTATAAACCTTTGCAACTCCTCATTAGACCAAAAGTACCTAAAGATAATTCCATTGGTTGTGGCCAATACATGATGGCTTTACTTCTCCATGATATACGAATACCTTAAATCATTAATTTCTTCTAAACCAACATAGATTTTCATGAGGTTATTTTGAAGACAGCTTCTTAAATGTCTATAAATGCTGTACTGTAGAAATTATGAGGCCGTGGCAGTTAAGTTACTCTGAGTTTCCATCAGTTGTTCTGAGTGGAGTTTGCATTCCCTCGAAGGAATTTGGCAGTACCTATTTTTGTCCTACTTGTAAAATGGGTTCCCTAACCATCTCAATGAGTTCATCAACAATGAATCACATTGAAAAAACTTACTGTGTGAGTTGTGGTGTGTTAACAGTCAGCTATGAACCAAATTTAATTTGACTTGATAAAAAAAAATGTCTCACTGACATCACCCTTGATTTCAGGTTGGTATCACTTGGAACTAAGAGATATAATAGATTCTGATGATGGGTTTGTTGAATTATTATCTTGTTAGGTTTTAAAACCACATTCAATATGAAACAGAAGTTCGTACTTGGATGTGGTGGGAAAGTAATTAAAACCAAACTAATAATCTAGACTAAGCAAGAATTATTTTAGGACAAAAGTTGGTTTGTTATACACAATTAAATCCTGATTGCTGACCTTCAACCATTCCAGACAAGGAGTGACTCCATAAAAAGAAAATAAATAAAAAGCAGTTTTTAAAAGTCAGGGTATATATACAGTAACGAACATCCCAAGTCATTGTCACAATATATTTCATCTAGCTGTGCTACCTGTTTAAGATGGGTGGAAATCTAAGTAATCAGCGTTAAACTTTGCAGTGCACCATGCAATGCATGTGTCTCTGTCATATGCCATTTGGTATGGGATTCGTAAAAGCAGTGTGAATGTTTGTGATGAGCCATCTATTAGAATGACAAATGCAATGCATTATAATATTAAAAATTTTGTAATGTGTTATCTATTGAATGTCAAATGCAATGCATTTAATTGCTAAAATAAGTTTGTGATGCACCAACTTTTGGAATGATAGAGAAATAGCAACTGGACTGACATTCAGACAGACATGCAGACCACTTGTTCTTTTATTAAGGTGGTCTGTCTTCTGTTACACTAGGATATATTGGGGATACAGTAAATTGAAACTAAAGATTGAGTTAAAAGTACATGTTGTGCCAAGGTATGTAGGATTACCAAGTATTGGTAGAAAACATGCCAGATGTGTACCATCATTGCATCAAATAATACAGCAACTGTTTAAACATTTAAGAAAACTAATGAAATTGTATTTATTAATTCTGGAAAATAAGGATTGTCTTGGAGTGAGTGTGCTAAGTTTAATTTACAAGCATAGTGTCCATTGTTTCCCACAACTGTGAGTTGTCATAAAATAAATAAAATGTACTATAGTATAAATATAAGTGACTATAACAAAAAAATCTAAATCTACTGAGTGAAATAAAACAAGAAAAACAACTTCCACAAATGTCTAAAAAGCACAATCATAAATAATTGTAAGACAGCTCCTGCCCTTGTTGAAGCATATTTCTTTCTGATGTTCTAAACATAATTTAATTTTCCCATATCAATTCAAAATAGTTTAAGTCAGACTGCTGCTATTTGGCTCTATATGCACACACATACAGCAATATGTACAAGAAATTTCATGACTAATAAGGTTGTGTACTTATTTTATCTAGTGTGGGATTCTAGAGAAACAGAGGTGCTAAATTTATGAAATAAACATTATGGAGTCTAAATAAATATTTATACATATAATAACATATATAAAAATGCAAATAATTACATTTATGAAGTGAAAAAAAAATGTTAAATGTCAACAGGATTCATTATCTAATATGTTTGAAATAACTAACTGCTCAACAGCCAGCTTATAATGGTAAGCCAGCAATACATTTCCCATGCTAACATTCTGCATAAAATCCATAACACACAATTTATTTTTTAGAAAAAATGGCAAATGTGAAGTTATTTTCTGTATTTCTAGATTGAAATGGCTTAAGGGTTTTCACTTTCATTGCAAGATTGTTTTGGAAAATGACTAGAGGCAAGTGCATACCGGACTAAAAAAAATGAGACATCATCAGGCTTTTCCACATGTAAAGAAAGTCTGTTAACCTTTCTTAGATGGACGTGTCTTCATTAAAGCTCAATACATTCTAGATTAAATACAACACTGTGCCCAGAGGGAGAAATTATATTATAAGAGCTGCATTCTTCTAACATTATACTTTTATCCGGAGGTGCCAGATAGAAGAAAAATGAATAACAGGAATAAGCAGTGAATGATAGATTACAATGCACGTTATCATATGTATGTTGGACAAAATTTCCCTATAGGTATCAGTATTACAGTGCTACAGTATATATCTATTCAGAAACTATTTTTTAAAAGTTTATTTTAATCTTATCAGTTCTCTTGTAACATCCTTGAAATAGTATTTACCTAATTATTTTTATTTGTTACTAGCCATGTGCGCCCAACTACGTTGCACGTGTTAAAGTTGTCTGTGAAGGGCTCCCTGTTTAAACATGACAACCAGTCGTGAACTGGGCCCTTCGTCGCACAGCATTATGATTTTTTATAAGGGAAACAAAATTACAAAAGAAAACCCTTGGATATTGATTCAATAGGAACAGCCTACTCGGAATCACTGTCCGAATAGTAATTATGTGGTGGTATAGGAGCATTTCTGCTTCTTTCCGTTCACAGTCCATCTCGTTTTCACGACGCTGTCGTTTCCTCTCACGATCTCTTCTCAACCTTTCTCCAGTCTTGCAGGTTGCTTTGTGGCAATCCAAAGAGTAAGGCAATATACACGGAGCAATGGTTATAAAAGGGGGACACATAGGTATCCAGGCTCTTTAAAGTATAAATAGGTATCACTTCACTGACATGTGAGCAAGCCACGGTACAACTGTGAGACGCGCATCACTCGCCGGCTACAACGTAACAATAATAATTTCCAGAACGTGCTGTTACGTTATCATTCATTTTACCCACTGTGTTCCTTTCATTCATATGTTACATAGGCACATACCTTTTATCTTCAGCAATCTCATTCTCTAACCAGGCCTCAGGAGCTAACCAGCGTAACACTGTCCACCACCCCTTTCGTTATTCCAGCACATTGTTGACATCCGTGAGTAACAACAACATACTAAACTGGAAGGTGGTCTATGCATGCGTGGAATTCGTGGACAAACAAAGATCAAGATCTAAATGAAGATCTCTTTAGTTAATTTAATGCACAACAATTTGTTTAGTTTGAATGTCTGTGTTTTGAGGTATACTACTACAGTCTTCAGTAGTATAAGCCTGGAGGAGATTCTTAATGCAATGCCTTTAGCTGTCTCTCTACTGCTATCTAGTGCTTCTTCTTCAAATTCATTCGTGGACAAACAAAGATCAAGATCCAAATGAAGATTATATATAGAAATTTTTTTTTAAACACTGTATGCCAAAGTGGCCTTTTCACTAGGCTTTAGAGGCACACCAGGCCTGTTAAGGCATCCAGCTGCACCTTTCCCAACTTGCATTTCAAACTAACTGTCTGATATCCAGCTTGTTTTAGGATCTTCATAGACTTAAGCAGATAACTAAGGTGTAAATCAGAGTTGCACTGTCATCTCTCCAGAGGCCTCTCTGCAGAATTCTTGAGCGAGAAGGTGCGAAATGGACTACACAGTTGATTTTGCAACTGGAAATGACTTTAATTCAATCAGGAGAAGTTATACATTCCTTTAAAACTAGTTAAACTTATCCCATCTGGAGAATGTGTGGACACTTTCTGTTTTTCTCTGGAAACTCTTCTCTCTGAAACTAAAGCTGATGAGCTGTTCTCTGTTTGGGGAGCAGAGAACCAAAAATGTCTTCCTCGTTGGGGATCAGGAATTGACCATCACCCTGCCAAGTCAAGCTGTGGGCCAGTGGGAAGCAGCCATTACTTCAAGAAGGATATTCCAGAATTTAAAAAGAGAGTTACAGACAACACCGAAAAAAACTAGCTTGGCTGAAAGAAGTACTGCATACCACAAGTAAAGGATCATGTAGCAAAGAGAAAGAGTGCAGTCCAATGTAACAAGAATTCCTCACTTGAACCTGGAGCAGCAACTAAGGACACTGGATGTCAAGACTTGGGATCATAAAACTATCTGTGCTGAGATAAATTAGAACTCTAAATAACCAGTAAACAGCCAGCCTCTCTCTATTTGGCCTTCAAGTTTGTCCGTGTCCTGTCTTATATGTCAATATATATATGTAGTCATCATATTTCTATAATAATTGTGGTTTTCAATAAATTGTATTAATCTGTTTCTTAAAACAAGTGATACCTTGATACAAGTCTAAAGGCTGGAGACTCCTGTACAGCAGCATCTGGCACACTGAAACATGGGGAATATCTGTTTTCACTCCTCCATCAAAACCCCATGGTAGCATTGGGGACGTTGTATGAGGTGATAAATGCACAAGAAAACAATGATGCAGTGTTTTTAGTGGCTGGTGACTTTAACCACTGTAAATTACAGACCGTGATTCCTACATGAGAGAAAAACACACTGGATTATGTGAGTAGTACTATGTCAGGTGGGTTCTGTCAAAATTTAATTGAATTTGATTGATGAGATTAAACCCCGCCCCTTTTTAATTGATGACCGGAAGTCCCGTCACCCCACCAACAACCTGTTGTTTTGTTGACCTTTGATGACCTTTCTGGAAGTCCCCTCCCCCAACCACCG